>PVJX010000193.1:270078-338731 GCA_004027295.1 Dolichotis patagonum | reverse complement strand
TACCCAGTGCTGATTCCATAATGTCATGATGTGAAATCAAGCAAAACTATCACTTTTTGTTCAAAGTGATTTTAGCTTGCTTTGTCTTGTTTAAGTTCAACACATATGAAGGTATGGACAGCTGTTTTGAGGAGAATGAGAGATACTATGACAGCCATTCTTGGCTTCCCTAATGTCTGGTCTTGAAGACCTGAAATGCCCTCCTCATCCTGCTCAAATCAATTCCATACTATGTTGTTTCATGTGAATTCCCTGTATGTGACAATATGGACAACTATTTGGAAGAAAACAAGAGTCAATATGATAGAGAATGACTATCTCCGATTGTCTAGTTTTTAAATTTATGTCTCTTACATTGCTTTCTTGTGATCCGCTTTGTTCTGTTTTGTTGTGTTTAATTTCACCCTTTTGATACAATCGCATGTATATTTGAGTGGGTAAGACGGATGACCATATTGCTGTTTTAGTCAGATCGTGGAGCAGAACTGTTAACAGTCTCATTGTTTGAATGTCTACTTTACATGTTTTAACGTTGTAATTTGAACAACTATTACCAAGATGTCAGTATGTAACATGTCAAGTAATAATTTCTTAGGTTTTTTTGTTGTTGTTCTTTTCCTTTTTTCCTTGGAATTCTGTATTGTTGCTACCTTTTATTGTGTTTTGTTTTGTTTTGTTTTTCTCTTTAAATAAAATTTAAAAAAATAAATAAAAAAGAAAAGAGTGTAGTTATTTTGAACAAGCCAGTCAGGAAGGCTATGGAAATATGAATTAGAAACATTATGTTCCAAGGAGTTTGGAGAAATAAAAGAAGGAAATAATTTCAAAAGTAATTTTGATGGAATTTTCTCTTGTACTGACTACATAAAGCATATATATGTAATTTATATATAACATACCAGATCTTATTATGTATGAGTATATATTTGTATTTTATATTTATATTCTTACATTAAACAAAATATAAACAAAATCTACATGCTAATGATATAAAAGTTTGCTGTTATTTAAAATAACACTTCATGTAGAGTTTATTCTATTTTAATTTTACTTGATTATACAATGGAAAGATACCCATTTTTATATTCACATTGACTGAAAAGAAAAAGTAAGTTTTCAGTGTAATCAATAATCTAATAAAATTTAATCAATAAATGACTACATTCATAAAAGTAGCTACTCTAAATGAATTCCTCTATCTACTCATTAAGAGGTTTTTTTTTTAGTTCTTAAATTTGAGAATCAAATTCTGGCTGAAATTTTCAATATAAATGCCCAAATTTCTGACATGGGTAAAAGTATTTGTTTATTAGGTTTGCAAATGTTTCATATTTTTCTATTTGTTTCTTGTCTTCTTTCTTTCTTGAAACCACAGGAATAAAGGCATTAGTAAGTGGTACGTAAAAACTTAAGACAAAAGTGTTTGAGGGAGGCCAGGGAAAGAATTAAGACATGGGAAAGTTGCTGACATCAAAGATAAAGCAAAAGCTCCCTAACTCTCCAATTTAGCAGAAATTAACAGTTGATAGTCAATTTGAAGTCAACAAGAGGGAACATTCAAAACCATTCCAGTCCATACAACCAACAGATGAAATCTGGACATGCAACATCTGGTTTATAGTTTCACTTCTTGAGTCTATCGAAACTCACAAAATGATTCCAGTTACTAATAATGTTGCTGGATAGATTCTAAATTTCATTAACAACACACAATTATCAGCCCCACCCTTCTGAGCCACATTTTATATGCAGGAATACATGCATTTTGAAGAAGGCTTCCAAAAATTGTAAATTTCTGAATAGGTTCAAATAAAGTATGCAGCAAAACTGAAGCTTATTATCAAAGAAGATACTTTAATATAAGTTCCCCCTAAAGATTCATGTGGAAAACACTTAGTACCCAGTATGGCAGTCCTGAGATCCACCTCAAAGCCTGTCATGGAACCTGCAACTCCTTTTCCTTGCTGTATTTTGATTCCTAGCCACAAAGTAAGTGGATTTGACCTACCATGTACTACTACCAACATACAGGCCACGACAGCCACAGACCTAAAAGCAGTAAGGACCTAAACCAGATCAGATCAGGATCTAAAATTGACTGTGAAAATAATCGTTTTTTCCTTCATAAGTTCATTATCTTAGGTGCTTACTATAGTGATTGAAAGCTGATTAATGCACAACCCTCATTGGTAAATAACTTATAAAAGCTATTGTGTAAAAGAAGAAGTGGCACAATATGGTCCTGTTTCTTTTTGGCAAAACAGGAGTAATTTCTAAAAGAGGGACAGTTATAATCAATTTGATAACAGATACATTAACTTTGAATCCCTAATTAAGTAGGATGTACCCCTTCCCTCAGAATCAATTTTTCTCATTAATAAACTTTTAGTATGAAAACTGACTCAATTATTATAATATTTGAACTATGGCAATAAAAATTTATATATATTATTTCCTTTTTTTAAAGTATTATATAGTGTTTTCAATTTTGCCTTTAACCTATGAAGCTTAAAATACTTCCTCTCTAGTCCTTTTCAGAAAGAGTTTCCTGACATCTGCTATAAAATAATTGAGCTCTCAAAAATGGTTTTAGTTCCACCTGTCGCCAGCTTTTATAATGTGTGTGTTGCTTATATACCTTGGAGTTTTGAAAATGCAAACTGCAAATTCATAATTTGTGTGGGCACTCCAGTGTCACCCAACATTAATGGAAGCATAAAAGAAGAGTGGTCCTGTAGAAAGAAAATCAATGCTCTTAGCTCACTGGAGTTGGATATTTTTTATAAAATTTGTAAAAGCAAATAAAAATCATGAGAACATATTTTAGGGTTCTTACCGAAATACTCCTAGAGGCCCACATGAGCTTCATTTATTTCAGCTTCCTATCAGCTTCCCAGTATATCTGGCTTCCTACCAATTTCTTAGTTTCTAAAGTTTGCAACTTCTAAACTAACCATCCCATCACGTTGTGCAGATTAATTTTTTTTCTAAAATGAAATTCTAAACATATTCCTTCCCTACTTGAAAACCTTTCTTGCCAATAGGATAATTGGCACAGATCCTCTCATGCTATCACCCCCACCTACTTCTCCAATCTCATTCTCTGTTGTTCCAGACATACTGCTTTATTTACAGTTACTTGTGATGTTATTTTCATCTTCCCCTACCTTAGCAGATGTCCTGCTCTCTCAGTGAAATATATTTGCTCCTCTTTTTTGTCTAACAGATTTCCACTTAAGTTTATATCACAACTTACCTTTACAAGTGTTCCAGACTTGCCCAAAGAGTACAGCGACCTCTTTGTCCACGCACCTCCAGTACTGCATGTCACCTTGATAAGGACTCCTACTCTCTCTGTTTCCTCTGATAAAGGTAAAAACATAGTTCCAGCCATCTAGCTCCCAAGGGCCTACACTAAAGTACTCAGTAATTCTCAATTGAGCAAGTAAGTTAAGAAAGAGAAGGAAATTCAGTCACACAATGCTTAGATATATTCTGGTATGTTCTGAGAAAGGCATCATTCGATGATCTTGTCCTTATATAATCATCCTAGAGGGTGCTTACACAAATCTAAATGGCACAGTCCATTAATTGTATGTGGTCTTACAGTACAATCAGCAGACATATAAGGCTGCTGCCAGAATAACATGGCATACTGTTTTACAGTAAAATTTTTCCGCAAGTCCTCTTATGGCACATTCTAGAATAATATGTAGTATGGTAAAATTAATAAACCAGTAACAATTACCTAGCATCATTGTAAGCATTTATCACTAAAAATAACTGCATGTGTTACATTTTCATACCATATTTCATATGGCAGTGCAGTAGCATCAGCACAAACAGGTGCTGTGCCACAATATTAGGACCACTGTGATGTCATGGGTGACAGGAATTTTCAAGCTCCTTTGTAATCATTGATGCAGTCCCTAACTGACTAAAATGTCCTTACAGAGCACATTATTAAAGGCTAATTCTGCAGCTTGTTGGTGTTGGTGTTTGGTTACTGGTATTGCCAGCATTTTTAATCCTTAATTTAAAATATTACTTTTAAATCCTATATTTACTTTATAATGGAAATTTTAATTGGTAACATCTTTGTTGAACCCATTCTAATTTTCATTAGCTCTTCTCTCCAATTATTTTAAAACTCCACTCTTGGGCCAAACTTACTTGCATGTCCAAAAGTATACTGTACTTGGAATCATGGTTAGATCCTAGGACACATTTAACTAACTATCCTTACTACTGCTTTATTAAAGTGTATTTCTCTTAAATATTATATATTTAATAATATATATTATATCAGTATATATCAGTGTATATCAGCATATATCAGTATGTATATATTTCTCAGTAAGTGAGCATTGATGAAAGTTTTGGCAAGAAAAATCTTATAATGGACATTTCTGTATACCTCCAGCCCTAACTGAAAGGAATAATAACAATTTTTTACCATCTGGAATAAAACAGTGACAAATATTACAAGACGCAAAATATGCTTATGTGCACAAAACCACATTTCCAAATCACTATTATAATTGCTATCTTCCACCTATGATGCACAAAGAATTGTTTTTAAAAGGAAAATATTCTAAACAATCTGATAATTCTCCTAAATATATTCTCCACTGAATTTGAGCATATTACATTCTATTCTAGTTAAGCTCACATTATCATTATCCAGTAAATGCCGGTAGGAACTTTGTAACAGTTTATCTTTTTTTTGTATGATTTAGTAATGCTGTTTTATTACTCATTTTTTAACTATGCCCAATGTGAAGAAGACCACACACACAGCATACTTAGACATAAATACAGGTCAAGAACACCAAAAATGCAAACCACAGGCCATAGGAATAATACCACCAAACTCAAGTTGATTCCATTTTAGTAGCTGTGGAACCACTGGAATCTTGCATAATCTATATCTCGAGTTGAGGAATAAATTCATTCTCTAGCCTGTGATACAATGATAGTACTTTGAATCTCTCCACAGACACAGAAGGCTTGTTATTCTTAGTTCATGTGATGGTACAACCTTATGTCTAACTAGCCCCTTTGTTGGGTGATTTATGCCTCACCCAGCTGGGTTTGGTTGCTTAAAAGAAAGAGAATATTCTCCTTGTTGCACAAATCAGTAGTTGTCTGAGCTGCAGCATAGAATAGCAGAAAGCATACAAGATTTAGAGGCACATACTCATAGCATGAATCTCTGATCCTTCAAAGTCCGTGTGACCTTGAAGTAATTAAGCCTCTTTGAGTCTTGCTATTGTGAGTTGAACTGTGTCCCTCTGAAAATTCATATGTTGGAGTTCTAACTCCAGTACCTGAGAATGTAAACGTATTTGGAAATACAGTCTTTGCAAAAGTAATTAGTTAATATGAGGTCATTACTGTGGGCCCTAATCCAATATAACTAGTATCCTCATAAAAAAAAAGGGAAGCTTGGACATAGTTGTAGACATGTTGCATTAGTCAGCTTTCCATAACTATAACAAAACACCTGAGGCCATTAACTAATAAGAGAAAAGGTTTGCTTTGGCTCATGATTTTGAAAGTTTTAATGCCAGATTATTTGGCCTCCACTATTTTGGGCTTCAAGAAAAGATGGTACATCATGTTAGAAAGCACATAATGGAACAAACCAGTTACATCATGAGCCAGAAAGTAAAATAAAAAAGGAGCAGACTGGCAGGGACCCACAATCTGCTTCAAAGCACACTATCAATTTCCTAAGAAATTCTCACAAGGCTGAACCTCCTAAATATTCCACTCATGATCAGGCCTTTAACAAATAAGCCTTTAGGAAACACTCATCAAAATCACAGCACATGTACGGATAGAAGATGGAAAGAGATTCAGAGAAAAGATGATCATCGGTAAACCAAGAGAAGAAGGTCAGTAAATATTACTTTTCTCACAGCCTTCAGAAAGAAACAAGTTTCTAGGTATCCTCATTTAGTACTACTCTTCTCCAGATTGTAAGATATTGGGAAGTAGGAAGAAAATGCTCAAATAGGAAACAAATCGGGGAAAGGAGGGAAGAATAGAAGGAAGAAATGAAAACAAAGCCTATGTAAATGTAAATATGAGTTGAAGGGAAGGAAGGAGAATGGGGGAAAATATGAATCAAGATATACCACATGCAGGTACAAATTCCCTATGATGCATGTAAGCATTATGCATATCAAAAGTGAGCCATTAATTTTTTAAAAAGTAATTTAAAAAAAGAACTAAAATTCTCCAGAACTGTGAGATAATAAATTTTTGTTGTCTAAGCCCTCCCACCTGTAGGTACTTTAGTATGGCTGCCCTAGCAAAGTGGTATTATATGGTTTCCCCAAATGCTAAATTCATGCAGTACCATAATAAAGATTAAAAATCATATGGTAAATGCTCAAAGAGGACGAGGAGTATTTTTACCACATGGAGCATAATAGTTGAAGTATTTTACCTCACTTCTTTGAAACTTGCTTCTTTCCCCATGCAGTCAGCCCAGAAGTTATACTGTCCTCACAGCAGGAAGTATGGGCAATAGGCGAGTAACAATGATTAGATTTGGGGTTTTAAGAGCCTGATGCCCTCCAAAGTGATTCCCGTTCGTAGGGTAGAGGTTTAGAAGGCACTCTCCTATGTGTAAACTAAATTAAGAGCAGATGTAAATCTCTCTAAGTGGAAAATTGAGGTAATCTAGACACAGATAAACTTTGGTGGGATGCAGGATCAAGAATTCATATTACCCTCGCACTTCACGCTCCACTGTCCCAACTCTCCTTAGCAGGAATAAAGTGATAAGACATCCAAATATTCATCCAAGGCACCTTCAGTAACAGATATGAAATTTCAAAAATAAAAAATCAGACCAAAATTCAGAAATTTTGAATAAGCTGGCTAGTTCTAAAGCTTATCAGGAAGACATCAAGGCTCAAAAGAGTGGAGGATAAAAAACTTTATAAAGTTCTTTAATACAGTTGCTTGCCCTATACCAAGTCCTTCCCCCTGCCAAGCAAAGGGATGGAAAGGACTATTTTTGCAGGACAGAAAAGCTTTGGAGGAACAATTTAGAAGGAATAAATGTATTCCCTTGACTTATACAGATCCAATGAACTAAAGACTGACTTCCACCTTGAAAATCTGGAAGACAAGATTAGATAATGAGCAGCTCCGGAGTCTGAAATGTACCTGTACCTCTTCCTGTTAGAGGCTGATAGGATGCATATTTTCAAGGAATCCGTGGGGGCCAAGTGTGAGGGAGCCCGACTGACATCCAGGAAGATACCTTGGAAGCATTTAAAAAACAATAAATGAAGTACAGACAATGATATCTGAGAAAGCACCTCATAACCTCCTCTGCAACATCCACGCAACCTCAGATTGCTACTACATAGTATACATGGAGGATCCAAATGGAATTTCAGTTTGGCTGTAAAAGAATAAAGGAAGGTACATTTCTTATACACATAAACCAAAGACATACCTGCCACATGTGGAAGGCTTGTCCAAGACTTCTAAGAATCCTCTTGCAGTGTGTCTTTGTACCCAAAACTGATTTAAAGGCCTAGAAAAGAATTGGCACCAAATCATTGATAGGCAGATCATGGTATGGAATGATGACGTCAAGGCTTTGAGGCCTTGGCTGTTTTGGAAATACTGATGGACTGCAATAAACTAAGTGTGACAGAATAATACATTGACTACTTCAAAACTCGTATCTTAAAATCCCACATAGATAAGAACAAAATTACCAACAGAAAGGAAAAAAATAAAAGAAAACAGTTGAATTAGACTGATTTACTTTTAAATAAAATGCTCCAAATCTGAGAAGAAAACAAGCAGAGTGAGGCATTTTAAAGTTCCAAGGTAAAAATATAAAAAATATCAAAACTGTTTCTAATGGGAGAAGAAAAATAAATTTAGGTAATAGAGTGAGGGCATGATGAGATTTTTTAAAAAAGAAGAAGAGGCATGCTCAATTATAATTGTGGATTTCTTTATTTTTCTTTCAATTTGGTCAGTTTTTGCTTCTCATATTTTGTATTGCATTTATTTTTTACATACACATTTAGGATTACAATGTCATTTCAGTGGCGTGAATTTTTATTAAAGTAAAATTTTGTGTCACTGATAATTTTATTTACTTTGAAGACTGTTATTTTTTACACTAATAAAGCAGCCCCAGGTTTCTTTCCATTAATGTTTTTTCATCTTTTTCTACTTTCCCACATTACTATACTAAATAAAGTTCCTTACAGACAACATGTACACTTGGGTCCTGCTTTGCAACAGGCTATGAAAATGTCTTTTAATTGTTGTATTGAGATCATTTATATTTAATGTACTTATTGATACACTGGGGCATATGTTTTAAATTTTATTTTTTCTTTTCTGGGCTTCCCCCCTCTATTTTCATATCTCTGTTTACTTTTTCTGATCTTTCTTAGAACTTAGTTTTCACATATCTATAATGTTTTTGAGTGTCTCTTAGTATAGCATTTTTAGCCGTTACTCTACCGATAAAGCATTACGTGTGCATAAATGATAAAAGTCTGCTGTTGACATTATGTTACCAGCCCAAGTGAAATTTGTCATGAATCAATATCTCCTGCCCTATGGAAAATTTCTGCAAAGTGCTAAAAGTCATATATGAAGAATTTAAACAAAGAACTAATGTATCTATGTGAAATACTCTGTCATTTTCCTCTCATCTAGCATTACACATATATACAAATCTCTTGCAAAAAAAAAGGCAACAGAGAACTTATTTGGATTAGTCAGGGGAAATTTTCTGACTCTGATTTGAAACACCAAACATTCTATCATTTGATTTACTGTATACTATTCTAACTTTCTAAGATAATGTGTTTTCTAATCCATTAAAGAATAGAAATCTGAAAAGTGTTCAAAGCCTCTAGGCTTTTCCATTGGTTTTATTTATCATTGCGTGGACCATCAACAGTTCACAACCCACGAAAATTTTAAGTGGACTTAACAATTAGCTCAGTGTCCATCTTTCATAAAAAGAGGGTTTCAGGGAAATGAAGTTGGCTCTCAGGTTACAGGTGACTCAAATGACAGAGCTAAGCTAGAACCAAGGTCAGTTAGCAATGTACGACATCATGAAAAAAAATACTAACTTTCTATCCAAAGTGTGTCAACAATCTGCTTGGAATTTGGTTATGCTTCATTTCCTTAAGGAAGGCAAAATAAGAACATGGCAGATGGAATATCATCATTCATCTACATTGGAATTTAACCAGGACACTGGGGCTTAAACTTACTCACTTGCCAAAAGTAGCAATAGATAACAAATAAATGGCTCAAGCATCGATATTTCAAACACTAGCTGCAAGAGGTGCCAAACATGAAATGGTAAGTTAGCATGTCCGTTTCCACTGTGTATCAGTGAATTTTTTCTCACCTACTCAGACTACCACTGAGTTGAAAATTTGATGGACACAGGAATTTATTCCACATTATACAGTTTTACTCACTTTAGATATAAAAACACACGAATGTGTACAAGAGACTGTCCTCGATTCCCAAAATATTTTCTATATTCCCTGATTCATTTTATGAAGGATCAAACTTCTAGTGTAGCTGAGTGACAGACTTTCCCTTTTAGTCATGAATTCTATCATCCAAACTGGAGAAAAAAGATTCTTGCTCATCTCCCATTTATATTCACAGTCAGATACTATAATTAAATAATAGAGTTTCATTTACTTGGGCTCAAATCCATTAATTTTTTTCCTTTCACTCATCTCTTTTCTCTGAAACATATCCCAGTATTATTATTATCCTTCAGCACACAAATACACAGATCTGTGAATCTATAATAAGATCTTCCTATTTTTTAAAATAGATTTTGATTTGATTAAACATCTAAATTGCCTTCACTTAGATACTGCCGAAATATGAACAAATACCTGATCCCACTAGGGGAAATAATTAGCATTTAACAGCTGACCTCTCAGACAAGTACATGTACTGTGTTTACACCAGGGAAACACTTGGTTCACAAGCTAACTTGGGTTCCTTGACTTGTTGCCAGCTGAGAGTTGAATGTGCTAATCCTCTGCATTAAAGACAGAGTTCAAATGCCCTTGTGTTTCAGCTCAGTGCACTGGCCAGATGATAAAACATCATCTACTATCACCTACATAGAAAGCCACGTGTCTTCCTCTCACTCAAGTAGTGCCATATGAACCAAAGGGCAAGAAAAAAGGAGCAAAGATGCTGAATTCTCTATAAAGAGGTTACCTGAATTGGAAAGAAAATCCAAGCTGCCAGTGTGTCTACCTCTGGAATGAGACACAACTACCGCACTTCCGACCTGTACTTCTAGAGAACAGAGGAACACTGTGGAATGTATATTCCCATATCTAATGTTGGTCCATCACCACATGCCTATGAGATTCTCTTGTCAACAGAGCTTTTACCCCTCCTCTCTCTTTTTCACGATTTCTACTCCAGATCCCCAGCACACGAACAGCAGAGATTTCAGAGGCATTTCTACAGCCAATGCAAATTATATTTCTTTGTTTGCTTCCTGGAAGTGGGGTGGGAAAGGGAAAGAGAGTAACAGCCCAAAGTAGTAGCTGAAACCAAAACAGATTATAAAAATCTTCTAACATTTTTCACTTTTTCTGTCCAGATCCCCTTGCTAACTTAGAAAAATCTTTGATGTCTTTACTATTAAAAACAAAAGCAGATATACCTGTTTGCTGATCTTCATGGACTAAATATAAATGTTGGATTTATAAAGTTAAAAATAATAGTAAATGGACAGACTAAACTTTTCAACATAGATCGCAAACTGTTAAAAGGGAAAAAAAAGCTTATTAATCCATTTTTTTATTCCTAATAAGTCACATTTTGTATAGAAATGTTCTCCTTTCTAGCCACAGTATCACTATGGATCAAAGAATAACTAAGACAACTGACGCCTACTTTAGATATGCAAGCAAATAATATTTTAAAACTTTTTATAACACAAAGCTATTATTTCTGACTAGAAGCAAAACTGTCAAGAATATACTCAGTTCTATACCTAAAAATCAAACTGTAATTCCAAATTCCCCCCTCATTTGCTATATTACAAACTGAATGGATAAAGATAGTAGATCAACATACCAATCTCTGGGATAGATTGTTAAATTTCCTCCTAAAGTTCTTATTCCAAACTTTACACAATAACGGTATTCCAGCCTCCTCTGTGAATAAGACGAAGTTTCCTGGTTCTAATATTAACATAGTCTCAACCCATCTCTAAGTACTATGTCAAAATAAATAAATGTTTTGTTGAGCAATATTCACAATGTACTTTGTTAGACGATGTGAGAAAACAAAGTCATTAAAACTTCCTAATAAAGGAGCTATGATCTAACTACTTCAAAGTCGGAAAAGTCATTAGTAGAGAAAGATTTAAAATGAGAAGTGCATTCCAGAAAGTTAGGAATGGAGTGTTACAACAAAACATAGGTTTGTATGTCAACATAAAAGAAAAAATTAAACAGCACCTAACATAAAATATAACAACATAAAATATTACAGAAACCTCATTTTGGAAATCTGAAATTCTTGGGTCAGAGGAGAAAAATGGAAGACTTGGAGATGCTATTAAACTGGGTGGTCTCTACTTAGTACTCAGAGGGCAGGAAGAACTTGATGAACAGGGTCTGCAGACAGGCCCAAGCAAGTGTAGGACAAGTCCTAGGTTTCTGGAAGAAGCCAGAGATAACAGGATCCACACACTTTCCTCTCAGAAGTTCTTTAAACCAGGTCTTCAGCGTCTATTGCTCAGCTGGTTCTGGTTTATTCTTTCTAGAGTAGACAAATGTCTTCCTAGTCAGACATCTTGGACTAGCTCAGCAAATATATCCATGAGTCTGCACCTTACAACCAGTCACTCTCTCGGGCAAGGTTCTTATGAACAGAAAACGTCTGGTCCCACAGCTCCAGTATGTTCTTCCTTTCTCTCTCATCATACACAGCTGTTAAGAGTACGCACATTTCACTCACTTCCTGGTCAAATTAGTGGAAAGATTTTGTTATAGATTAGGACCAGTCTCAAGAAGGTTGTCAAAACTAGCAAATGCAGCAGATGCTGTGAGTTTGTTTCATCAGCAAATATTGCTTTGGAGTGCAGACTCTATGACTGCAATTAACGATTTCAGCCAATGCTGATACGGGCTGTATTTGCACTATAAAATAATGATAATTCCTTTATTTTTGCAGTAGTAACTTATAAATGTTTACATAACACGAGTGTATATTAATATAGTACATATGACAACTTCTGAGGAAACCACTGCAGCAGATAAGCACTGATAAGTCGTGATCAAGATGAAACAATATTTATCTAACTGAAATAATTGAAAATATCAAGCTGAAATATCATGCAAAAACTACAAGCACTACAAGTAACTCTCGATAAGAAGTTGTCGATGCCATGGCTTGTAGCAGGTTTGAGCACCACTGGCCATTACAGTTGATGGTTGCAAGATGTTACTTCTCTGTCCCTCAAATGGAATTCTCTAAAAATATTAGTAATAGTTCTGACAGACCTCATATATACTAGAGTAATTTTAAATGCCTTAGTTTTGTCATAAAATTTGATATTTCAAAATTCATACTTGAGTACTGAGGTTGAAAATTTTGAGTGCATAAAATAACTATATTAATTTTAGGCCTGTAAATAATGACCACACCAGGACAAATGAACATGTCTGGCTTGCAGCACATATGGATTCTTAGGGAAATGATGGAGCAGGGGGTATCAAAGAAGACTACAGTTATATCAAAGTACTCAAAAACCAACTTGAGGAAGTTTCCACTAATCAAAGATGAAGTAATCTGTCCTCATTCTTCTTTGATCTTATTCTTTTAAAGGTTAAGAATTGAATGGATCAAACCCATCAAAATGATTCAATTTGTGAATTTACAATATTTGAGGAATATTACTTAGTTACCTTCTGAGGATGAAGGGAAGTCAATTCATTATCTTCAGAATGGAGTAAATAAAAAGACATACTCAAGTATTTATCATCATTTTTCTATATGAACTTCACACAAATGGACTGGGATGTGTATTTTCATAAAATTATTACAGCTAATATATTAAAAACAAGACAATATAAAGAGTCTATTTCTGAGATACAACTCCCGATGAATTAATGGTTTGTGCATTGAGCATAAAAGGTTGTTAACATGAAAAAACTGATAAACAACATGCACCTTCTCATGAAAAAAAATCACCGCACCTTTTAAGTCCAGCAAACAAAAAAGAAAAATATACATATATATGCAAAATAGTAAAGAAAGTTATACTACTAATTGCTATTAGTTCATTGAAAAGAAAGGTTTGTGTCTACATTGGTTGATCAAATTTTCATGCTTATATCTTGGAATATGAGCAACCACTTTAGAGAAAACAATATGCAGCGTGAAAACCATTGTTAGTCTCCTTACAATCTTGTTTAGAAATTTGGTGCCATTGTTTTTTTTTTCTTTGAAATAAAAAAATAATAAAGTCCAGCAAACATAGTAGACTTTTCTGATGAAGTCTCTGGAGATAGCTGCTTTTCACAGAAAGTACAAAGGAAAAAGGAACATGTTAAACTGCACCATAAGATATGCAACTGAAGAATCCACACTGTGGAAATTTCTCTAGGTCAAATGACCCAGATTCTTCAATAGATAATTTGTAAGGAAAAGGAAGAAATGAAGGAGAATCTAAAACTAACTGAAACTTCAAGGCATATCAAGAAGTTTTTAATGGGCAAAATTACAGTCTCTATAGAAGCATAATTGGATAATAAAATATAATGAAATGCAAAGAACTGATTATATCAATATTCAGTTGATTATTCGAAAGACAGACATGGGCTTGTGAACAGGACAGACCTCATAGAGGATCTACTAGAATTGTTTGCAAACTATTTCTTAACTTGGATGTGTGGTTACAAGATTGTTCACCTCTCATCAATCACCAAGGTATTCATTTTGGAGGGTAGTCATTAGTATTTACATGTTGCTTTGCAATGTAAAACTAAAAAACAGAATATGTTATGCACCTGTATATTACTTACATATTTGGTACTAGCAATTAGAATACTTTCCTGATTGTCACAAGGCCAAACATGTATACCCTTTGCCAATATGTTTCCATAGGTAGTTCTGACGAGGCTCTCATACAGTGTAAGTTGAATATTAATGACATCTTTCCTGGCTTCCTGCTCTCCACATTGGTAGGTTTTACTACCTCCCATTTGATGGAGTTAGGATGCTGTTGCAGATAATGGTAAAATATTTACCTGCTCCCAAACACACTCCTGTTTTCTTGTTTACTAGTCAACACAAGTAAATAAGATTCAAATTTGTGTTATTGTTGCTAAATATCTATTAGTTTCAAGTATTCTGATTTGTTCTAAAAGGTAATAAGACATTCATTATATTAACAGTGCTATTTCTTTATAGATTCTTTCAGAATGAGCAGCAGAAGTGCTAATTCTAATGTTCCCTACTTCTGCAAATCAACAGTTTTCCAACCAGGGAAATTGTTAGCTGTATTTAATGTCTCCAATCCTCATCAAAGCTGGATAAAGGGCATTCTTGTACAGTGATTGTCACAGGTTCGCCATACCTGCAGTTTAAAAGCTCACTATAATTCCATCTGTAAAGGCTGACTGCACGACAACCTCAGCCAAGGATAAACTTATTCCACAAAACCCAAGAAAAGCAAGGCCTGTAGAAGTCTAAACGAATGGTGCATCGATGACTATGGAAGGAAGTTTAGTGCTCTAATGAAAGCTATTCATTACAATCCTTGCTGTACTTTCACTCACACATCATGAGTGATGTCTCATATTTCAAAGCCATTTTCAGTAAGTGGAATAAATCAATGCAAAGTATGATCAACATTCATAATATTAATCAATATCTTGTTCCTCTCTACATGTCTCAACCCACTGAAATTAAGAGGGATAATTATGAGTAGTTTTCGTGATGAAATGTGAGAAGGAATACTGGCTACTTATGGAATAAAGCAATTAATTGCCAGTGAAACACTCTGAAACTCTTTCTTTTCCAGCCTGGCAAATCAGATATCGGCATGGATGTACCATTATATCAAGAAGTCTGGGAAACTGAACCAGCCTGATGCACAGCTCACCTGAAAAAGCATCTGAACCCCTAACAAACTTTGGGAGTAACATTTTAGGGTTGCTTGTAAAGGCCTCAAAACGTATCTGGACTTAAATGATGTGCTGGCATTCTGCATGTCTAATAAGAGACAAATTAGTTGGATGACTGAAATGCAGAGAATTAGAATATTTTCAGAATTGTAATTTGCTTGAAATGTAATAATATATTTGATAAATTATGCCTAATAACAAAAAACCCACATAGCATTATATGGGTAGCATAGCATTATAATGTAGCATTATATGAATGGAATAATATATGATTGGAATAATATATTTGATAAATTATGCCTAATAACAAAAAGCCCACATAGCATTATATGGGTAGCATAGCATTATAATGTAGCATTATATGAATGGAAGTTGATTCTAAAATTTCTCTACTAAATAGAGAATAGCAGAAATGCGACATACAGTGGCACTCTGAGCCTGGTTCTAACTCAAGCATGACAAAAAGACCTAAGATAGGCAGCGGTTGGCCATGACATTTATAAAAGTCTCTCAAGTTGCAATTGATTCTGAAATAAACTGATAAGGCTTCTATTTTCTTGACCTCCTAATCCTTGGAAACAAAAGTACTCTGTAAATGAAATTTGTATTTTGTAATTTCCTCAAATCTACTTGGCTCTGATTAATCCAGTATATACTACCAAACAGTATTAAAACTATAAAAACTTCATTGTGAGATTTCAATAAGGCTCAATCTACAGCTGTTTTTAATGCTTTCTCTATGTAGGAATATTAGAGAACTTCTAAAGTGAAATTCCATATTCTTCCTTATAAACATCATATTTCATAGAGCTAGCAGTGTGTAGAAATCATGTGGCAGTACCAGGAAATATAATCACCTTTTACCCAAAGCCTCTGCAGTCAACAGTTTGAAATACCATTCCCTGCTGAACACACAGGTATTTAGCTGGGTCATGAACTAAAATGGCAATTGTCCCACATATTTCTGCTCATTTGATGGGTGCCACAGGAGCTTAAACGGACATGGTGGTGACAGCAACGTATGGACTATTGATTTGAGTATGACTAAGGACTAGTGAAATCACTTTCTCAGTTGCAAAGGTGTCCTAAGAGGTTTGCAAACCCAAAATGACCTGTTGGCTTTTGAGACATACAGACACCACCTGACACTACACGGCAATGACAGAGCTACATGGCAAGAGGAGATAAGGGCTCCAGCATGCCTCTTTGGCAGAAAAATTTACCCATTTCATTAAAAAAATGACAGAGGGCCATAATTGTACAATTTAATTATTCTTTTGGGTTCCACATAAGACTGAAAAAATATATAAAATCATCAGCCCCCATTCTGCTACCTGTGGCAGCTGAAAAATACTATAGTGGAATTTCAGGAGCAAATAATAAAATGAGCATCTCCGAATTGTTTAGAAAAGGATCTTCAGTCTAAGGAGATTTGGCAGCACAGCTCTAAGAATAGATAAAGCACTGCCTCAAGGATCTGTCTTGCTTCCTTACTTTTTTTTAAAGTAATACCTTCATTTGCATAGTAATAACCCAATTATTGTAAGATTAGGTGACAGGAATCTCATTATTGCTATTTCCACAAAACAGTCGATATTCAATTCAATATCTTTTAATGTTACACACCTTAAAACATAATTATTTCAATATACCCTCATTCATCTTTAATGTAATTTTCTTTTTGAAAAACCTTGCCATAATTGTTAGTTTTTATGGAATATACTACTGTTTAAACAAGCTCTTTTTATCCCTCAGGCAACTATGAGAACAAGCAAAAGCAACCAATAGCTTGGGGGCATTTGTGCCTGTCTTCACCATCCCCCAGAATAAGCCCATCGGAAGACCAAACTCACAAGCACGGATTCCACAAATCTGCTATAACCCTCCGCACTCTTCCCAATGCTAGAGTTTCCCCTCCTTCTCTTTCACTTCATGCTCCACACAAGATGCTTCCATAATGAATTTTGGTCTTAAGGCAACTTCAAATGTGTTAGCAAATACATTCTGTTAAATTTCAAATTGTATGATCTGGCTTTTTTTCTGTATGGGTTGTCGGTTTTGCTGTCTGTCTTCCCACCACCACATTGTAGTACTTACCAAAAAAATAAGAAAAATAAAAAGGAGACAGCTGACATACTGGGGAGACCATCTGCCTGCCATAGGTTTACCTGCCACGAGCTTTTACAGTTTCCATTACAAGATAATCAGTATGATAAGTGGCTGGTTACCAGATCAACGCCGGAAACAAAGGAAGGAAATAGAGGGGAGAGGGAACTGTCAACAGTAGGAGACTACAGAGCTTTACACGTTATCATTTCAGAATGATAACTAAATTAATGTACAGTGAAAACAGCAGTTAGATTTTGTCACAGAAAAAAGGAACATCAAAGGGTCTAGAATCTGGAGGTAGCACCCCCTGTTACCCCTGTTACCCCACTGTCCACACTTTGGGGTAGGAGTATCTCTCCAGACTCTGAATGAACACTCATTACTCATGAACACACAATGAACTTGTAGAAAAAGCACTCACAACACCAACTGAGTTTTCTCAGGATATAAGTTTCATCAGTCACCAACATGATTCACTAGCACTTTCCCAATGGTGTGACCCACAGAATCTCAACAGTACTCCCCACTTCTAAGAGCCACTAAACCACAAAATCACACCATGCAGCCAGACCATCTTTTCCCTTTCCTGATGTGTCGGAAGGCCAGCCACGCATTACCTTTCTGCATGTTTGATGAACTTACTCTAAGCTTTGTCATTTTTTACAAAAAAGAGGAAATCACCATTCTTTAAAATGAGTTTGGTTGCTACAGACAATTTTTCCCCCAAACAGAAAATGTAAAAGAAAATTTCTGATTTAGTCAGTCTCTTACTGGAATTAAGTTGTTTATCTCTTTTAAGTTACTGGGCTGCTCCTCAAAAGCTATGCATTCTGACGAGGACATGAGTCAGAAAAGCACATAGCCCAAATCTTTCTTTTTAGACAAATCTTTCTTTTTAGATAAGAATAGACGCAGTGTGCATTTTTAGTCAAGGACATGGATCACAGGCTGTTGTGGCTGCAGGAGAACTAGAATCTGAGTCTTCAAACTCCCATTCTGGAGTTCCTTTAATTCCTCCTCCCTCATTCCTTAAAATCCAGACTTGATGAAATGAATGGCAGTGGTGGTGTGCGGAGGGAGTGCAGTGATGTTTATGCCTCAGTGAAGGAGCCCATTAAAAAGGGCCAGCCAAAAACATCAAAAGAGCAATAACTGAAAGCATTGTTTTACACTATGTATCAATGTACTGTTTATATTACATATCAGAACTCACATTAACTCTTAAAGAAGTTGAGGTCTGAGCAATTCAGAAAATTGCTCAAGATCACAAGAAAGCAAGTTCCACAGTCAGGATTGAAAGCCAGCTCTGTCTTAAAGACAAAGCACGTGTGTTGAAACCATAAAAACGTAAGTTTACCTTTATAATGTACCTGACTTTCAGTCCAGGCTTTCCTAAGGCTATCTTGCTGAATATGCTGGGGTCCTTCCACAATGGACAGAAAGTGTATAGGCCAATAGCGAACCTGGACAATTTAGTGTCATCAATATGCCACAAAGTCTCACGCCATTTTATATCGGGGGCCAATGCTACCTCTTTCTGGGATACCTTCTTCTTGCATTGTCTTTGCCCCTCATTATTTATCGAGTAAACTCCTATTCTTGCCTAACAATCCTGGTCACTCCTTTTCTCTTCCATGAAGCCAGTACCATCCAGGGAAATTACAGGGAAGTTAATTTTCCTTCTTCTGTTACTGCTAAACTTTTGAACTACATATTCAATTATTAAATGCAATTATTAGTTTATAAGTCATTTCTATTGGAAAACTCCCGGTAAGATGGGTTTAATTCTTACTGGTATCCACAGTACCTAATTGCAATGTATCTAAAACAAGTATGTTTTATAAATTTTCAACTATCACTGAACTAAAGCTACCTATCATCCTGCATTTATTGTAACGATTGCATTTTATCTTGCATGGTGAATTTCTGCTTCTGACTTTTCTACAAGAGAACCCATTATTTGAAAGAATCATATCTTATTTCTCCTCAAAATCACCAAGAAAGATGCCTCACAGTTAAGTATTCCAGAAATGTTTGTTGATTTGAATTCCTTACAGGATTAAAAAAGGAAAGGTATACTTACCTAAAACATTACAGGTTGTTTTAAACCTAGTTGGGGATAACAGCAAATTTTCTCTTCTTAAGTCACCTTCTAAACATGGGACTATAGGCCATGAGGACACAGAATAAATGCAGTGTGGTTAAAACTTAGATGGGCTGACTCTGTGGCTAAAACGCTACTTTTTGTGAGGATTAATCGAGTGCAATCTTTTATCTGTTTCTATTCCGCATATGTACTATATATCTGCTATGCATCTGAGGACAGCTGCCATTCTATTTACAGCAATATCTAAAAATGGCAACATTAAATCCATCTTCCATCTCTTTGAGATCTTTTTCAACCACAGAATCATCTCAGATGTTCTGCTTTTAGAGCAAAATATATGAGGTGTGAATGTGTGTAACAGTAAAAGACTAACAGGCAGAAATCCACAATGGTAGAATTATCCACTGGGGGTTGATAAAACTTTTTTCCTTTTCCTATCTCAGGGAAAGCTAGGGCAAGGAAACCAGAAAACATCAGGGGGCAAATTAAAAAGGTAGAAAACTCTGCCCTTACACCCTTATTGAGAAGTCTCAGAACCTAAATATTGATTTTTCACCTCTTTTGTTGCTGACTATAGAGATTTTGGACCTAAAATGAAAAAACATATAGCAGAGAGGTGTGTGCCAATAAACCTCCCAAATACTACACAGTATTCTGGATTTAGTTTTAAGAAAGTTAAAATTAATCTTTTGACATCAATGAAAGAGAGGAAAAGCTATGACTACATTATTTACTGTAACTCTCAATATTATGCATCTTAACATGAATCCAATGTTTTACCATCACCTATCACTGAAAGAGGCAAAAAATCTGATTTCACAAGAAACATCCAGGACTGACCTTTCCGACCCATCTGAGTAACTAGGGAAAGTTTCTATTTCTCTAATAGCTCTTCTACACAGAGTTTCAAAGATACAAACCTACCTGTCTTTACCAGACGTGAGGTCTATATTTTAAATCAATCTGCCAACTAGACATAACAGGAAAACAAAGCACCCCTTTCATGGCAAGGATCAACTAGACTGGGGAAGAAAATTAAGAAGTCACTGAAACGCTCCTAAAAAGATAGTTTGCTCATCTTGGTATGTCACTTCTAAGTAAACATGAAAGCCGTAATTGTAAAAGCATTTTACAGCTTGGAGACAGTGCAGAGCAACAGATAATAGTAAAGGGAACAGAGGATTGGAAACCAGACTATCAACATTTAAATACCAGTTCTACCACTTAAGAGCTGTGGGACCTTAGGCCAGAGAAATAATCTTTGTGTGCCTTAGTCTTGTAGCTGTGAAGATCAACTGCACTAGTGTATGTAAAGTTACTGGAACACTACAGTCATACGGTGAGCAATCATATAATGTTACTTATTTTTATTGCTGCAAAAGTCCCTGACACTTAGTAAGTGCTCGTAATTTAATGATAAAAATTAATTGCTTTCAACATTCTGAATGGAGATGGAGTGGGGAGGATGGATATAGTAAAATCTTCTATAAAGGAAATTACGATGATTTATATATTTGGTGTAGCTTTCTGATCAAGCTATTTTCCCTTGAGAGTTGGGGGAAGATGGAGGGAGGGAGTGAATTTTGAAAACATTACATGAACACAAAGCCCTCCAATTAAAAACTGGGTTCTTTATAAAAAGGAGTTTTTAGGTTGTTCAAAATATTCCATTCAGTATCTAAGGCAAATATTATTTTTATTCTATTAAATTTTATTCTATATAAATTTTATTTTTATTCTATTAAACAAACTTTAAAAAGTTAAAAGATGGTATGAACAGGATCCAGTGCCACAAGTTACACCTTTATATTCACTATCTGACAAGACAATAAAGGTGAAAAGTCATATCAATCTGCCACTGATTTTCTGAAGTCTTTGTAGTTTTTTGAGAAGGAGTCTTTCTATATATTTCAGGTTGCCCTCAAACCTGAGATCCTCCTGCCTCAGCCTCGCAAGTGGGGCACTGCAGGCGTGCACCACAACACGTGGCTCTGTCAGGTGTCAGCATATTTATCTATCTCACAAATAAGTTAACTGAAACTGAAATTACCAGATACCAAATTTTCAAATGTGAAGTCTTAATTTTTTAAAGAAAAACTATGTTCTCCCAAAAACCCAAATCTATTAACATCATTTTTGCCATAAATTTTATCCCAAAATTTATCTTATCATTAACTCACTTTTAGAAAGAGGCACAATTAAGTACACATCAATATCTTATTTAAAATGTGAGCTAAAAGCTAACAGAAAGAGAATATACATGAGGATTCTGTAAAGAAAATCTAACACATAATTTTTGCAAGATGCTAAAATCATCAAATCATTCATGTTATTAATCTTGGGTGTTTGCTGACTGGCAAGGCTTCCTGAGAGACTGTCTCCAAAGATCTATAAAGCTTTCAAAATACAGTTATGAGAAATGGTAAATCCATACTTTCATTACTACTAACACAAGAAGGTATCTTTTCAAAAGCAGTATAAATTTAACCACCACAAAATAATACTTAGGGAGATTCTAAGTGTATGTGTATGATATTAATGAGTCTGTACTTAATGAGTGAAATTCATTAAACTTAAGAACATCAACAAAATGAAAATAAATGGCTGTTTTATAAGGTAAAGCAAGAGTTTTATAAAGATCACACACACACGCACACACACACACATACACACACACACACACACACGCACAAATGCACACACACTTAACATCAGTTTTCTTTTTTGGCAAGGAGGGTATTGCAGATTGCAAGGGCCTTCACAGTGAGCTACAACCCCGTCCCTTTTTAGCATTTTAGTTTAAGACTGGGTCTACCTAAGTTTCCTAGGTTGGGCTAAAACATGATCTTCCTGTGTTAGCCTTCCAGAGTGCTGGGATTACAGGGTGCAGCACCACACCTAGCCGGCATTGTTCTCTGTTGAGGACAACAGCTGAGCTTCATTACCTAGGAGTTAAGACATCATTTTGTAACATCACAACATTTTCATTGCTGATATACGAGCAACTACATTTCCAGGACTAAATTTTCATTTAATTATAGAGGTCAATCTGGCATATAACTTATTTTCAAGGACCATTCACAAAATAATAATAATAATGTGCTGTAAATGTTAGCTCTTTTACCAGCCTCAAGTATTAAGTTATTTATACTAAGATACTAAGCAGCACAATGGAACCTTCATTCCACCAATTAACTTATTTCACAGTTCTGAGTCTCAAAAACTATTCATCTATAAGACTGAGAGTTGAACTGAATTATGTCTCAGCTCTCTTCTTGAAAATTTTATAATTCTGTCACTGTATTCCATATTGAAGTTTATCCAAAGAGTAGCTTTGGTTTCTTTGCAAAAGAGATTGTAGAAATGTGTTCCCCTCCCCACAGAAGGACAAACAAAAAGTATAATTTTTTTAATGCTTTTTAAGAACATATATTCATTATTGGGCCACTGTATAACATCTAACTCTATACCTCAAAAGATAAAACTGATACCAAAGAGATTATGTAATAAACCTCAGATCAAAGAATAAACAGTAAAAGTGGAATTCCAAATCAGAACTTTCAGACTATGATGCTTTCCATCCCAGTACCAAACTTACTGAGAACCATAGCAATAGAGAGACAAGTGTTGTGTGTGACAGTGTGTGTGTATGTTCGCAGCCCTCAGAT
The DNA here is from genome assembly GCA_004027295.1 of Dolichotis patagonum. NCBI lineage: Eukaryota > Metazoa > Chordata > Mammalia > Rodentia > Caviidae > Dolichotis > Dolichotis patagonum. The sequence goes on along the minus strand of PVJX010000193.1, from coordinate 315,650 downwards.
GGACTAAAGTACCCATAATTCTCTTGCCATTTACAGCCTTACTGAAGTGACATAAAAAATTACACACATTTAATATAGACATCATGGTGAACCTGGACATATGCATACATTAATGCCACTATCACAATAAGTATATCAATATCCAGCCACGCACAGGCTGACTGGGGGAGAGCCGGATACCAGCCCTCTCCTGTGAGTTGGTGCCATTGACAGACTGCAGGGGAGACGAACAAGAAGTCAACAAGAAGTTAAGACCTCCTAAGTCGGCACCATGCACAGGCTGACTGGGGGAGAGTCAGACTCCAGCCCCTTCTGGCTCATGGGCTGGGAGACAAGAAGAGCCAATGTTCCTCACACCTACCCACCCCATAAGTGACCAGCTCATCCAGAGAAACACAGGCTGTGATGATAGCAATAAGGTAAAATATAACTTAATGCTGTAGTGATTAGTGATTCACTGACTTTGCAGGCCTATAGCCAGTAGTCTGATCATCTATTCAGAGGATGGTAATGTACAACGTAGCATATATGGGGGAGGGGGTCCTTCTGAAGGTAGTGGCCATTGTTAATTCCTTATTGCATTGTTTCAAAGTCCTATATCATTCTCATTGTTTTGTTTGGTTGGGTTTTGTTCTGTTTTGTCTTGTTTGATTCTGCTGTAGCTGATGGCAGGGGCAGCTGTTTTGAGGATGAGGAGATGTATTATGGCAGCCATTTTGGATCTACTGTTATCTTGTTTTGAAGCACTGTATTGAAGTCATTGTTTTGTTTTTATTGGTTCTATTCTGTTTCTGTTTTGTTTGATTTTACTATGTCTGAAGGTATGAGCAGCTGTTTTGAAGACAGTGGGAGGCATTGTGGTAGCCATTGTTTATTTCCTATTATCTTGTTTTGAAATCCTGTGTCATTTACAGTGTCTCATTTTGATTGACTTACTCTGTTTCATTTTGCTTGGTTTTATTCTCTCTAAATATAATCTTTAAAAAAGAATATCAATACCCATAATCTGCAAACGTTTGCTTGCATTCTTTTGTGGGTTTTATTTTCTGGTAAGAACACTTAATATGAGAGTTATCCTCTTAGCATATTTTAAAGCACACAATATCATGTTGTTACCTACTATTAGTTAACTATAGGTAGATGCCCAGAATTTATACATTTCACAGAACAGAAACTTTATACCTGTTGACCACATGTCTTATTCAAGTTCTATACATTGCTTGGTACCCAAGAAGAGAATTTCATACCTGTAACAAGTTAATAAAATTCAAGTATCCCATGCAAGCTACTTAAACGTCTGAATAAAGAAGCTTCTGGAGTTAAGGTAAATGACTTGATAGTTAATAATGTTTCTCTTGGTATTAATAATATCTCTAGAAAATTAGTCAGCAAGGTCTGCAGCCCTTGGTGACAGTTTGTAAGCACAGAGATAAAACAAGACAAACACTTTGTCATGCTTTTAAAAGAAGTTTACAAATGTCTCTCTGGACCATCAGGGGAAAGTTATTCTCATCTTTCCACTTGGCACTTGGCTGAAGGTTTCCTTGCTGCCTCGTGACAATGCAACACCACTTCAGTATTTTCAATTATAGACAGAGTGAGTGCACTAAGCACGCAGACAATCACGTTCCATGTGTCACCAATAGAGAGATGAAGGGATGGATAGATAGACACAAACAGATAGACTGATACAGAGACAGTTACAGAACTATATTCTAAATGTCCTCCCTCTCTTGTGCTGTGGTTTTTAGTACAGTAGAGCCCAAAGACCTGAGTTAGAAGTTTGATTCTCTTACTTACTAGAGTTTTGAATCTAAACAAAATAGGAAATGCCTGTGCCTCAGGTTCTCGAAGAGCCTATTTCTTGTAACCTGCTGGAGTGATATGAGGAGTCAGATAAAATTTATACAGCACTAAGCACAAAGCTTGTCTCATGAAAAGTCCCCAACAAAGGTTAGCTATTATTATTACTATCCTAAAATAATACACTATGAAAACCCCGGTTGAGGGTCGTCTCTTTGTTTGTTCATTTGTTCATTTCGGTTTTGTTTGTTGAGACAGGGTTCAATTATGTAGTCCATGCTGACCTTAAACTCTTTATGTATCAGAGGCTGGCCTTGAACTCGCAATACTTCTGACTTGGTCACCATGACCAGCTAGAACTCTTTTATTTTTACAGCAATCTAGATGGTAGGATGGTATTACTAGTAGTAATTTCTGAATTAGTAGAAAATTCTAACAAATTGAACATGATATTTAGGATACGCTGAAGCTTTGAAAGAGAAAAACACAGAATACATACATACACTGCATGATTAATCCTTTTAAAAAAGGAAAAACATTTATATTCTTAAATACAAGAAAGAAAGCTCTAGATGCATTTAACAGTGGTAACTTGTGAATAGGATTTTATTTGCTTCCTTTTCGCTCATAAGTGTTTTCTAAACTTCTACAATGATCATGTATTTTTATAACAAAATAGTTTTAAATTTTTCCTAAAATACTGTATTATATGCATGCTTCAAAGGATAAAATAAAAACTAATCAAAATGAGGACAAAATCTTAGTACTAAAATATAAAAAGTTACATGTCCTTATATACTGTAATTTATGATTTATGATATAATTAAATGAAGGCTGAAAACTGTGCAGTAATTGTTCTCAGATGGGTAAAATGATGTTAAGGCTATATTTTAAGCAAAATAAATCATAAAGAAGTTGGTTTCAGGTGACAAAAGTTTCTGTGAAAATGAATTGCAAAATTACTAAAATAGTTGTCAGCATGACTAAAGAAGCAGTAATGTTAAATAGACCTTTGAAACATGCTTTATGAGCAGCCAATAAGTGATACTCCTTTTGACAAAAACTGTGGGAGTTAATTTGATAAGAGCACTCACTTGATTAAGAATGAGTTATGTTTGTCTTGTGTTGGGCCCTGCAGCAGGCAAAGGATAGACATATGATTAAAGGTAGCATAGCTCTGTGGTAATTAATTTTGAATTCTTTGATGTTTTAAATGTAAAACACGACAAGAAAACTGAGGGATAAAATTACAGCACTGGTAGCTACAGTCTTTTTGGTAGCCATAACCTTGAAAATGGAGCAACCTTCCTCATCATCTTCCTAATTCTTTATTGAATGCTAGCAAGATATGACCTATCAGTTAAAACTGAAGGTGAATGTTAAGAATAAAATGGAAACATACTGTAAGGGAAATGTTCAATTTGTTATCTTTATGGATCATAGAGTTTAGGTCAACAGGGAGAAATTAGAACAATGGCAGGGCTATGGCTATACATGAACATAGAGAGGTAGTCTTAAATGCCAAAACAATGAATGGGACTGACTAAATAAGAACATTCACAATGCGAAGAGAGCCATGCTAGACTAGAGGGGAAAGGAGACATTCAGGAGAAGTCAGAAATAAAGGGGCTAATGGCAGTGACTCAGAAAGCATGCTTAGAGTCAGGCAGAAAACACGCAGGAGAGAAAGTATCTCCAAAGTCAAGAGAAGGGAAAGTTTCCAGATACTAAGTGTGAATCACAACATCGACTTCCCAGAGACAAGTCCAATGGTGCAGCAAAAACACTGTGTTTGGAGATTAGGAAGTCACCAGTGATGTCTGCTACCAAAGGAGGGAAATCACGGTGGTAGAGGGGAGCAGCTAAGAAAAGATTATAGAGTATTATTACTTTCAAGGTACTCCAATGCCTAGAAAAAGAGGCTCATAGGGTATTACATAAATTTGCTTTGAGCTTTGTAAATGCTGTGGTATGGTCTCTTTGCCTGGGAGGGAAGATTCGTTCATGTCCTATAATCTCTACTGAAACTGGAAAGGCTTGGCAATTACTACTGACACTCCTGTACACCTCTACGCTCCTAAGGTGTTAGTCTGAGAATCTCAAAGAGCCAATAGAGCTGCAGTTTTTAATATCATCTCATGTTTCCCACTCTTACACAAATGCCCTTACATTTGTACATAGCAGGCACTTTGACTGCAGGTACAACTTAGACACCAAAGAGGCAGGCATTGAACCAAGGCCCAGTCAAAGGAAGCAGCACATCCCCTTTGCCACACTGAGTGACTCGGCAAGAGTGTAGAGCCTCCAGTGGGCCAAGGAACTTCCTAGATCTATCCTCAGAAAAAGTGTGCCTTCCTCTGGAGATAATGGCTCAGCCTAAAGTGCTTCCAGAAGAGAGCTTTCTGTGCATAAAGACAGTATGGAGATAAACAAAATGAGTGGTGGAAAAAGAGAAATACCCTATTCTGATGGCATTAGTTCTCCCTGCAGTGTCACTCCTAAACGTTCTAGTTACATGATCAACAAATCCCCCCTCCTCCACATTAGTTCAGATTGGGTCTCTACCATTTGCAATGAAAAATTTCTCACCATTAAAACTAACATTTCACAAATCACAATGCTTCTAAATAGTGCCATACTCTGCACTAATGAAATTTCTTCCCTCCAAAGTCAGTATATTTTATTCATTGTGATCTCACATAATTGCTGAATTGCTTAATTTTATCTCTTGATTTTATAACATCAAAGAACTTCTTTTACTCATTTGCTTCTTAAGAAACATCTATTGAATAGTACTATGTACAGGATGTTGTGCTAGACATGTGTCTTTCCTGCCCTCAAGAAATGTATAATACACATTTACTAAATATATAACTATCTTAATTTAGAGCAATTTGGAATTTTAGTCAGTAAAACTATGGGTCACATTTTAACAGTCAAATAAGTTAAAACTGAAGATAAGAGGAAGAGGTGAGAAAGACAATGTCTTTCTTAACCAGGGTAGTTAGATCCTGTACTGACCAATATCCCAACCCTGGCTTCCCTGTGATGTGGGTTTTTATTCATTCCACAGAAGTGTGACTTTTGGGGCACTGGTAATGCTGTAAATACTGACTGAAGAATTTCTTCAGCTTCTACTTCAGATAACCAAAGCAGTCTCTTTCTGTTGAGGCTATATTCTTCCTGGCAAGAAAATCTCCAGTGTGTAGAGTAGGGAGCCAAAAGGACAAAGAGGGAGGCAGTGGCAGAAGTAGTCATAATCAAGGCTGTTTTCCAAAACCCACAGATGACCTATAAGACATCCCTGCATTTCCCTACTGGTGAGAATGTGTTTTATTGCTATACTTTCCCTATCTGCTCCCCAAAATCCCCTTGCCTTGCTTAAGTCGGGTATCAGCTCCTACAACTTCCATATGCCTCCACACCAACCTCTCTCAATGGAAGACATTCCATTAGTTGTACTTGTTTGTTTTTGGTGGGAAAGAACAAGAACAAAACCTCAGCACTCTTTAATTCTCCCTGAAGAAATTTTCAGTAGCACACTCTTAGGCAGTCCTACTACAGTCTTCCCTCTTCATTCCCTCACATTCCCTCTCAAGGTGAGTGGGGGCCTAAGGGCACCGCAACAATCAATCAAAATTGTGCAGTCTCCTAACAGATCCTCAACACATGGTTTGCCGCACATTGTTCCTGGTCCTACGGAACCTTGTTGTGACTCTGATGCAACATAGTGTTATATTTACCATCACGTGACACAGAAGCCCCTCTCACCCAGTTTCGCTTCCAACAGTTTCATTTATTCTCAGTCAACTATTGTCTGAAATGAATCATTTTTTAAGTTTTAAACTCCTTGCAATTCTGAGTACAATGATAAACTCTCACACTGGCCTACTCTGTCCTATTTGGGATGTGACTCATTTATGTCTGGTGTATCCACACTGTATATACTACCCACCCACTAGTCATTGAATAGCTATTTAGGAAATCAGAGAGCTTCCATGGTACTGCAGTGCTTGTATCCAATGACCCCTTATCTTACTTGATAATGTCCCAAAGTACAATAGAAGTTAGGTTACAATTTGGACAAAGAGAAGCTCTAACAATTCTTCTTAATCTCCTACTCTGTCTAATTTATAAATTAAACTTCATCACAGGTATGTATTTATAATACAGGAAAAATCTACACATACAGAGATTGGTATTATTTGAAGTTTCATACATCCATGCAGGCCTTGGAACATATTCCCCAAAGATAAGAGGGGGCTACTATACAAGAAAAAGTATTGAATATCCTTATTTTATAAAAATACAACATTGCCATGACTTGGACCACATCCCATAATCAGGGTTCGTGCATCCTTCTTTTACCAAATAATCACTTGAGGGTATAAAAGTTGAGCAATTCTTGTTGTAGAATAGTCTCAATCATTTGTATTCACTGGAAGAACTGGAATGAAAAACCAAGATTTGTTTCCCAATACAGACTCTGTTTCATGACACTCTTCTTAGAAGGAACAATAATTTCCCAGTAGAACACTACATGCAAAGAAATAATCAGACATACCAAAAAAAAAAAAGCTTCCCTCCTCCTGTCCTTCTGCATAAAACAAACAATCCTCTACACCATCCTACACTGCATATGTGATAACGGGCCCCATCTTCTCCTGTATCGTATTTGGTATTTATGCAATCCTTCTCCTCCTACAGTCCATCTAATCTTATAAAACATAATTCTTTTTTTCTACCTCCTCCTTACACAAACAACTTTTGATTATGTTTAAGTATGTACAAATTACACTGACCTTCTTTTAAAGCACCATCATACTGCAGCCTAAAACAGCAACTGGACACATGTTTTTCATACTTTATATTATCTGAGTTTGTTTTTAGCACTTTTTACAACCAAAGTGTTATTTTTTTTTCCCCTTTATAAAGTGGCTGTGGCATTCCGTGGCGGTATGCTACAGGCACAAGTTCATGGTAAGTTCAGAGGAAAGGAATGTTCAAAGAAAACCGAACTCAAAGCATTGTGGGTAGTGATATGGAAAGTTGACAAAACAATGATAAACAATAGAGGGAAGAAAGAAATAATTAAGTGCTCTAAAGCACTGTATCAGCATTTTATGCATTGTTAACTTTTTTTTAAGTAGCTGTTTTATTGTGTGTAGTTTCATGGAGAGATACTAACCCAGTCTGTTGGAACAGCACTCTGCATGTGTAATGATTATGAAACTTTTTTAAAATAAAAAAGAAAATGGGCAAATATGCCTGCCTGAGATAAGACTTTCTGAACAAAATATAATACGTGGAAATCCTTTCTTGAAGTGCTTTGTGGATTTAAGGAGGTAGGAAACTTAAAACAGTAGAGTTAAAATAGACACATAAGTCTAAACAAGGTGTGAAAAATTGGACTATGTGTCACAACAGGCAAAGTAAGAAGCAAAAGAAAAGCAGTTAAGAGAGAGTGAGTAAATACTTTATACATATATTTTTTAAAGCTACCTATGAAAAACAACCTGAGCCAACAAGATTTCTAAAAGAGACAGTTGTGTGGGTTTTTTTGTTTGTTTGTTTGTTTGTAGGTCTGTTTTTCTACATAGTAGAAGACAACAACAAATTAACTGTAGCATACTGTCCACATCTGATGTTTTGTTGGGTCAGTTTCCAAGCAGATTACATCAATTTATCTTATTTGCACACATTCACTCCATAAACATTTATTTAGTTTCAGCATTCTTCACATGCTAGGGATTCATGAAGGAACAAAACATGGAAAACCTCCTGTATCCATAAGCATTATAGGCTAGTGAGCCGAGAAAATAAATAAATAAATAAATAAATAAATAAATAAATAGTATCTTAGAAGGTGGTCCAAACTCTGGAGAAAAACAGGGGGGAAAGATTGCTAGGGAGATGTGCTGTTCAAAGTTTAAAAGTTGTTAGAGAGGACGTTAATGAAGTTATATTTGATAAGACTTATGGGATGTGAGGGAGCAAGTCACCCATGTGGGAAAGAGTGTGATCCAAAGAAGCAAACTAAAGTCTTGAAGTGGAAGCTGTCCCAGCATGTTAGACTAAAATAAAGGAAGCTTTGTGTGGCTGGTGGGTAGTGTGCAAAAAATGGGGTAAGTTGATAATGAGTTGAAGATAATGAGCTGAATAGATCGGGTACTGAGCACTTTCATTTTAATCTGAAGGTGGTAATAAGCCATAGGACTTTATACACAGTCTAACTATGGTAACCCTTTCTTTCTAAAAGTACTTCTGAGATACAAGATTTTTAAACTTAATTTATGAAACATGTTTGAAAACAGTTTAAGAGATCAAAACCCATGTACAATAATAGACTAGGTTCAGAATGGAAAGGTGGTGATGAGAATACTAAAACATGGTTTCCATAACTTTAGTTTCCTTCAATCAACACCTAGAGACGCCTCAGAAATTCAGGGATTCCCATCATCCCTGGTTGAGAACCATTCACTGAATCCCTGGTACCAACCAACTAATGTAAACTATTCGCATACCAAACTAATTTGATTCTTTCGTGTCTTAGACAGTTTACTTCTTTACATAAAATAGGTTCCCAGAAAGAAAAAAGGGGCAGGCACTGTTGACATCTATCAAGCGCCTGTTTTGTTTAACACATGTAAGAAGCTGGATAGAGAATGCAGTTGTCAGTTTGAGAGATGTTTGATAAGGAAGCACTGGGCCTGGTTAGCTGCAGGAAGGATAATATCTCTTGGCAGGCCATGCTGCACAAAAATCAGTATAGACTCAAATCAGATGCTACAATGCACTATCAATGAAACGCGCTGAAATTTGACAGGAAAAATTGTCTTGAAAGCAGCTTTTCCAATATACATCTTATAGTATACTTCAGATAAAAGCTATAAAAATCTCCTCCTTTCTTACTAGGTATTAAAAAAAGACTTAGTAAATCATCAGATCATCACCCCACTATGTGCTTACAGAAACCTATATGTTGATTTAATTTATTTATTTTGGGTACTGAAAAATGACCCCAGAGCCTTGTCCATACAGAGCACAAATTCTACCAGTTAGCTAAGAAACCACCAGCCCTAAGAAACCTATAGTCTTTAAACTAGTGTTTACCAAGACTTTAGATGTACTGAGGCAAGAGGAAAAGAACAAGTTCTGGGACAAGGATTGCTGGATTTTTTTGAAGGTTCCTAAACATATTTTATATTTCACTGTTACATCTTTCTTAAAATGTCCAAAGGATGCAAGACAAGGAAATTATTCCATTTTAAAAGGAAGGATAGGTATCTGTGAAACCTAACTGTTAGGATATTGGCTAAGTTAAAGGTGCATTTAACTATCTTGATAAAAGAATCTAACAACTATTCAGCACTGAATTATGTGTCAGGCTACGTGTGTGTGTGTGTGTGTGTATTATCCATACCCCCAGCGATGAAAAAGCAGAGAAGTAGATACAGGACCTTGTGCAAAGAAGTGAGTGCAATGATTTGAGGATGAATGTAAATGCATTCATCATGAGTAGAAAGTTACAAATGAACCTCAAATCTTTGAATTCACTTGTAGGAGATGCTGTCCCACGCTGTTCACACAACTGAAAATCTCCTCTTTGTTAAGGCAGGAATCACTGCCTTAACTGCCTTAACTGTCAGTAGCAATTCACTGGCTGAACACAGCTCACAGCTCACAGCTGAGCCCTTCTCTGGATACTGGTGTGGATGAAACTTTCTTGTTCAAAGCTACACTCTATTCCGGGTGCAGCAACCTGTAATGACTGCTAAATGGAGAGGTAAAACCCACTGCCTCAGTTCCAGATATTAGGCAGGGTCACCCCCTCCCCAGAACCCCACCAAAGGATTGGTGAAAGCTTCTGCTACAACCACAATTAGCTTTTCCATCAACCTATCCTGTATCCCAAGCCTCACATGAGAACTGTTCCCATGAACACATCACAGTAAAACTCAGATGTAAATATACGACTCAGCAGTATGTATGAAGAAAGTTAACCAATGACCATACCACAGCACAAATAAACACTAAATGAAGCCAGGCGTGGTGGTGCACGCCTGTAATCCCAGCACTTGGGAGGTTGAGGGATAAGGATTGTTGTGAGTTCAAGACTAGCCTGGGCTACAAAGTGAGCCCAAGGCCCGCCTGAACTACATAGTGAGACCCCGTCTCAAAAAGACAAAAAACAAACAAACAAGAACACTAAATGACACATGAAACAAGTACCTTCTAAGAGAATTAGGATTGAATGAAAACAACTGATTGTACTAGATACCCCCATGGACTAATTCTGGTTTCTAAGGTAGTTCACATTATAACTTGAGGTGTGTACCATATAAGCTAGTTAAAATGATAAGCAATCATCAAGTGTGGAATTGTCGACTAGTGGTTGTATAGTGACAGTGAAGTGCTGTGTAGCTCACATAGCTATGTAGTAGTCAAATTTGTACACAATCAGACATAGCTAATTAACTGCATACTTCCTGACAAGTTAAAAATTATACTTTCTTGAGACGCTTACTACTTTTTAAAATTATGTAGTTGTGTATAAGACTGGAGTGTAAAGAATGATGGCAAAAGGAGAAAATATAAATTCCATAGAAAGATTATTGAGTTTCACATAGATCCAAAGAAATTCTACAGTAGATTATTAAAGAGATTACTTTTGAACAATAAAATGAAGTAGAGATCATAAGAGACAAAATGGACTAAGCTGGTTAACATAAAGACTATGTCACATATACTATATGTAGGCTTTAATTCTCCGCTGAAGTAAGGGACTCTGAGCTTCTACGTTATTGATAATATACTGATTTTCCTGTGATCAAGAAAGAGCTATGGAGGGTCAAGGATGTAGCTCGGCGGCACAAAGCTTGCCTGCAAGTGTGAGGCCCTAAGTTCCCGGTACCACCGGTACTCCCTCCAAAAAACACTAAAAAATGAAGAGCCATGGAATAGACACAAATACAAAACTGGAAGTATAAAATGTTGGACAATCACAGGCATAAATAACCACTGCTCTCACTGAAATTAGTCTAAAGGGAAAGTTTTAAGGGCTTAAGTACCACCTCTAACTCTGACAGCTCAGGATTTCAGAATAGGAACTAGAGATCTGAAATGGTATAAGACACATAGGGAGTGTGTGGGCAGTGGACTTATTCACAGGTCAGAAACAAGTATTAATGGGAATTAGGTTGGTCTTATTTTTTTAAGGAGGAAATTCACTACAGCAGGCAGATCATGTTATTAACCAGCGTTTAACAAACATTTACTTAGCATCTCCTATAGAGCGATACAGCTATAAAGAAGAGAAACAAGACCCTGAAAACTTGCTAATGATGCGAGAAACAAACATGTAATATAATAAATTATTTTTTTTGTATTTTTTTAAATTTTATTTAAAGAGAAAAAAAAGCAATACAGAAAAAAGGGTAGAAACAATACAAAACCTCAAAAAAAACCCATAAATCACTAGTTGACAAACCACATACTCCCCGAAATAGCTGTTCATGTTACAAAATTAAGGCAAACAAAGTGAACACACAGTGAAGCTGCAAACAGAAATAACAGGATGGAATAAAGCCAGTTGAGACAGTATAGTGAAATTGGCACAGAACATCACAGCAGGTCACCAGGACAACAGTAACAGGCAACATTGTATATCTCGTTGTCTTCACAATAGTTGTTCTTCTACTAGGTAGAGCAAAATCAAAGAAATACACAACATTATAGAACACATCAACACAGTGTTGAATAGAGCAACACCATTAATCAGGACAAAGCAAAACGGCGATAAAAATATCTGCCTTCAGAGATAGTAGAAGGAAACTCCCCCGACTTGCTGTATCAAACATGGTCACCTCCTAAGAGATACCCAGATCCCTGGATCCCATTTGTTACGTGTGTGTGTGTGTGTGTGTGTGTGTGTGTGTGTGGTATGTTTGATTCTAAGCCCGCGACTCGGTAGGCAGCAGGCTGCTTACTGGTTGGCTCGGCGCCCTAAGTTCCAGCATGGTGTATATCTCAGGAAGCGCTCTTGCTGCTTGTTTCCCCGCCCTGGGGTGGCCGCGGCTCCCCACACCACAGTCACTTTCCAGGGCGGCAGGCTGCTGACTGGTTGGCTCGGCGCCCTAAGTTCCAGCATGGCGCGGATCTCAGGAGACGCTCTTGCTTCTGGTTTCCCCGCCCTGGGGTGGCTGCGGCTCGCCAGACCACAGTCACTCTCCAGGGCGGCAGGCTGCTTACTCATATAATAAATTATTAAGAAAATATTCTATTATGATGATTGCTATAAAGAAAATAGAACATTAACTTGACAGGGGGAGACTATCCTCAACTGAGTGATCTGAAAAGGCTTCTCAGAATGTTGATGTCTGAACAGCAAAGAAACATTAGTCATTTGAAGATAACGAAGGAAAAGTACGCTTTAGGTAAGTCCACTGTTAGACCCCAAGTAGACAAGATTGATATTTCCAGGGAACAGAAATAATAGGCACATTGCTAATACACACTGAATGGGGGGATATAAAGCTTAAGAGATGATACCACAGAAACAAGCAGGAGTCAGACTATTTAGAGGGGCATGCACTGATGTGGGGAAGAATTACACAAATGATTTTATGCAGAGATGACTGATTGATAGAGAACTAACTGTGGTGCAGGTGATTGCAGTGGAATTTCCAAAACCAGGTAAGTATCAAATAAATACCCATGAGCCTAGAGTAACATAAATAAGTAATTTAATAGATTTTTTTAAAAATAGGTAGAAGGGAAAAATTCCTACATAGAATTCTATATCATTTGTGTAAACATACCCCCCACTTTCCTCCTTAAAAAAAAGGAGGAATTTAACTTCCCACCTCTTGAGATATAGCTGCTCACCAAAGGACTCCAAGGGATGGAAAGAGAATAAAGTAAGTCTGCCTGGAGAAAACTTTGTTGGGTGATGAAGGTTCATGCAATCACTGCTAAGCTGTTAGCATACACCCCTGGTATTCAAGAAGAATTTCACTTACATGGTCTTCCTCCACCACCCCATAACTCAAACGCATAATAACACAATATTGTTACCACAATAACAGCTTCAGACAACCACAAACTAAAGAATATTTTAAGAAATATCTGACTGTCAATGTTTGAAAAACAAGGAAAATTTGACTGCAAGAATCCAGATAAGACTAGTTAGATATAGCAATTAAATATGATATGGTATCCTATATGGGATCTAGGAAGAAAAAAAAAGCATATTAGGAAAAAATACAGTCAATAGGAATGCACAGCCTGGCATGATGGTGTAATCCCAAAACTTGAGAGGGTCTCTATGACTAGGAGGCCAACCTGGGATACACAGTGAGTTCAAACCAACCTGAACTATATAGTAAGACTCTGTCTCAAGAAATCAAAAAAAAAAAAAAGTAGTGCATAAATGTTGGTTTCTTAGTTATGCCAAATATGCCTTAGTAATATAAAATGTTAACAGGGCAAATTGGATGTGGGGGTAATCAGAAATTTCCTGTACTGTCTTTGCAACTTTTCTGTAAAACAATTACAAAGTGGGAAGTTTATTTATTTATATGCCTTCCTTGATCAGTTCCTGTCAATAGAAATACGGTGTCTGGTAAGTAGAAGCCAAAGCAATGTGTACTTGGTCTCCACTGAACCATCTCCGCAGGACTGTGAGTCCAGGTCCCATGCTGGGAGTGGGTATGGACAACTGCTCTGGAAATAAGAGTAAGTAGAATGGAGAAGGACCTAATGTCATCATAGGAGAAGCAAATAAAACTTCCAGCAATTCTTAAAGTAGAAAACATGAAAGATACATCTATCTCAAAATATGAAGGCTTATTATAAGAATCGAAAACTGGACTTCTTCCCCAATCTCAGGTTGTAGCATCTGGAGGGGAGATTACTGGAGACCCACACACAAACACACACACATTCACACACATGAAAGCATGCACGCATGCGCGCAGATACACAGAGTCAAGAAGCCTCTTTCTACAAATCTCCAGTAGCTACCCATCACATGTAGAAAAAATATTTCAGATCTCGACCCTATGTTCTGGTTCCTGTCAGTGTCTCCATCAATCCTTTTTACCAGCTGCTTCCTTGCTAGTGTTCCAACCACACCAACCTTTTCTCTGTATGTCTCTCTAACCTCTAATTTGCTCTTCACTTAGGGATGTTGCACCAGCTGTTCTTCCAGCCAAATAAGTTTTTACCATGATCTTCAAATGTCTAGTGCCTTCTTATTACCCTAAAATGGCCATTAAGTCACTCTTCATCTGATCACTCTGTTTTAACTCTCCACATAGTACCCACTGACATTTTGTGGGCCTATGTATATTTCTGTCACTTTTGTTGATGAGTTTCAAAGATCAGGAACCTTGCATAGTTTATTTACAGCTGTAGACTCAGCTGCCAGCACAATGTCTAGAACATAACAGGCAGTCAGTATTTGTTCAATAACCTAATAGTTTTAATAATAAGAGTCAAGATGCTTTGCCATCTAACATCTAAATCTTCTTAGAATGATCATCTCAAAATGTTATAGAAATACAGCCAATCTAATAAGATATAATTAGTGGTACATTAATACTATGTAGAATATGAACCAAGTGACACTTATTGCTCTATCCTTTTCTACAGTCACCAAACTGATTCTTTCTGAGCTGTTCTTCTGACTCACATCATTACCTCTCAAATGTCCTCTAGCCCTCCAAAAATCATTCATGTCACTATTATTATCCCTGGTATTATCCACATTTTAAGACCCACCCCAAATGCTACCTTTCCTTTGACATGTTTTTTGATTCCAAAATCATTAGGTATCTTATGTGCACCCATAATGCTTTGCTTCTTCAGCATAACAGATTTCATGGAGAAGCCGTGTATTACAAAAGAGAGTTTTTCCAGGTTTGTTCCTTAGATCACTAGCACTTGATAAACTTTACATTAGCTTGAAAAATACTGCAAAACATACCCACTCCTGGAGATTAACAAGGCACAATATACTTAAGTCTTTTAAAAGTCCTATGGTAAGTTATGTGTGTGGTTTATGTGTGTTCTGTAACTCAAATTTATTTGTTTTCCAGTATTTGACTACAAAAATCATCCATCAGTTTTTAAAATGCAACTATTAACTCATGAAAGATAAGCTGAAATATAACTAACCAGTGGTTAAGAGAATACATTTTGGAAGCATGTTGGCTGTTTTGAATTTTAACCTGAGCTCCCACATTTATTAGAGAAATGACCTTGAGCATATAAGGATGCATCCATTTCCCTACATTTAATATAAGAGTTGAAGGGGATTACTGCATAGGATTAGTATAAGGATTAAGGAAGAACGGCATGGTGTCTGGCACCTTAGGGTTACTCTTAAAATGACAGGTGCCATTTGAATAACAATTTGTCCGGTTTTTGAACCTTTGTGAGATCGGGAATCTTAGATGTTCATTTGTGAAACTCCTCCAAGCTCCAGAAACTATCATACAGAGTCTTAAGTGTTTGAAAACTTAACACTTTGGAAAGAATATGGACAAACCCATGCTTTGATAGGACAGGACCTGGACTTGAGTGCATCAGGCCAACATTGGCCCCATAACTTTATATAAGATGCAGCTACAGTAGATTTGTGTTATTGTTCATGTCCTCTGAAGCATTAGAGTTTTCAACTTCTTATACAGAAGTCCTCAATTAATACTCATAGAATTGCTTGAGCTCAATGAATTTGGACTTCCTTCCACTTTTATCCACCAGCACCACCGCCATACATGTATTTAACATAATCTCTTAGATAAAGTGACTCACCAAAGCGATGATTTACATATTTAAGAATCTAAATCATGTGCAAAACATACAGTTTGAAAAGTTATCCAATCTAATGTACACCTGCTTTTCCCACCTCATCACTAAGGTGGTCCCAGGCACTAGAATAATTCAGAGCAGGAAAATGTCACTCAGCAATGGCCACTAATACCAACTCCTGGAGAGTGGAAAGCATTTTTATGTGTGGGGGTGGGGCTGGGCTGATGACCTGGAGGGGGCTACTTCACTCTTGAGTTTCTATGAAATCACTAGAATTTAAAATGAAGCACTAAAAAGAATTTCAAGAGATCATCAAGGCCATCCCCCGCCAGTTAGAATATTTTCATATCTCCAAGTTCAGCGTTGAAGTGTGAAGGCTCAAGCTGTAAGAGAAACGGATGAGTTCAGGGGCAGAAAAGTTTGCGGGGAGAGAAGAGCAAGCAAAGAGAATCTAAGGATAAAGGAATTTATGCCCTCCCAATTAACCTTACCAAGGACCTCAAACTTCCCAAGGCAACCTTGACTCTACCTTGCTTTCTTTTGTTTTCAAATATGGAATTTTCCCGAGGACTAATGTTAGAATGGAGCATATTCTTCCTTTGATTTATGAGAACATTTGGGGAATATAAGGTCATGAAAGTTAGCAAACCAGCTGGCTTTAATGCAAAGTAATTAAACAGAAAGTCTTAAAAACTTAAAATCCTTACTAGACTTGTTTCAAAAGAATGTCAAATTCATTTTGCTTTGTATTTAAAATATCCACTCTTTTTATATTCTAAAAATATTTATTCTAGGTTCACATTAACTTTCCTGTGAGTGGACCTAATTTAGAAAAATCTACAAAACAGTAGAAATGAGAGCTCTGTATTTATGGTTAAAACTACTGGTGGACAGCCACATTTCAGGAAATACATGGTTAAAGTAATTAGATAACCATAAATTCCTATTAGTTCAGAAAAGCAAAGTGCTGGAATTTTTTCCCTTAAAAAAAAGGCCACTCTGACTTGAAAGATGGAATTAAAAAGAAACTGATTTCTTAAGTTAAGCAAAAGTGCATGCTTAAGTGGTTATAGTCCACACATGAAAGCAATCTACTCAGAGTGGCATTAAGATGTGGGTTTAAACGTTAATCATATATTAGGTAAACACCAAAACCAATCACAGCACTATCGTATTTTTTATTCTTTTTATATTACCCTTAAATTGTACTTAGCAATCTCTTATAGACCCATACTCACTCAGTAAGCCTCTCGGGTTCTAGATTTTGTAATTCCCTACAATATGCATAGTAAAACATTCATAGTGCTCTAAGAAAAAAGCAGGTTTGAAACTCCTCTTGCAGGTGTGGTCTTGAAACGTATTTGTACAAATAAATCACTCTTAACATCCAACAGCTAGGAAATAGAGCCAAATTCTGGTAAAGGACACGATAGCCAGTTCAAGAAAACCAACTGGTAGCAATATTAGAAGGTGAAACATAAGCCAATTTCCTGTGACTTTTGCTTGCAGTACCAAAGCATGCTTTAATAAAATGGCTTCAGGTCATCAGCATCTATCTCTCTCTTATTCAGTATGACATAATAGCTCTTTCATTTTTGAAGGCCGAGTGTTTCCATTCTCTTGTATGCTATAGATATCCAAGAGCAAACAGAGTTGCCACATTACATTTCTCCAAATAAAACCATAGGGTAGTCAAATTAATCTAATTATCTGTGACCCAGTTTGGGAATACTGCTAAAAGCAATGTTAACTTCTCTGCAGTTAGGCCCTTTTGTCTTCTCATTCATTCTCCTCTTATTAATTTGGCTGAGATTACTCCTTGTCACCCAAAATGCACCTGCTTAGGTATTCCATGCATAAATCTGAACTACTGAACAAGTGTGTACTGGTATTTGAAAAACCTAATGAGGAAAGAATTGTAACTGTCATGAGTTTTCAATAAAGGTCTGAAAAACTCTACAATTTGATCCGGCATCATTTTCATATTTACCAAGCAAGTAATTTTCAGATGATGAATAAAACAGGCTCAACTACTGATTTATCAAAGATCAGAAGTAACACTTGCTTATTCCTCTTTCCATGAAATTGAACACAGTGTGAATTTTCCACTTGTTTCTTTCTCTTATCTCACATTTATCTCTCACTGTTGATACTGTTTGTTTTGGTCTCTGCCTCACAGATAAAAATATGGCAGGTTACAGTATTTTAACAAATAATCTTATATTCCATGGTAACAGAGATGCATACATTTTCACGAGAATCATTTTAATTCTAACTTCTCCATTGAGCCTTCATCTTTGGTAGCAAAAGATTTAATCAAAATATATCTCTAGACTTTTATATTTTTTCTCTAGTGTGCTGCACTGTCATTCTGAATTTTTAATATTTACAATGAGCAAAATTATACACTTAGAACATTCCTTTCAACATAGTGTTATTACAAATAAATTTTATTTGAGTTATTTTTATGATAATAACTTTTTTCTATGATATAGGTTAAAAGTCTGCAGTCTCTAATTTGATAAGAACTCTATTATCGCTTTCTGCAAAATTAGATAGGAAAGAATATTAAGACATCCAAAATCTGACACAAATAGAAATCGCTTTCTCTAACTTTCCTTTAAAAGAACAAGAGAGATGATTATATGCTGTGTGACATTCCATTTTCAGGTCAACTAAGGGGATGAAGAGGCACAGCCTTCATTTATCCCACCAAACATGACCACCACAAGAGTGCACTAGCATTTGAATTCACTGGACATCTTTAATGGCTATAGCTTTACCCTCAAAAGTTCTATTTAGTCCTCTTTGGTTCCTCTAACAAGAAATACCTTCACTACAGGGTCCCACACCACCTGAAAAATATTATCCTAAAACCTGATAGATAACTAGATGATAAAAGATGGGTGAACAATATTGACACCCAAAGAATTCTTATTTCACAACTGGAACCAAACCTGCACAAAATCTCTTCAAGTTCCAAAGTAGGCTGATTTTCCTTGGTAGCTTATATTACTACTTATTTTTGTTTTTAAAATATCTCATACTGCACTTGATTCATAACCACAAATGAAAGTCCAAAGGCCTGTTTCTACTGGTGCCTGTGGGGAGATGTGTGTGAGAGAGATCCTTAGGAAACAGCACAAAACGTCTGCACTGCAAAGTTCAGCAAAGGTTTCAAATCAGAGAATTTTAACTAACTGCATTTCAGAAAATGCATTTGTGGAGTCCTTGCTCAAATAACATGCCCTCATGTGTACCCGAAATTCTCAAGTTCAGCAATTCCCTCAACATATCTTTGAAAATGACATAACCCATTAAAGACTGGAATGTGGTCAAGTATATGACCCTGAGATGCTAGATCACTAACTTAATTATCTAATGTAGGAGAAGATATCTCTTCCTTCAGGCCCAAGGTATTCATTCTGGAATCCAGCAGATAACTTCTCAGTGATTCCTCCCCAGAACTTCCCCAACAGATGGATCTTCCCTATGGTGTGTGTACCTACTCGAAACAGTGGCCTCTAAGACTGTCCTTCAAAGAGTTTAGGGGATAGAGGCCCAGCATCCTTGTCCCTCTGAAAGGTCAAACATCTCAAATCTCCCCAGGCAACAGGCCGAGCCCTCAGCGGTAGCTGCGCCTTCCTCCCCTGCCTGGTTCTGGAGAATTTACCCCACAGCTGTCAATCTTCAGAGCACACTCAGTCTCCAAATCATTACTCTGAGGAAACCAAGTGAAGGAACCATAAGGAGGATTGCCGAAGAGCAATGCAAAATAATTATAGTTCAATTTGATTCTTTTGTAAAAAGATTCATTGTTCCAATGAATCAAATGCTGAGTTAGTCCCAACACCAAATCTTCCAGGGTTGTATTTACATGTCAAAGTTATCTTGTTTTCAAAATTGTTTTGATCAGGTGCTGTAGTTAAATGTCACCCAACAAAATCACATTTGAGTTTAAACCTGGCCAGTTAACCCTTAATTTCTTTGTAGCATCCCACATGTCATATATTTCTGTAAACCACTGAGGAAAGTAGTTGAAATGGGTTGACAGGGTTAAGGGAACAGGGTGGTTGAGGTGGTCATAGCTGGATTCCCACTACTGTGATAAAATACCTAACAGAAACTATTTAAAAGGAAGAAAGATGCACTTTGGCTCATAATTTCAGAGCTTCCTAATCATGGTCCGTTGGCTCTGTTGTTTTCGGGCTTGTGATGCAGAACATCACAGCAAGGAGCATACAGTGGAGCAAAAATGCTTACTTCATGGCGAGTGAAGCAAAAAGAGACAAGAGGGAGGGTTCCCAATATCAACTCCAAGGCCACATGCTGAATGATCTAACTTTCTCCAAGTAGGCCCGGCCTCTTAAAGGTTACACCCACTTCCAGACAGCAAGCTGGCTGCCATGCCTTCAACACATGCCTTTGATGGGACATGCAGAAGCCAAACCATAACAGGTGGAAACTAACATTTTTCTAAATATCTACTGATACCAGGCCAGGATCTTTACACGTGGGCTAATCTTGCATAACAGCTTAATGAAGTCAGTACTCATTCCTATTCTCGGGCAACAGATGAAGGAATCAAAGTTCAGTTCCTCACGTGACTCTGACTATCAAGTCTCTGAGTGCCCATTCACCCAAGTGCCTCACTGGGATGATAAACACACACACCCCATCCTCATTTGGTTCATCATGTTTGCACATGGGAAAGCTACATGATCATTTTTCTTTCTGATTCTCACTAATTAAATACAGCTTCACTACCTTTTATTTTGCCTCCCTATAAATAAAAATCAACAATGCCACATTTCTCAGAATGTGCTAAGCATTTATGATTTCACAGTGCTAAAATAAAACATTTATTTTGAACGATCAGTAAACATAAGACACATTCTTACAGTGATTTCGCCAGTATAAAAAATTTACAATGACATCCTTTAACTAGGTACTAAAGAAATCATTTGGCAGTTTACTTTTTGCCAAATGCCATATATTGTTTTAGTGTCAGATAGGAAGCAAAAGTTATTTATAGACTGAAATATAACACTATTAAAGCTTAGTCTTATATACAGCAACACATTCCAAATAGAGTTTTCAACACTACATTTTAAAGTGCAAATCACTGTGTTCAATACGAGCATATGAATGTCGTCTTCTTAATAGAGTACTAGAGGTGTAACAAAACTCTGAAGAGCAGACAGTTAAAAGAAAATTCTAATAATGTCAATGGTACATTTTTTACCTTAACCTGAAAATTAAATTTTGCAACTAAATTTTTAAGGCCTGCTTTTTGGGTATCTTTGGTTCACAGGTGACCAGTTAACAAGAGACAGAACTAAAGATGGGTTTACAACGATAAATGTTGTTTTCAACAATGCCACAGTTTGACATTTTAGTTAATCTAAGCAAGTTTTTAAAAGATTAACATTTCTTATTTGGGTACAGACATAACATTTTAGCCTTGTGGGACAGTATTTTCACAGTCAGATAATGGACAATTATGATTTGGGGAAATTCTGGTGTTTATAGTTTTATAAACACCAATTGTCACACTTCGGTTATAACAAGACAGCTTCTGGATTCCATAAATAAAAGTATTTTAAAATATGTGACTTTTAAAAAAAAATAAAAGTAAGAAAAGAGTTTCAAAAATGGTGATTGGCTAAAAAGTGATAGAGCTATCTCCTGTTCTTATTCAAATACACACAGCACTTATTTCTTATTTATTTCTAATACAGTATATAGCATTAAATCTTGAGAGCTATCAACTGTTTTTACTTAAAAATCAGTGTGTATTACAGACGCAGTAAGATGAGAGGAGATGGTAGGTTAGATGTTAAAAGTGTTTTCCAAATTCAGAATATTACTTTCCCTTTTTATTCTATAAAATTAATTTGTTCTATGAAATTAATTTGTTCCTAAATAGGTTGTGAGAAAGAATACAAGGATACCCCAGTAAATCTGACTCTCAAATAAACAACACTTTTAATACAAGCTTGTCCCTTGAAATACTCATATTGCACATAAGAATCACCTGAATATGTTATTAAAATACAGAATCTGATTCAGCAGAACTAGATAGTGCCTCAGAATTTGTTTTCTATTTGTTAATCTGGCAAATTATCCTAATATATTTTTAAAAGCAGAAGTAGCTAAAGATAATATCATTAAATTCTCATTTGTGAACTAATATTTACAATTAAAGAAAGGAACCATGAATTGGTTTTTATTTCCATATTTGATTCAGTGTCTTCTATAAAAAACTGCAGAATGGTAACAAAAAGGAAAATTCTGAGTATAGTTTTGAATATATTGTTGGTAACATGATAGTCTCTGGATATTTTCCCTCCATTTTCACAGACCCATTTGTACTCTTGTCATGTTCAGTCTGAGGGGAATGCCAAGAACACCTGGAGAGTTTTGGAAAAAACTCTGATACCCAGCCACATTTTTCCCAATGAAATATGAATCTCTAGAACAAGCTGGGATCCAGACATAGGTGCTTTTTATCTTTCTAAGTGTGTTAATCAGCTTTCTGTTGCTGTGACAAATATTCAAGTGAAATCAACTTGAAAACAGGAAAGGTTTATTTTGTCTCATAGTTTCAAAGGCTGCACTTCATAGCTGTTTGGCTCAGTTGTTTCTGGGTCTGCGGTGAGGTATAACATACTCATGGTGATTGCACAGTGGAGCAAAGCTCAAGAGAAAAAGAGAAGATGAGAAGGGGAAGAGGATGGAGGCTCTTCTCCAAAGGCACTCCGGCAGTGATCCAGCCTCCTTCCACTAGGCCCCACCTCTAGAGTTTCCACCACCTCACAACACAACTACAGGCTAAAGACCAATCCTTCCACACACTGGACTCCAGAGGATGTTCCAAATCCAAACCACAGCATTAAGGGACTTCAATGTACAAGCAAGGTCAAAAGCCTGGCCCTAAATCTTCACTAAAACAAAGTGTAGTCTGGAAGCCAGCAACATCAGCTTTTGTTGACAACAGACAATACAGAATCTCAGGCCCCACCATATGCTGTGAAATCGAAATCTGCATTTTAACAACATATCTAGGTGATTCACATGCACACATTATAGTCTGGGAAACACCACTCCAAATCATTTAGCGATATAACATAGCCAGGCTAGGACTTTCACTGTATTATTCACTGCAATTCTAGCACTTTCCCACATAGCAAAACTTACTTAGAGAAGGGTAGTACTCTCCTAAAGCACATCACTGCAGATTCCCAACACAATGATACAAAGGGTCTAAAAGGAGCCTCTCTAGAATGTGGCATCAATTTTCAAAAGACAATATATTTGATCCTGTCAAAAACCCACTATTTTAGTCAGTTTTCCTGCTACCAGGGCAAAATACCCAGCCCCTACAAGTTAAAGAGGATGTTATTTTAGCTCATAGTTTCAGAAACAGCATGGTGGAAAGGCCTGTTGGAGAAAACTTGCTACATCATGGTAGCCAGGAAGCAGAGAGAGAAAAGGAGAAGCCAAGAACGGTAATATACACTTCCAGGTCATATGGCCAATAACTCACCTCCCTGGGCCAGACCCCATCTCCTAATAGCACAGTCAGTTGTAAAAGCATCAACGGATCCACTGAGGAGCACAGCACCCATGATCCAACTACCCCTCAAACACATGAAACGTCGGGGACTATTTTAGATCTAAACCCCAAATGAAGAAACCACTCTTTATAGCAATTATTGCTTTGCTCCCCTTTCCCAATCTCAATCCTATTCAAGAAAGTCGCTTTTGTTTAAGAAACTTAAAGTTGCTACGCTCCACATACAGAGTTTTGCCTCTAAGTCCGGGTGTATGTGTAGTGACCCGTATGTTTTCCAACCGTGAATTCACAAGCTTCTTGTACACATATGTTCTATCAAAGAACTGTGTGCTTTTTCTGAATGATGGCATATTCAAAGAAGCCTAACAAGGTAATTGGCTGAACACACCAGAATCAAGCACTCATCAATGCTGAACTCAAAGTGCTATGACTACAGAGAGCTTGCAAGGCTTCCTGTCAAACTGTCTCCCACGTAGAAGAACGCCCACTTTACAACGTGCAGTCCAACACAGTTTGTTGTGTTAAGTGACGCTCTCTTCTCCAGCTAGATAACTGCTACACTCCTAAGACATTATCACATTTATTTGCAAATTTTAGTGTTGAATTAACTTTCAAATTATTGTTATTAATCTAAAGGGAAAGAAGGACGAGTTCTGTCGCTGGAAGCATGAAGAATCAAGAAGGGGAATAAAGAAAGCTACAGCATACTTGTCTACTGTGTCATTTTATTCTTAAATTACTTCAATTGATATCCCAGAAGAGCTCTTCTGGTCAATATAAGCAAGAATTAATTATTTATATTTTATATTAACTTCAACTTGTAATTTTTAATTCATTTAGCTATAAACCAAGAACTTCAAGAGAGTAGCCAGCTTCTGAGATTTTAAGAGAAAAGAATCTTTGGGAAAATATTATGACATACTAATTTTTTTTTGTTTTCATGCATTATATATCACCCCTTACAAGAGCATGGAGCTGAAGCATAGAAAAATTGATGTTGTACACAGTGAATCAGCTGAATAAAAATTTCCGAGTATAATTTCAGCTTTATTATATTTCATGAAGTGAGCAACAGAAAATTGAGTCTACATCAATGCAGGGAAAGAGTTTCTCATCTCAAAAGCCTATCCATATTGATATCAGAAAAGGGTAGGGGTGCAAAATGACAGCAGCTGGCCTGCCCTTTCACCTTTCTAACAGTGCTGGTAGCAACAGTGAAGCTTAATCAATGCAATGGAAGTGACATTTTGCAGTCAAATCAAATTACATGGAAATGAAAAGGAAAATCTGAGGTCCAACCTAAAGGCTATTCCTCTTACCACTGAGGTCATCTCCATGGTAACTAAATGCTACCGAAGTGTAGAGTAAATCCTTAACAAATCTGCAGAAAGCATGTCCAATTGAGTATGATAGTGTCTGTCACTGTACTTTGTAGCTTTCTAAAAGCTTACACTAGAAGTAACAAAAAGGACTTCAGCCAACAAGTAAGCAGAACAGCGCAGTCATCTGAGCACAACTCAATGGCAAGGATGCTCTCTTCTGAAAGTATGAATTCTAAGTGGGCAACTTAAAGAAAGTCCCGAGTGAGTGGTTGCAGTTCAAACTTCAGTGGTTTTCAGAGTTATTTTTACTTGGAGTTACTCCAGACTTCTCCTGGTCCCTGTAAAAGCATTTTAACACTGTGAGGAATAATTCGTATGGCTTTACAATTGACCATTTTTTTTTTGTTTTCTTAACTGCTCTCTCAAAAGGCATCTCTCTCTTGTTGTGAGGGCGTGCTAAGAACAGATGGGTGTTAGCACTGTGCTGTTACAGCACTCTACTAGTGACAGCAAGACAGCAGTGCTGGTAATAGCCCTTTTGTAGAAGTTTCCTCCACACAGACTCTTCCAGAAGCATTCAACTCATCCCTACATGTTCCTAGACAGTCTACTATAACACATAGCCAGTCCAAACCCAACTCAGGTAATTTGAACTTTTAAAAACTGTATTTTATTGCACAAAGTAAACTAATAGGACCAAAAATAATTGAATAACAATTACAATCTTGCTTTCCAACAGCATCATGAATTCTTAGGTATTTATGTGTGTGTGGCCTGAGATTCGGGTATCCTCTAGAAAGTGAAAAGACATTGGCAGAAGGAGGGCTCCATAAGCCAGGTTCACTCATTGATGCATAATTTACTGGACAAGCTGAACAACAGTAAACACTATTTTGCAGGACGATTCTCTTCATGGATTCACATGCTCCAAAATAATCATTCTAGTCATAATCGAGGCCCCTATGATCTTTATGGTGAATACACTCAATTCAGCTTTTCCAAGTGATGGTTACAATATAACATCAACCAATATTAAAATGAAACTTGAAAGATATCAATGATTTATACCTTAGGTAGGACAAATGAGATGACAATTTGATATGAAATGATTTTTTGCTCAGACACATAAAACATGCTCATCATATACACTACCCCTGTTAAAATATACTCTGATGAGCAAAGCAGGAGGCAGCACAATCCCAACTTGAAGTTACATTATAAAGCTACAGTGATAAAAGCAGCATGGACCTGACACAAAAACAGACATGTGGATCAATGGAACAGAGCAGAGGAAGAAAACAGAATTCCAAGCAGGTTCAGCTATTTTATCTTTGACAAACAATCTCTTTAGTAATTGGTCCTGTGAAAACTGGGCATCCACATACTAGAAGATTGAATCTAGACACATATATCTAACTATGTATTAAATTAAAATCAAATGGATCAAAGGTCTAAATGTTAAAACAGAAACACTTAATCTGCTAAAAGATAAAATAGGTACAATTCTTGAAGTGATGGGCATGGGCAAGGATGTTCAGAACAGATGTCCTGTGGCACAAGATATAGTACCAAGAATCAATAAATGGGATCGTATCAAAGTAAAAGGATTCTGTGCAGCAAAGGAAACAACCAACACAATGCAGAGACAACATTCAAAATGAGAAAAAAAAAATTGTCAGGTATTCCTCAGACAGAGGACTAACATCTAGAAGATACAAAGAACTCAAAAAGATTAGACCTCCTACCCCAAATAAAGAACCAATCAAAAACTGAGCAACTAAAATGGATGCTTCTCATAAGAAGTACAAATGGCCAATAAATATGTGAAAAAAATGTCTAACATTCCTGGCTATGAGAGAAACGGAAATTAAAACAATACAGTAATACTTTGGTTCACCAGTGTTTCTGATTGAGGAAAGTACCATCAGCGAACAGAAGCATTTGGCAAGATTTTGCTTATATTTGTTAACTGCACATCAGGCGATGAACACAACCTTGGCCATCTTCCCCGCTCAAACATGCATGTGGCCATCCTCCCCAGCAATGTGCAACCAATTAAGTTGGTGAACCTAGGTACTACTAAACCGAGCGTCCATCTTACTCTAGAAAAAATGATCATCGAGAAATCAAATAACAAATACTAATGATGCTGTAGAGGTAAAAGGAAACTTGCTACATTGTTGGCAAAAAGATGAGCCAATACAACCATTATGGATATCAGTATGGAGACTCTCCCAAGACCTAAAATCAGAAAATCCATTCTAGATATTCCCCTTTTACGTAAGACATCAGTCTTGGGTTAATGGTGCATGTCTGTAGTTTCGGCTCTCACGAGGCTGGGGGAGGAGGTTGAAAGCAAGTTTGACATCATCTTGGGCTACACAATGCATTTCAAAGCTAGACTATACTACAGAGCAAGGCGCTGACTCAAAAAACAAACAAACAAAAAGAGTTAAGACATCATATTACAGTAAGATAAGCATACCCATGTTTGTAGCAGCACAGCTCATAATAACTAAATCTTGGAAGCAGCCAGCTGCATCAACAGATGAAAATAGAGAGAGAATCTCATATTTATACACCATGGAATACTACTCAGCCATAAAGAAGGCTAAACAAGTCATATGTAGGAAAATGGGTGTAGTCTGAGACAGTTATTTCATTTAATGTTAACTGAAATAACTCAGGTACACTTCCCATTCCAAATGAGAAGAGGATCAAGAGATGCAGGGCAGGAAAAAAGAACTGAGATGTACATATACCAACTTCTAACAAGAATGGAATCATTATGTAACACAGACATACTAATAAACAATAAAAACAGAACATACACCAATGCCCTGATGATTAGAAAGTAAGTCTTCCTTTCTGAATCATGGTGAAAACAGCAATATTGTTACATTAACTCTCTTCCTTTACCAAAAATATATCACTATTACACTTTTTCATCATCACTAATTTACTGTGTCTCAGGTATTGTACCTAGAAATTTTTCAAAATCTATGTAATAATGATACTTAACCTACAATGAATACTAACTCTGCCAGAGATAATAGCCAAGCAAACTAAAAAAGCCTGTTGGTCTTTGAAACATCTTTCTCCTGAACAGCAGGAGTCCTGTAAGATTTCTAATAACCACAGAGCAATTTTGTTTCATTTTACTATCCTCATACAATTATACATCAGCCTATAGAACAGAATAGGCTCTGGTCTTGGAGACTCTTGCCCCAGTTCAGTTATTACTAGTGTGTTGGTTACATTATTTACTTCCTTTATTGCTAGCATGTTTCACTACAAAATGAAGCTAATTCTGGTGGCCATTCTTAGCTCACAGGATTGTCCAAGCAAGCAGTGAGATAACACATATGAGAGATCTCTAGGAAGTATCCAACAATATACAAGATAACATTACATTGTAATAGTAAAAAGACTTACAGAACTCTTTCAGAGAGACCGTTTCTGTAATGTTAAGAATATAACATAGTAAGTCTGGGATAACTGGCAAACTTCAATTTTCTTAACTTTTTATGTATACTTACTATTAAAAATCAATTCTCATTTACCAATTTTGTATACAGGCTGCCAAAGTGAGAGCTTAACAAATTTGTATATAAAATTTTATGGAAAACACAATGGCCTAAAT
Source organism: Dolichotis patagonum (assembly GCA_004027295.1). Taxonomy (NCBI): domain Eukaryota; kingdom Metazoa; phylum Chordata; class Mammalia; order Rodentia; family Caviidae; genus Dolichotis; species Dolichotis patagonum. The sequence goes on along the minus strand of PVJX010000193.1, from coordinate 287,488 downwards.
GAACACCCTAAAATTTGCTTTTCTAAAATCATTACTTGATGCTGGGATGTTTCCTTAAGATTTGGTTCTATTTCTAATGAGTCTAATACGAAAAGAGAAAAAAATAGTTGTATTTAGACCTTTGGATAATGAATTCTGTTAAGTTTCTATTGAATTAGCATTGTGGATAATTTAAATGAAACTGAGCAGTGCATTTAAAAAGAACTCTACCTAGACCCTAAGACTGCTACCTCCTGTTATCCTGCATTATACATGTAGAGTCATATTTGTTATCCCTTTAGAAGTTTTTCCCCACTTTTATCCAAAGACCCATTTGGGGCAATTGAAAGTGTTTTTATCAGCTCCAGATTCTAAGTTTCAGTACTTCAAATTGCTCCTTTCTATGTACCGCTGAATTTAAAAACAAAGACAGAAAGACTTGCTACAGATGATCACAAATCACACACTATTAAAGAAACAGAATGATAAGATTTAAAATTTACCGTGTCATAGTTCCCTTGGAAATTGCTATTATAACTAAAATACAGTTTGATGGCACAGTTTTTTTAACTTCTAAATGCTTAGAGATTTTATCTAGCTAATAAACTTGTGGCTTCATAAACCCACAAAGCTTCTGAGATGCTATCTTATTTGAAAAGGGCGTGAGCCTGCCAGGTGTAAGGAAACAGATGTGATCTACGGATTGGTGAACTGCAAAGTGCCTATCTGTTTTCAGAGATTATAGGGATGGCACTGGTGCCATTGGCTAAGATAGTAAATTGATTTCTTCAATAAACTAGTGCTCTCATTCACTCACCACAATTTTCTAAAATTGCCCTTTTGATCTGAAGCTTCCAATCCTGGTCAGACGTACTTTTTTATTTTGGAACACTGAAATCTATACTCTCAGCTATTTTTTCCTTACATGACCAGAAACATAAAAAACCCTTCTCTCTTCATTCACTCCACTGAAATGGAGTCCTTCTCTTTAAATGTACAGTACTTCCATGGTTATTAACCTCTGTAAAAGAAATAAAATCTTAGCAACTCATACTTTATAACTTTACAGGGATGTTGTTAAATGGGAGTGATTCTAATTCTAAATTCTAATTCTAATTCTTAATTCTAATCAAGGAGTGGTTCAGATATGATGTTTACAGGTTTTGGCTGCCCTTTGATCCCATCTGAAACTTGTACTCTGCATGTAAAAATCAGCATTTGCAAAAATAAACCTAAGTATATGTGTTTCTGCATATTTATACACTAAATATAAGTATGTACATGCTGATATTTGGTGCTTTGAAATGTGTATTGCTTTGTCTTTTATTACTACTTCTAGTAAGAGTTTATGTTTTTGAAAACTTACTATGTACAGGTATACTTTTAATCACTATGGCTTAATAAAAGCCTGTAATACTGAAAACTATTATTAGTCCTACTTTACTGATGAAAACCTAAGGTGCAGAGAGTTTGTATCACCAGTCAAAGTCCCATAGCTGGTAAAGGAGCTAAGAATGTAAATTCTTCAAGGGGAACCACATTAACACGAACATGGCAGTGTATGTGGGGAATATGTCTTTCTTGACTGTCTTGTGATTAAGTACTTCGAGGACAGAGCTGTGCTGACGAATTCAGGACAGCTGCAAGAGTGGTGACAATGACTGTGATACTCAGTACTGAGAGTGCTAATGATGGTAAAAATGGTACCAGCTATGAAATGAGTACCACTCCGCAGTCACTGTGTAAAGGAGTTTATTTTTCCTTCAATGGTCAAGACAATTCCATGAGACAAGGACTGCATCTTCTTTCTCTCTTGCAGGGAGAAACTGACATTCAGTTAACAGCTGAGCCAAAGTCATATGACTAATAAATGATAATAGAAAATTTCACATGAATTCTCCAACTCCAGCACCCCCATTCCTAAAAATTATAGTGTTTTCCCTGCAGTCTAGTAAAAGCCACCTAGCACTTCCAGAAATCTGCTTAGGTTCCAGATGCTATTCCAAGTGTCTTTACCCATCATTTCATTGACAGCTATGCAACAAGTTGTACATTATTTTCAGCTTTGGGGTTTAATTTATTCATTCAATTAACTATTTTACTAAATACGTTTGACCAGTTTCGGATGTGTCATAGTCACAGAAATGAAGAAAACACTAGGCAAATGATTCAATCAGAAAATGGAATTACATCCATGAGATGTACTATGACTGTAAAATACAGATTAGTTTAGTAAATAGCACTCCAAATTCTGGTAAAAATGGTCAGTGTTGACTGCAAATCATTCTAGTCCATTGCTATACCTCCATAAAAGCTCCACAGTGCCTTCAGGAGAGTTTTCAACATGCAAAACTGTAAAAGATATGAAAGATGTATAACAGTACTTCTCCATACATGGGAAATAACCCCTTATAGTACTTCTTAGTTTTACTAATACTATGGTTTAATAATATATACATTAATAATAATATTCCCATTATACCACATTGCAGGGAAAAGTTCATGGTGTTTTGTTTTGTTTTGAACTTTGGACCTTCTTTGTCCCAGACCTCTTTCATATCCTGAAGAAGAAAAGAAGAAAGAAAGAAAGATTGGGTATATGGCTCAGCAGCACAAGGGCCTACCTGGAAAGCATGAGGTCCTGAGTTTGATCCCTAGTACCGAAAAATAAAGAAATAAATAATTTTTTTTTTAGAAAAGGAAGAAAGAAAGGGACAATATTGTCAGTAATCAAGAGATCTGAGACAGCACTGATGACTTCAAAGATCTCTAAATTAACATTTTTGAACTACTCTACACCCTTGACATTTCTAACACTTAGCATAATAGCTTGATTCTTCAAGGATCCTGGCATAGACACAAGTCTGGAAATTGCACACCAGTTATTGTGCACCTGAGATCCAGATGCCATACCATGCCCTGCTGGTTAGTGGAAAGAAGATTCCGTGATTATGGTACGATGTGGCCAAGAAGTAACCCAACATTACACACAAAGCTTAACTTCTTGTTGCACCACATAGCAGGCAGTTTATCCACCCACTTGCTGAAGACAAAGTTTCTACTCTAGCTGGACTTTAGAATTACCCAAGATCATCTCAAAAAATGCAGTGTGGGGACCAAAGTCTACTAAATGAAATGTCTAATGATGGAGTCCAAGAAATCTGTATTTTTTGATGCATGCAATGTAATTTGATGCAGTCAGGTGGAGCATTTGCTCCCAGACATTGGGGGCAAGCCAGAAAAAAGAAAATGTGCCCCCTTTTTAATTTTTTTTATTTTAAAGAGAATAAAATAAAAGAGAACAGAACAATGCAAGCAACACAGCACTTCACAACAAGACAACTGGTCATCAACAGTAGCTTCCATAGTGTCTCTTTTCTTTGACATAGTGGAGCATACCTTCACACACATTAATATCCAACATAACAAAATACTATAAAACCATTCAAAAGAGTGAAAGCATTACAGGACTCCAAAACCAAATAACAGGAAATGAACAATGGCTACTATAATATCTCATTTTCCTCAAAAATTTGTCTATACCATCACACATAATAAAATCAAATAAACCACAACAGGATAGAACCAATCAAAACCAAAGAGCCAAAGCATGGCAGGACTTCAAAGCAAGATGATAGCAAATCAGCAATGGCTACATAATGTCTTGTTTTCTTCAAAATAGCTATTCATACCACCACACATAATAAACTCAAACAAAACAGAATGAAACCAATCAAACAATGAATGAAAGCATTATAAGGCTTCAAAGCAATATAAAAGGAAACCATGATTACCATAATATTTCTCATTATATTCAAAATAGCTGCCCCTACCATCTGACAGCATAGAATCTAACAAAACAAGACAGAACAAAGCCAAACCTAACAAAATTGTGTAAACAATGCAAAAGTTCAAGATAAGACAATAAAAAACCGGCAGTAGTTTCCACCTTTCCCTCCCAGGTATGTCTTCTCCTTTGCTCTTACATTAACTATTTTGCTTTTGGATCCCATTAACTCCTTCTATTTCTTATGCTAGGGTTCACACATATGAGTTCAAACTGTTTTGTCCATGAACATGGTCTCCAGTTGCGTCCATTTACCTACAAGAGCCTTGAGCTTGTTCTGCTTTATATCTGGGTAGCTTTCCACTGCATGAAAATACCATATCTTTCTTAGCCATTCTGCGGTTGATGGGCAAGTTACTCTTGCTTTTTTTTTTTTTTTTTTTTGGTCACCTGTCACATGAAACTATTGTTTTCTCTCCTTTGATTTTTCAGTCCATGAATTTCCTTTCCAGTTAAATGTGTTTCTTGTTTACAGTGTATTGATGGATCTTGTTTCATTTTTTTTGTTTTTGTTTTTTTTGGTACTGGGAATCAAATTCACGACCTGGTGCTTGCCAGGCAGGCGCTTGTGCCACTGAGCTAAATCCCTGGCCCTATATGTCCCATTTTTAAAGTGCACCAAAGGAATTCAATTCACTTATGAACAGATTTTGGTTACTAAAACTGCCAGTAAAATTTCCCATCCCTCATATATTATTTAAACCCATTCCCTTCATCTAAATCCTTGGTGATCAGAAGCTGGCCCTAATTCTCTATTTAGAAAAATACAGCGAAAAAAAGATACAGGTCGTAAGTAAAATCTGATGCCAAATCATATCCTAACCTAAACTTCCAAAGGCAAAAGTATTAATGCTACGAGATTTCTCCATTCATTTCTTTGTCATTCATTCAACAGCACTTACTGAACAGATAATCTGTGTCAGTCCCTGTGAAAACCAGGAAGTAACTGGTAATGAAAATGTTAGCTCTACACTTCAGAAGCGTATGATTTAGTGAGGAAGAGAAAGACAGAAATGAATGAACACAATTATTCATACAGTGTACGGTTAAAATGAAGCCACACACGGCATGCAATGAGAACACCAAAGCAGAGGGTGAACCCATCCTGCAGGATCAGAGAAGACTTGCTGGAAGGTAAGTTGCTTATTTTGAAACTTGAAGAATGAGCATGAGTTAGCTGAGCCAAGAAAGGAGGAAGGAAACTGTGGGCAGAGCAAACAACAGGTGCAAATGCAGAGAGGCAGAGAAAAAAAATGGTGTGTGCATAAGTCACAAGTAATGCACTCTTTCTGGAGCAGTTTTCTCAGCATAGGTGAAGGGAAATACAAGTCTGGGATCAGAGCACTGTGGCTTTTTATGTCATGCAGGGAGCTGGGATTTTCTCCTGGATGTGATGGAGGGCTCCTCAATACTTGTAATGAAGTTATACAGTCAGATTTCCATGTTGAAGACTCACCAACAGCAGGTGTGGGTTGGAAACAGGCCATACTGCAGGAGAAGGGCAGGGGAGTGGCTGACCTTGACCCTCGGCAGATGAAGAAGATTTTATAGATATTGAAGAGCTGGAACTGTCAAAACTTGGTGAAGGAGCAGATGGGCAAGAGTAATGAGATACTCTGGGTCTTTCAGGAGGCTGGAAAGGGGCAGCACAGCACACAGCAGATGAGTGCTCTTTGCTGGGTTATGCAGTGCAAACTTACACAAATTATTTAGTCCCTTCACCCAATTATTTAATCTGTCTGCCACTTCATCTATAAAAAGGGCATGGAGCAATGGAATACGCCCTCCTTATAAGGCCACTGCAAGGGCAAAATCAGTTCACAAATAACATGTAAAGTACACTCAACAGTGCTCCCAGCACAGTCAGTGCTGTCACTAACATAGTCTACTGAGAATTGCTGATTCCTTAGGCCTGGCCCCAGACACTAAAAATGTATGTCTTATCCTACTCTTCAGAGAATCCAGGATTCTCCCACACGCTCTCAGATGAAAAAGAGGTTTAACAAAGCAGGAAACAGTCCCATGAAATCTTTCACTTTGAGTTCCTGAGGTGTCCCCTGCTAGTCTTACTCTTTTTTCTTTGTTATTAATTCTTATATGTCTAAGGCCTCAACGCTCAACATCTGTATTGTATGTGTCCTGTCTATAATTTATATTTTTAAATGTTTTAAACTACTCATATTTTTTAATAGTTTAGAAGCATGTGGCTTTATCGAGATAATGTATGAATTATGGGCCACAGAAAAACATATGGTAATATGCTTTGGCTTTTTAAAGTTTTATTTAATGGTAGCATCTATAATTACTTTTTTGCCCCAAACTAGCGAAAGGATGGATCATTAAGTACTGGTTCTTAGCTGAGCATGGTGGTGAAAGCCTACGTGCCAGTATACTAGTTACTTCAGAAACTGAGGTATAGAATGGCAGGTTCAAGTCCAGCCTCGGCTACTGTAATGAGATCCTGTCTCGAAATTTTAAAAAGTGTTTAAGGGCTAGGAATGTAGCTCAATGGTACAGTGCTTGTATATCATTTGGAAGGTCTTCGATTCAAAACTCAGTGCCCACGATAAAAAAAAAATATATATATATATACATATATACATATACATATACATATACATATACACACACGTATGTGTGTGTAAAATATTCACATATATAGGAAATATATGTTAAGTCTTACATACATATTTTCCATATATATATATATATATATATATATATATATACATACACACACACACACACATTGAAAGTACCTAACTTAAAGCTGTGGCAGAATTTCTATTGTTTTCAATTTTCAAAAACTTAGAGCGTAGTTTACATACTATAAATTCAGTGGCTTTCACTCCATTTGTGTTTGAGAAAAAATTTGTTTGACAATGTTTAATAGCCATGTGTTCTTAAATTCATCTGAATAATATATTTCTATTTTAAATGATCTGTTATAAATGAAAAAAGCATTTAACAAATGTATATGTATATAAATAGTTTAAATGACAACTATTTAAAATATAAGCATAATAAACATACTGGAAAGAAAATTTTAAAATGTACTCATATTTCTTTCCCTATATGTCCATTTTCTTGATTTTTAGGGATTCTAATGCTTCAAAAGAGATGAATTGCTTCCATATTGAACACCACCTTTCCTAGCTCCTGACTGCACCTTAGGCTTCACAATTGGAACTTTCTTCCTTTGTTTCGTTTATGGTTCCTCCATTCACATTCTAGGGTTCTACACTTAGTTTATCCTTTTTTATGGCTCTTTATTTATGAATTGTGTCTCTCCTGTGTGCTCATATTCCAGATTCACAGCTTCATGATGCCCTTTACTTAAACTTTTAGAGCTTAAAGTGCATACAAAACAAAATGAACCGTCTTCTGTTATGCCCCAGGTTAGCTCTTTATGAGAACATTAAACAACAAGACAAAACAAAATTCCCCAGACACATGCAACCTATCACTAGACACCTATTCTCTGTGGAATGAAAAAATCTGGTTTTACTTTGTAAAGTTCACTTGATGGGTGCTCAATAAACTACACTAAGCCTTAAATTACTATGCTGGGTATCCACAGGGGAGGGCGAATGCTGCATACCAAAAATCGTTTCCTCCATCAAGCTAACTGATTACAGTTGGAGTTTCCTCAAATGAGCTTGTTTGATAATTTGTCTCATTACTACTGAAAAGGAAATGGAAATCAAGGACTTGAGGGCAGGAAGCAGTAAGCAAATATGATCAAAGGTTATAATGTAGAGATGTTGGTTTAGTACAAAATAACAAAAAAGACTCGTGTCCTGTCAAATAAACTATGTAAAACTAATACATGCTTAAACTTATTATAAGGCTAGTATACTCAAATATTATAAACCACATAAACAAACTGTATGTGAATAATCTTAAAAGCATCAAGAACAGATATCTTTAAATGAAAACCAAAGTAGAAAGAATAGACAAAAATCAATGCTGAGTACCATTTATTACTTTCCTACTAATTCTAGGTTTAGAATGTACTTTGAATTTGATTGCCCAATTACCCACATTTATATTATATCATCTCCAACATCATTACAACATCAGCCTCAATCTTGTGGGAAGGACTGTAAACAAAGGCCAGTTGACTAAAGATAGATCATTACTGACACATCTACAATAAGGGAGGTAACTAAGAATAATGAGTATAATCAAGAGAAGTAAATTTAGGCTAAATACTAAGAAAGAATGTTCAACAGTGAAGACAGATTCAGGCAGCAAACCTCCAAGCGATAAAGATCGCTGAAACACTTCAATCCATTAAGAACAGCTTTTCATTCAGGAGAGTATTTGATAAAGGATTCCAACTGGTGAGAGAATTAGGGAGGGTGGGGGACAGAAACTATTTTTACATTGAAAAGTTAAACAGAGATTGAGTGACTGATTTCTTCACAAAATAGAAAAGCCTGGTTTTGCAAACCGATCCTATCTCACACGTATTAGAGAACAGTAACCCTGGACAGCATTTGGAATCAGAATGGTCAGAGTTCAAATCTCACCTTTGTCACTAAGCAGAAAGGGAATTTAGCAAGTTACTTAACCTTTCCAAGCATCAGTTTCCTCAACTGAAAATAAGCCAGGAAAGGCTGACTCAGAGAATTACTGTAACGTCTAAACATGATAATATTTATTAAAAGAAGAATTAAACATACAGCACAGAATTCTGCCTGGATTACTGTAACTGTTTCATAAATAGTAGCTCTTATTATTATTATATTTTTAGTTCTAAATAAATAAGGCATTTTGACCCATTACTCTAAAACATTTTTTTTCTTCAAAGTAGCCAATAAAAATTTTATTTTTATAAAATTCTGTTGTGGTTTTACAGATGATCACACTTTGTAAATCCATAGTTTTTTCAGAAATCTAGTGAGATTATAAAATAGTTGCTCTGATCCAGGCATGGTGGCCAAAACCTGAACCCAAGCACTCTGGGAGACTGAGGCATGAAGATCTTCAGCTCAACCTGGATAATTTGGCAACCTAGCAACATTCTGTCTCAGAATAAAAAGGGGCTGAGGATGTTGTTCAGTGCCAAAGCCTAGGTTCAGTCCCCACTACTGAGGCAGGAGAGCAGAGCATGGCAGTGTTCGGGGAAGTGGGCAAGACCTTTTAGATGCAAAGTTCCAGGACACAGGCACAGAGCAGAACCCAAAACATTGCACATGGAGCCAATCAGAGTGCTGTCTTCGGTTCTTTCCAGAACTGGAACTGGACGGCCTAAACCTAACATCAGCCCTAGGAGAGGGAGATAGAAAACCGGAGTCACCATTGTGCTCAGTGACTCCGTGCTCCCTCTTCCACAGTAGTCCTCCTCAACGCTGTACAGCACGCTTTTTTCCCACTTGACCCAAACTCACTTTGCAGAGTGTATTTCTGTTCCTACCTTTAACAAATGTAGAAACCTCATGACCTTTTGCACTTGTTTCATCTAATGCTTTATTCAAGAAAAAAGAATCTAGAAACCACCTCTGGAAGGAGACCCCCGAACCCCAGAACCCAGTAAAAGTACCTCAAAGAAAAAAAGAAAAAGATAGTTGCTCCTATTTAACATTAACTCATCACATTGACATATATCCAGACACCTGGGTCATTTGCCCTCTGACACCCTTGTCATCTTTTTCCTCTTTAGTGTAACAAATAGATTATAAATTTCAAACTTCAGTAAACCAGACTGTGTAAGAATAGTAATGGCAACTGTGTATTATTTTTCTGACTGTGTCATTAGAAATTTTTGTATAAATCACCAATATAAAAAATTATGTTAATGTATATTATCAGGATTTTCTATTTCAGAGGCAATACACCATGAATATAATCTTTCTGTACAGATTACAATGCCCCAATCACCTTTACTCTGAACATTAATTAACATTTCAAAGTCCTGCCAATGCTGAAGGTATAGGAGATTCAGTCATCTCATACTGATCCCTTACAGTTATTTTATATTTAATAAATATCTAAACTCTAAATCTAAAATGTATTCTACATCTTAAATGAGGGTGAGAAAGGAGCACAAGGGCTGATAAATTGAAGACTTTTTCTAGAGGGTTGGTAAATTGATCCCAGTAAAAATTTAGGGTGTGTTCCTAGTGGAATTAGTAAGCATACTTTGCACTCCAATTTAGAAAAGCATAAATGAACCAATTAAATGAAAACGATGTAGCTTTCAGACATCAGTTATATTATCAAAAAAGTTCTTCAATAAGTTTATGCACTTTTAATAAGCACCAGCATTAGTAAAAAAAAAATTAGAAAAATGAGAACTGTGATGCATTCAGAGCCTATAGATCTCAACCAGACAAAACAAAGCCTCATAAATGTGTTTGTTCATTAATTCTTAAAAAGCCAGACTCTGAGTTGTTATCATGTCACCTGGCACCAAACCATACTCAATTTAGAGCAACTACAAAGCAGAACCCATAGTCTACACTGGCAGGGTTTTTGATCACACTAATTAACAGCCATTTTGTTTAAAATAAACAGATACGAGTCTAATTGCCTTTTTTACATAAGAAAGAGAAGATCTTAAAAGTAAAAACATGCAAAAGGAAAGATCAGAAAAACGCCACTCAGACAGATAAGCAAAGTATGTGTGAGGAACCCAGAGTACAAGTCTGGATTGCTCTTCAGACTGACAGCCCAGTGCAGCCTGGGGAATTTAGAGCTCAGAGAGGCACAAGGGAACTCACAGGTATGTGACCTGGGCTAAATCTTATATCCTCTACCCGCACACAGCCACTGTACCTTAGTGTAGGTATGATGCCGTACCTTGCTAGGCAGTAGCAAGCCTGTTTATCCCTCCGCGGAGAAAACCTCTTACTACAGGCAAATCATTCCTTCCACCCTCAAACGTACAGTGCCAGAAGAAGAAACAGTATGACTGCAAAGTTGAAAGACATACTGTGGAGTGGTGTACTAAGTTCCAGATGTTTTACTTGAATTGTGTGTTCAAACAAATGGGCCCCTAGATCCGTGGCCTGTTTTCAAAGACCCTCAAATGGTTGTTTAACATAAAGTTGATTGTACTCGGTTCCATGGAATCTATTTTGATTTAAACACCAACAGCTGAGTTTGTGTGCATGCTGAATTTTCATCTCGCTAGTCTGTCAAAGCAATTCCTGGAGACGTTCAGAGAAGTTTTCAGCTGCCAGAGCTATCATGCAAGGATTATCAGTTACATGGTCTTATTTTAATTAACAAGTAACATGCTAATCAATGCACTATGTAAGTGTAATGTTCTATATGATATAATTTAAGCCATGTGCTAATGAATGATTTTAAAACAGTCACTACTGTGCACCTATGTGAAATATTTCATACATAGCCAATATAATAGACATGTCACTCATTTGGCCATATATAATACCAACAATAGAGGAAATAATAATTTTATCATTACCTGATCTTAATTTCTGTGAAGAATTTTCTCCCTTTGGTTACTCACAGGACACTGACTACTCAAAAACATTCATTCCCTATTAATCATTGTATCTCTTATACAGAATAAATAATACTATGCAGAGGGGGGTTTCCAAATTGTCTGGGGGAATCAACTTCAAGGCTAAACAAATGTGATCAGCATACATTATTATCTATATTCATAAAAGTCTGAAGCTGAAACTGTGCTCTGCTGGTAAATGCTTAATAACTGACTCTCCAGGAGGAGGAGGGGAAGCCCTGATGTGCAGTATTTGCAAATTTCATGGTGAAGGACCCAGTAGCCAATTTAAGCTGCTAACCACCACGAAGGTAAGGGACACAGCGCTGGGAAAAGATGTACCTAAGGGTCTCCTAGTCTACAGAAGTTGGTTTGGAGAAACTCAAAACTCCTTAAAAGTACAACACAAATTCCCAACAGAATTTAAGTTGACTATGGTGTTTTCAATTACCCACATCTGTGAAGCCTCAGTGTTTAAACAAATACACAAAGTCATTGTCTTCCATCTTATAAGACCTTGGCACTACTTTCAGATTTTCTTGTCCAGATTAAACAACTGACAAATATAGTTCAATTGCTCTTGATAAATGACATCTATTTGTAAGAAGCCAAGGGCAGGTGTAAAACAGAGTTCGCACAAATGATTAGAGTTGACCCTCAGAAAGGATACCCAAAGGCCCAGCCTTTCTGGTCTGTTTTAAATAGACTGCTGTATCTTCTAATACTTGAGATTCACAAAAAGAACTGTAACCAATAAAAGAAACTATTAGGCCAATTTGAAGTTAATTTATCAAGCTAATCTACAAGTCCTCTATCTGCTCTGCAAGTCTTCTGTTTGTATACACAAAAGATGAAAGGCAAGCAGTGCTCAGGAAAACTGGAAAATCATTTAATAAGTGATAAAAACCCTGACCAATCAAAACCTTAATGAAGGCTGGCTGGTTATTTTAAGGTTTATTAAACTTTTAAGAAACATTTAAATAGACATTTTATTTGTATAAAGATGTTATAATTATTGTCACATAGGGAGTAAATGCCTAAAACAGACCAACTACATACATCACGGGTGAAGTTATCTATTTTGAAGAACTATTTTTAAATATTAAATAAAACAATGAGATTTTATACATATTTTGCTATACAGTATATATCACTTTGTACATATATAATTTTTGCTTAGGTAGATCTGTAACTTGGGAAACAAGCAAATTGGTTATCTATATTTGCTGTCTTCAAATCGTGTTAGTATAACTCCATCTGGATGATACTACTCAATGTTACATCATTTTAAATATTGATATCATGGGGGATATTTAGTCTATAGACATTTAGAAGATTACCATGTCATAATTTTAAAAGCTTTTATTGTAAAAAAAAATGTTCATGAGAAGGCAATATGGACTATTTTATAGTGCTATGTTTTTAACTCTATATGTGCTTTGCTTAATCTACAACTCATTTGAAATGGAAAGTAGTAAAATTCAAGAACTTATCAAATAAACATCTATTTTAAACCATTTTGTGAGTATATTAAAAATCAGTATGTTAAACAAACAGAACTTTGTTACAGTCTCTCTGACAGAAGCATCAGCAAGCATCTTGAAGGCCGAAATCATGTGCCCTTCGCCTCACTCCCAGCACCCAGCACAGGATCTTGCAAAAAGTAAGTGCACCAGAGATGCTCGTAAGCTGAACTGAAGATGGAAACGATGCCTGTGGCGTGAAAAGAAGGGAGAGACACTCCAAAGAGGCTGTGGAGACCTATGTTGTCAACTCTCCCCGTGTTCTTGGCTCCCACCATGCTATGTATTATCAATGTGCTAGAACAATGAGTACCGGGCAAGAGATAAATGACATTTCAGAAAGCCAAAGAGAAGAAATTTTATTAGAGGAAATGCAACAGGCTGAATCGAAACTTTAATGAGAAGCAGAAAAGAGAATCTTGCAGTCAACCCCAGCCAGAGGCATAGCACCTAACATGTGCTGAGCAGTCCAAGCAGAGTCTGCAGAACAAGGTCCCTTAATGAACTGTGTGTCGCTTGTGAGCCAGAAGAAGAGCACGGCGTCCAAAAGTCAGACAAGGGGGAGCAATCTGCCAGAGTCATGTGATGTCTGTTGAATCTACCAATGAAAAAATCAGGATTTGGGCTTTGAATGTTTTTGCTTTTCCTTTTTTCATCGTTTGAATGCTCTGTGTTTTATAACAGCATTGAGTCACGACAGATTCAATATTCTTACAGAAATACTGGTCCTCACCACACAGAGTTTGAAAAGTCCTCTTGTGCAAAACAGGGCGACTCTGGAGAACTCATGGAGGATCTCTAAAAATACAGTTTGTGGTGGTCGATTTTTAGCCAACTATTAAAGAAAAAAAAAGTCTTTTAACAATAAAAATGGACCAACAATAAAAAACATGGCAAACTTGCACCTGTTACGATGATTCGAGTAGAAGCCGGACAGCTGGAGGAGGCTGACCTCGGCTTCTCCCAAGGCACCGCCTCACACCGTGTCCCTCCCCCTGCACCAGGCCCCTCTGCACTGGGGGTCCCCGTAGGGCGGGAGCAGCACTGACTCTACTTTGTTTAGTCCCGGGACAGAGCGGAGGTTCACAAATGCAATCTCTGCAGTAGACATCAAATAAAATGATAGAGAAAAACTGGTCTGTGATTCAGTGATGCATATGAAATTCCAATCCAAAGAAAATTTAATAGCACAGTTCCAAAGTCAGGTAAAACGTTCCACAATTAATAGTGTTATGGTGTCCAATGAGCACTTCTATTTATATCCTCATACTTGAATTTTGGAATTGAGATTTTTATCCCAATTACAGTATTATTTTCCTTTATATTTTTAAAATTTGTTTTTTTAATTAGTACGTTTATATTATTTACATTCCTTGTGGAGAATTGCTACAAGTACATAACATACCTTAACTATCCTTTTAATCTCCCCCAATCTGATGACCCCTTTCGCATCTGTCACCCTATTTCCTATTATCAGTCTTTTCTGTTGCTCTTTATTTATAGTTTGGGTTTCTCATGTAAGAGAAAGCATGCCAATTTAAGTTGTACGTATGACTCATTTCACATAGTACGCTCTCAAGGTGTATTGATTTTCCCACAAATGACTCAAATTTATTCTTCTTCATGGCAGAGTAGTACTCTATTTTGTGTAAATGCCACACATTCTTTACTCATTCATCTGCTGGCAGACAAACAGTCTGCTCCCAACATTTAGCTACTATGAATTGTGCTGTTCTACGCATGCGTATGGATGTACCACTGTAACGTGATGTCTTTAACTACTTTGGGAGATACTAGGAGATTTAAATACTTTTTAAATATCGGTGTATATTAGATTTGTGTAAGAATTTCATGGCTCTTCATAATCACAATTTCCTCACCAGAATGTTCAAAAAGACCACTGTTCAGCGATTTTTAGAAACATAAAATTGCCTCACACATGGAAAAGACAAACTCTGCACTACTACACATGAATAAGAATCTCAGTTTAATTATAAGGAAATAATTTGTAAACAAATTTTTAAATTCTCTGAGTTTCAGGTTCTGTTTGGAATGAGATGAACATTGTTACACTCTTGCATCAAATACTACTGTAAACTAATGAGTTTGATAAATGTCATTTAGCTCTAAGTATCCATTACTTATTTCTTATTATTTATTTGCATTTAGATCTAAGTATTAATCATTGTAAATATAAGTGTACTATATTCAATTGATAAGCATAGTTTGTGTTTGTGTGAAAATATATTAAAACAAAAAATAGGTAAATCTACTGCTAATGGAAGCTACTGATTAAATAACTTACAAAGGAATTATTTATTTATTAACTTATTAAATTGATTTGTTAGGAGGTTTGGAAAAACAAAAAACTTTTTAAAAAGAAGCTTAAACCTATTGAGTGAATATAATTAAAAGCACAAATCTGTTCAACATCAAAAATTATCTATCTTACCTCATTAAAACTAACATTTTTGATAATATATGTTAAAAGGTTTAACAACTACTGAAGTAGTAGAATCAATCTTGAATTTCCTTTCACTTATCAAAAAACCATAGCACTATTTAAACAGTTTATGGTATTTCATATTAAAAATCTCAAGTTAGTAACAGATCAGAGTTCCATTTACCATTAAGAGCATCAAAGAACACACCTACAACTTTCTGTTAGTACTTACCTCATCTTAACTATTTTCTGGAAAGAAAAAAAAAGATGAAGGTGCTACCCTACAATACTGTAGCTCCATAGCTTTTTTAGTATATTGCAATATTGACCTTCCATTCAAAGATTTCACAGTTTAGAAAAAAACACATAAACCCACATAAAACAAATGTCTCCACTTCCAGCTCAATTGGTTCTGAGTTTATTTTATTCCTGTTTGACTTGCTCATGTCCTGTGTTCCCTATTTATGTTAATGATAGTGCAATTTCCTTAGTTGCCTCAAACAGGAAATTTTCATGGCACATTAGCTGTCCATGCTCTTGCTTTCTTTCCCACCTAGTGCCAAATCTTGACAACCATCCATGGAAATCTTTGATTTCATCTCTTCCCTCCACTGCATTCTCACTTACACCAACTCAGATTTTGCTATCTCTTGTTCAGACCATTATCCAACTCCTTCATTCCTTCCTGTGTATATACCAAATGAAAACTTCCTAAAAGAATTTCAGAAACTTCCAATCATGTCATTCCCATACTCAGACATCACAACCATCTTTCAAATACCTGACAAATAACATCCAAGTTATTTAAGGACTTCTGTTATCTGGTTCCAATCTGTTTTTCCAGCCCGTCACTACTTTCCTTAGTGAGAGTATGAATGGATACACATTTAACCTAACAAGTTGAACTTCTCCATAGTCCAATCAAACATCCTGATTTCTTCACTGAGTCTTCATTCATGTTGCTCCCTCTACCTAGAATGCCATTTCTCTACATCTCTGCATCTTTGCAGATACATCTGTTGGTAGATGTACTTGTATGCATCTAAAGTCTATGCACTCTTTAATATACAAGTCAAACGCCAACTGTCTGCTATCTTTGCTTACCATTTGCACCCCCACTAATGCTCCAGCAGAAAATAGGCTAACAGATATTAAGTGCCTATTATGGCAGGAAATCAGCTAAGTATCTATACATATGGCCTCATTTACTCTTTGCAGAATAAAGAGAGGTTAAACAATTCACTCAAGACCATACACTTATTTGATGGTATGTTACTCATCCTCAACTCTAAAACACTGAAGAGAACACTTAGACATGCTGTGGATTCAATAAGGGTGGAATAAATTTTAAAGTTCTATAGTTTTTACATTGGAAAATATTAAAGGAATATCCAAATATTTATTCACTTTTGTGCTTACTAATTATAGGATTACCTGACTTGTGTATGTGCTCGGCACTGGAAAGTTCATCTAAAAAATTCTTATAGTCTATGGTTATTGGATACCTACCACACACACACACAGTTCTAAGAACTTAGCCAATATTAACACATTATTTCTGAAAGCAACACAAATCCTATTTTAGAAGAAGTTATCTGAACTATAAAAGCACAACTACTTTGCCCAGGTTCCCCTACAAGGATCCACAGAAGAAATCCAGGCTGAGAAGTCTGGTTCTATAACCTGCTTGCCTAAACACAGAGCATAGCTGTTTTCTCAGTATGGGGCTTGCTTCCAGCCTTAAAGACCTCAGAACTGTCTGCATCATCTGCTAATGTAGAGTCCGCATTTAACTGAAACATGAAATAGTTTTAACTTAATTCTTTAACTATCACTTGACTAATCTATATGAGTAATCTATGAGAATTGTACTTATTCCTAACCACAATAGTCAAGAAAATCGTCAAAAGCCACTTATGAGAGATTAAAAAAACAAAACAAAGCATGTGGCTAGAAGAATCATCATTAATTACAGACACTGGAGAGACACTGCCCTTTCCCTCATAACCATTCTATATAGCTCTTGTTGACAATAACAACTTCTAAAGCAACAAGTATCCAGTGCTGCCATTTATGTGTGGATAAACTGTTCTCTCTCTCTCTCTCTCTCTCTCTCTCTCTCTCTCTCTCTCTCTCTCCTC
>PVJX010000193.1:0-269978 GCA_004027295.1 Dolichotis patagonum | reverse complement strand
ACAGTTTCTCCTGACACAGAATGAAAGATAAGTACAATTCCCTGAAGTAAAGAATGGGGAAATTGAGACCGCTTTCATTTGGCAATGATAACATATTAAGAACAATTTTACTCATAGATTTTTCAGTCTTTGAAATGCTGACACTCAGCATTACCAGAAATGACATTCCCTCCACTGATAGTACTACTACATGCACCAATGTATACCAGTGGGAAGATGCAGGTAAACTTTGATCAGTGTGGAATGCTACATCTCCTAAGAAATAAAGATGTTCACACCTTTTCATTGAAATTCAATTTCAATCTGTCCAACCCTTCTACAAATTTACGAGCCAATTCCACCCATTAAGTAGATATGCCAAAGCTGTTCATTGTAGAAAATATGTATTTCAAAATTATTTTTCACTTATTTTATGTTTATGATACTACCTTAAATGTTTGTAGAATGTGTTTTTAAAGGACAACACAGAGCAGAGAAAAATTCAAAAATGGCATTATGCATGCTCACTTAAAATTTTAAAATAAGACTACTGTAAATAAAAGATTGTGCTGAAGTCTACATTTGTTCTTTAATGAAAAATCAAAATTATCTGTTCTCATGAGGTGTAAATATACAAATATACATGTACATATAGGTATGAATATTCATAAAAATATATTTCCACAACACCACCACATCGATGTAGCAACAAGGGTAAAGATACTGAGAACCACAGTGAAAACACATAGTTAAAACAATGGTTATGATGACTCAAATTCAGTTTCCTCAGTGTTGAGTATTGAGAGGGACATTTAGATACATTCCCCAATTTTCCTTCATAAAGCACTAGCCTTTCTAGTACTCAAAATAAAACCCTGTGTTGAAAACAATGCTTCTTTTTCTTTTACCCAAAACAAAACAAGAGAATAGAAGTACGCAGATTTTTTATTTTGGGGGAATACTAAGACACCCAGTGAATTAACTTAGCTCTGAAGCAAACCTTACTCACAGAGAAAGTTCCTAAGGGCTTTTATGAATTACTCACCAGAGAAATGAAACCCCATTTGAGGCATCCCTATCCTTTGTCACTTTATTCAGTTCTTTAAATGTACCTTCAATTTCCCTCTCAGACATGATGTTAATAGTAAGGGCACTCTTCTTAATCAGGACAAAAGCAAATGAGTACTTATATATTCTACCATCATTCCAGTTAGCAAGATGGAAGGACTCTTGGTATGTGCCAGGAACATGAAAGATCATCCACAGAATTTCCCAGCCTTACATGGGTCATTTTATCTATCAAGGTTGTAGGCTTATAGTATCAACAGCCGAATTATCTACTTGTTCACGCAAGCTACTAAATGCTCAGCTACCAAGTGACAATAATCTGGCTCCTATGAATCTCAATAAGAAATACATTAGTTTTCCTAAGCATTCATCATATTTTCAACTGCACACGTAAAACTCATTTCACAATCAATCTTTTGCATTTTCTTCATTAGTTCTCTCTCCAAACAACGCATGAAGTCCTTAAAGTGTTTTTCCTAATTCTTTTAAAGTAATTCACTGCCTAAGAAAGAAGTGTGCTGAACGAGATATATGTGTGTATCACAAAGGCAGAAAGGAATTATATTTGTATCGTCCATTACATTTCACATTTTATATAGTGCTGACCTGAAAGTGCCATGAGAAATTTTCCAAGTTTATAGTATTGATAAACATCATTTTGCCTGTATATAGAGTGCTTGGTCTCAAAACCTTACAAAGGAGTAAATTTGGCTATCTATCATGTCTCGTACCATAGTACTCATTTACTCAAGCTATATATATTTAGCTCTTCTAATCTTTTCTCATAAGTCAATTCCTTCAACTCATTAATCTTTTTTGCTGCTTGTCTCTGATTGTTTCCATGTGGCTTACTAGGAAGGTAGCATTTTACTGGAGTGCCCCACCCTCCCCAGATTTTGATTTGAAAGATTATAAACTTCTTGAGGGCAAGGATCACATTTCCTTAAATTAAAAATTGGTTACAGAAATAAAATGCCTTATTGGAGATAATCTCAGATCACCTTGCTTTTGCTAGCTGACAGTGTTTTAAATCACATTAATTAGGAACATTGCATTTGTTACTTCTTTCTTCTAGGAAAGAATAAATCACAGCTGAGTGCCTTCAGACCTTTAGTCCATGGAGGATCTGTGTGTGTCTGTGTGTGTGCGGGGCTGGGCTTCTTACTGTGAACGAATGCCTGTGATAAAGTAATTCTCTTAAAGAAGCTGAACTGTATTTCCCAGTGGGACTTAACGTTGTACACGCATCATAACAAACAATCCTTGTTTTCTTTTAGAAAATCATTGTGTCAAAAAGTTTTCTTAAATCATTTTCCAGTGCATATTCGGGGTCTTTTCCCTTCAAATTATTTTAAGTTTAACTTATTTGTACTTTTCTCAATCCATTACTTTGCTGACAATCTAAAAAGTTTAAATGCAGAGGTAACAATAAAATATACGCAAATGATGACATTAAATAATATAATGTCCATTACAGAACATGATTTCTAAACATATGGAAAAAAAGATACTTTTGTATTGAGAGAGATGAGAAACTCTGAGGGACAGAAATATTTGAAGCAGATTCTGGAACTGGAATTTCAGGAAAGAGTCACAGGATTCTAACAGATGGAGAAAGGGATAAGAGCATTTAGGTACTGGGGAAATGGCCCACACAGAAAATTTGACATAGGTTCAAGAGAAATCATAGAAGGAAGTAAACATAAGCTATTCAACAGAAGACTAATAATATATCACAGCAGAAGAAGACAAAAATGTGAATACCACATCCTAATAAATAATGAGAACACAGGCCAGATAATTAAAATAACATTCGGGTGGCTCTTGGCTTCAAATTAGATGAACAATTCCAGATTTTTCTAGCCCTCATAATCAAAACTCCAATCTTAGAGACTATTAAGAAAATAACTTTACCAGTATCTGAGGTTAGGATACCAGTAGCTCAGAATTGGCACTGAAAGCATGGGATTGTCCGAACAAATTGTTTGCAAGACTCCTTAGTGGTGTAGTGAAAAGGAACAGACTGGATCAGAATTTCTTAGGGTCCCTGCTATTGGCTTCCTGTGTGATAACCATAAGCCCTTAGCTTTTTCCTCATTTATAACATATGTATCGGTATATGTTCCCTTGCCATGTGTTGTGATGACAGTATATCTAAAAAGCCATAGAAAGAAGAATCTAGTGTATAACAGGGATTAACAATTGGTAACTATTACTGTTACTTATTTTTCCACACTAAGGACTCTTTCTACAACAGGATTAAAATATTTCTAATCAAGCCCCCCCACTCGATCCTTAAATACTCTGCATCCTGCCCCACCACCTGTCAATAACAGCTATATCTTTCAACAGTATTTCACAAATACTGTCAGAAATAATCAACTACATTTTCTATATATCCACTACAAGCCTTCCGATAATATTTTCTCTGCAGACCTTTCCCATTTATACAATTATGTTTCTAGATACAATATACATAATGGATTAACTGAAAACCCACATACCTTTCAAAAATTAATGTGCAACTCAATGGAAACTTCAAGGTAACTTTTCTAACAATTACCAGATGTGTGATTCTTTTTCTCTAACATCCCAACAAAGAAATTAATTTCATCACCAGTAGAAAATCATCTATTTCAAGTGAAAGACTATTCCAATCTGAAACGGTTACAATAGCTGATTCTTCCTTTGACTGAACTCACACCCTCCTTCCTATAATGACCATATAAGAAAGAAATCTAAGTACACTTATGTCCACAGGTCTTTTGCCTTTGGGAGCCACTTTATAACCAGAAGACTCTCTTCTGGATATTTTTCAAGTCCCCTTACCCTTTTATTGGCTATTTTCTATAATCATTTTAAGAAGTGGCTTAAAACTAGCTGAAAGTAAGTTGTCTGGTATGTAACAGAGTAGGTTCAGTCCCATATAGGTACCATGACTCTTTTTCTAGATGCTCAACCTCTGTCAATGTGACCCAACATTATGCTAACATTGGGAACAACCCTAACAGTGTTGATAATATGACAGTTGTTAGCACATGTTGAAAACTAAAACTATTAGGACTTTCTTCCTCTAGTAAGGAGAAATCGCTTGTTAAATATTTTGTTATGCAGAGAAACTTTATACTGGTCCCAGTGGTAATGACCTACCATTCCATCCTGCTGATATGAAATTAAACCTTGATACTGTGAGATAACCTATTGTTAATTTATTCCAGTCTGGCAAGATCTTCAAATTTAATAACCTACCAGCAAGGTACTTATCCTGGAGGGTGAATTATATACCATGATGAGGGACACACACGGACTTCTGGCAAGACACTGGAAATATTCACTATTTTATCAATCTATGTAATCAAAACTTTGACTCTAATGCCACAGTATTTTTAAAAGAAAGCATTGTATCTAATATATTTCCTTTATCAACCATGTCTGGAGAAGGAAAGAAGGAAGGAAAGGAAGGAGGAAAAGAAGAGTGGGAGACAGTTTACAAAACAACTACAATATATTGACATCTACAAGGAAATAAATGAAAACTGGGTATAATTGTCTATATGACACCTAGGAAAGAATAGTAAACAAATTTCCAATTTCAGTAAATCAGATGTTGACCAAAGTTTGTCCATGCTAGCTACTTACACCCCTCAGTAAAAAAAAAAATGCATGAATTAGTCCTTGAAAATTCTGTATATTTCCATATAAGACTTGGAACCAAAATAGGATTTATACTTTATCTCACTGATCTGAAATTGAAATTGAAATTTTAAAAAGTTATGAAATCTTTTTTATTTTTAAAATTTTTCTGAGCTTGCAGAACATAAAGATTACATTAATTGTGGGGAATTGGTACATATATATAAAACACCTCAATTTTTTAATTTTCTCTTCCCCTCCACTCTTTTTTTGCCAGCATCAGATTCATTTATTTATGTTATAAACCCTCATAAATTTAATTATCATACATATAGATCAACAACCAGATTTATATATATATATATATATATATATCTTTCAAGAAGATACCCACAAGGGGAAGAACTGGGTTACTTAGAATTTCTAGTTTTCATTTTCTGAAGAATCTCCATGCCGATTTACACAATGGTTGTGCCAATTTATGGGAGTGTACTTCCATCAACAATGAACACCCACCCCCACACACTGCTGCACACATCAGCATTTGTTATTGGTTGATTTCTTGATGATACCCTTACAAATTTTAACTTTGCAAAATATACTCCACAGAGCAGGGTAAGGTGGTGTGTGCCTGTTATACCAGCATTTGGGAGGCTGAGACTGGAAGATCACTGCAAGTTCAAGGCCAGCCTGGGCTACATAGTGAGTTCAAAGCCAGCCTGAACTACACAATGAGATCTTGTCTCAAAAAAAAAGGCCTATATTCTCTCAATTTCATTAGAATTTCTTTTATGAACAGAAATAAATAAATAAATACTAAAAGATGATAAATAATACCACAGCACAAACTAATTAAAAGCATACAAAACTGGTATTTAAGAAGGCTAGATTTATAAGAAGAAAATAACATGCTTCCCTAATAATTCTTTGACTACTTTACAAAACTGATTTCTTCATTTAAAAAAATTCAAGCTAAAATTCTCCTTGATACTCCATTTAACACAAGGAGAATGAAAATGACTTCTGACATTCAACTTCTAGAGATACTTCTCCCATGGAAAGAGAGTGCATACGTAGTTCTGGATCCCATTCAAATAACTGTCATCATCATGACTTCTAATGCCCACTTCACTAGTGAAGCAGCTACCAGGAGATGAATAAGATGCCTCTGCCCACCAAGTTCAGATTAACCAACATTGTCTGTTTTTTCCAAATAAGAAAACTTTCAATAGAGTTTTTAAATTGGGACACTGGATTCAGTACATTCCCTATCCAGAAAGCAGAAGATAAGAGTTTGGCTCTGATTCTTCTTCCATAGCAGGATTGGGGGGTGCTTTATCTTCCAATTAAAACAGTAGAGGAAAACTAAAATGAGTCTTATTTCCCTGGAGCAAAACTAAAATATTTAGTTTGGGTTTGTCAAGCTATCAAAAGATGTGGAGGTTAAAAAGAGAAAAGAAAGCAGACAATGGAATGCATCATCATCAGTCTGTTCAAGTGAGACAAAACATTTGCTTTTGCTTAACATTAAAAATATTCTTCAGTCATTTATCCTATAGGCCATGTCTTATTATTTGCCACCAAAAACTGTCAAGTTCCCAGATACTATGCATGTTTGGTTGATGTATTAGAAAAAAAATCTATATCACTAAATCTGCAGAATTTTTTTCATTAAATTTCAAAGATATTTAATCTTCAACCTTTTATTTTGTCATGAGAAATGTCAATATTTTAAAATCCACCAGTAAGCCCAGCCCCATTTTAGTATTTGTGCTGCTCAAGCAAGCACACCTTAGCCCCATTTTTACCCAGATCCCCATACCCACTCATAACAGTCTAGTCCATATTCTTCTAAAAGTATTTTTTAAAATGGAGATGCTACTATAAAGCACCATTATAAAATATGCATAAAATCCAAAGCTAAAGTATCACAAGTTAATTGTAATCTACTAAGGATTTCAAGGATGCAGTATTTTAAAAATATTCTAGCAGAAAGTTAAAGTCAGGAAGGGATGAGATCTCAGCAAACCATATTTACTGTGTTAATGTACCATTTGTCTTCTGGGCAAGTGACGAAAGGTCATTTGTTCTTCATGGCAAGTGTTGAAAATAGTTTGCATTGAAGGCCTAACTTAAAGGAACAATGTGAAATCCCTCAGGGCTCAAGTGACCTTTTTATGCCAACACAGATGTCCAAATCTCTTAAAAAGGAGAGCGGTGATGTTTGGACTCTGATTTTCAATAATTTCAACTCTTTTTTCCTAAATGACTCTGATGGAGAAACTGTGATCATTTCCTCCTTGTAGAGCATAGTGTAAGTACTTTGTCAACTCTCACTGGCAGGTATCACAGTCAAGTATGTGACCGCGAAGAAACAAGTTCCCAATCTACTTCCACCAAGTGAGAGGGAAAAATATGAGAGAGAGGACCATGGGAAAATCTTTTGGGGTATGCGGTGAGGAGGCTTCTCTACTCCTTGGATGTAAAATGGACTTGTGAAAGGCTGTTCAGCCACCTTGGATAATGGCTATGCCTTCTTCAAAAAAATAAAAAGGTGTTAGGGAAGAATAATAAAGAGAAAAGGAGAAAAAGTCATACAATTAAGTTTGGGACTATTTCACTAGAGCCAAAAAACCTTCCAGTTTTCAAACTATTGGGAGCTTGCAAGAATGCTTGCCTCCCAATTATACAGTAAAATTCAAAACTGTCAACTGGTAAAAAAGTTGTCATCGTTAGTAATCTACCAATTAATATGTTCTCATTTACAGGTGACAAGTGGACCGTGTTTCTCAGCAGGAGGAACAGCAAACCTCTTCCCAGCAAAGGAGGCTATGAAAGAAACAAGGGAATGGTTTTCACTTTCTCTCCGACATTAGCTGGAACTGATTTTCACTGTCCCGTCACTCTTTGCTAACTGCATATAGGGTTTTCTGCCTAAAAAATTACCCACACATGTACTGCAAATATTTTGTAACTTTTAATGTGATGTATAAAGACACATAGCTTCAAATTCATTCAGTACTGCCCACTGAAATAGGAGGCAAAATCAATGTGGATGCTCTCACAGAAAACTTCTCTGGGGTTCACAAGTTTTTCTGCAGTTCAGGGGGACTTAACACATTCAACATGCTGCGCGGTGACATGCGGGTGGCAAAACAATGTCACAGAACGGATGCAGCAATGAACTGATGAGGGACCATTTATTCATTCACTGTTCATTTCTGTGGCTTCCTTTTGGGTATATAGTCTATCAATAGGCAGCAAGAAATGTACCCAAATTCATCCAGAACAGATTTGAATTTTAGTGTGAACTTGTACAAAGTTTTGAATTGAAGGAAAGAATAATTTCTTAGAATTTTGCCCTGTAATTTCCCAAAAGTGATCCCAACGTGAATACTGAGTATTCAAGAAATAGGAGGGAGTAAAAAGGAAATAAATTACTTTTGTAGAAGAAGTTTTGACATGCTTTTCCTTTTAATAAGTATAAATTGGCCTATAATTCTTTTCTCTTCCAAAGTATTTTCTTTAAAGTTAACCAGCAGTACTATACAAGCACATTCTGAAGCAGGTATAAAACCAGTGTGCCCAAGTGTGGCTAAAACCCAAAAAGCTATTTTTTTCCACTTACACAGGAAAATTCAGGAAAAATTGGTAACATGGGCAGCTCATAGTTTCTTTTGGATTGCTTTCATGGAAATTCAGGCTGCATTTGATACACACACCATATTTTTTAATGGTGTTGTGTGGGTGGGTTGGAGAACTCCAAAATTCATATAAATATCCAAAATGGGCATGGAGAAACTCTCTCATTTCCTTTTTATTGTCTATTGCTCAGTTGCTAACTGTTACTGGAAGCATGATTCCTTTATGCCTATTTTAACTTAAACATTAGTACCAAGTTTCTAAAACACATGGCTAAAAATGATATCACCTCTTCAAAAACAGATTTTAAAAATAACAAAACACTGAAAGAGCATTCAAAATAAGAGGTAAGACTGGCTTAACTTCATTCCTTTCATCCCAAAGCCAACAAAGATACACAAACCAACCAACCAACCAGCCCCCCACATCTTTTTCTTCTCTTTCTCTCTGTATGCCAAGCTTACTGCCTGGGTGGCAACAATTCACACTGGAGTGTGTACACTTCAAGTGAAGGAACTAGTTAATGGGGAAATTACAGATGACTTTGTGTGCTGGGCTCTGTGATTTACATTTGTGGTAAAACCCAAGGCAACTGATCTGTAACTCTGACTTGAATTGGGCCCTTACATGGAAATTTTTTCCTGCCTGTGGCACTACCTAAAACATGCTTTCCGGGAAGGGCTCAAGAGCCCACTCTTGTGAAGACAGCCTTGCCAGGGGATTTTAACCTCCTTCTTCATACTAATCATGATAGTCCTGAACATCCCTCCCACACATATCACCAGAACACTATTCAGTAGGGTCACAAGAGAGTATATTGTGTTTCCAAAAATATGCAAATGATAAATCATAAGTTTTCAATGTTAGAAAGTTTATGAGAATCAAAGTTTTAACAGTGAAGGCTGACAAAAGTCCTTTCAGGTACAGCAGAAACTAAAGCATATCTGGTTAATCAATATAGGAAATCATAAAAGACAAGGAGATTGTCTTGATGAAGGGAAAAAATATGGATTACGAGGTCCTGGAAAACATGGCAATCACATTTGAAATCCAAAGCCTTCACTCCCATGAAGACTGCTCTCTAAGTATGTTCTCCACAGAACTCATTTCACCATTCTTTACTCTCATTGGAATAAACTAAAAAACCCGCTCTGCCTTTTATCAGTATTAGGGATTTGCTGTTTCGCATCCCTAGCACAATGTTTTAAGGTAAACCGTAAACCAGCAGGTTGCCACATGTTCCAAATGTATCTGCTAAATTAGGAACCCAAGAAATGCACCCTTTTAATTACTTTGAGGCAAGTAAATACAAACAGCTTTGGTGAGAGAGAGCCACAAGCAGACACATATTCTCCCCTATTTTTTTCCTCTTGACTTCTTAAGCTTAGTAGCTTCATTCAAACTAATCAAAAGAGGAAGGAAGCACTGCCTGTGTCTCCCCTTCATATTTGTCTGTGAGCTTTGTATGTTTCAGACTCATTAAAAATGGCTTCACAATTCCAAGACCAAGTGCAGACCCTATGAAAGCTCAACAATTGAAAAGAGCTGTTGGTTTTGGTCAAGAAGTCAGTTATAAAAAGAATTGCATGTTGATCCATTGTCTCATTCTCCCTATTTTAAAAGTCCCTGAAAAGCCTCACATTTTCACGAAACAGAGACAACTACTTTCTCTCAGAGGAAACACTTTGTCTAAACTAAAACAAATGTCATACTATGGTATATTTATCTTGGGAAGTTTAGTCAATCTCAACCATGGTAAACACGGCAGGGATAAGTTCCAGGCTATAAAGTACAAGGCCAATAATGATCATGAAATGATAAAAAGTAATCATGTCATAGACTTCAGTAGAGTTGCTTTGAAAAGTCAATGACTCAATCCCTTCAAGTATTAAAAGAAAGAGAGTCGAGTTATAATAAACACTTAAAGCCATCTTATCATTAGCAAGTGATGCTAAGCAATGTTACCTTAACTGAATCACTTCTTAGAGTCTACAAGTGATACTTGTATTTCTGTTCTTGATACTTCTGATGAAAATTGGCCTTCTATGAAAGAATAGTGTGTCAAATAGTGTAGATGTATTGCTATACAGAAGGCCTCATGTAAGCTTTAAGATGTGAAATTTTATGCATTAAAAATTAAGAAAAAATAAACTTAAATAAGAAAATTCAAATATATCAATGATATAGAGCCTTCTGATGATTTCTTTACCCTTTATTTTTCATTAAATAAAATACTTTTAATTGCCACAAACCCATTTGATGATATAACATCAGCTTTTCCAGTATCCAAGCCTTTTGTCTACTTTGCAAACCCTTTTGCCAAAAAGGTTTGAATTTTGTGAGGCTTGCCTACCTTAGCATCCAATAACTGATATTCTTTCTCCCCTCTGAGGGTTTATTTACAGATGAGAAGCAAGTCTGATCATTTTCTTGTAATAAGAAAATTTGAAATTTTTTGCTAAGTCAGTGTCTCCAGTATTTAACACTCTCAAGAGCCTAAAAATCAAGGAAAATTTGAAAAACTGTCACAGTAAAGAGAAGCCTAAGAGATATACTAAATGTAGTATTGCATTGTGAATGGAATTTTTCAACACACAAAAAAGTATTGAAGAAAAATTACAGAAATCAGGATAAAGAATGAAACTCAGTTAATATTAATGTGTTAATAATGGTTCATTCATTGTAATGTAGTTAACATACCAAACTACTAAAAGATTAATGACACAGGAAGCCAGATGTGGGGTACAAGGCAACTTTTTGAACTACAACATTTCTACCAATCTAAAACCCTGCAAAATGAAAAGTTTATCTTAAAAAATCAGCGTCAGTAGTGATGCAATTTATTTTAAGACCAGAAGTACTTGTATCAGTTGATAATCTCTTCAGTTGTAGAATTGGATGATACAGAAGAATTGAAAAATATGCAACTTTTTAAAAATAATGAAATCTATTTAGATTCCCTATCCAAAATGAAAATAACTTCAGTATGTTCAGCCTTAAACAGAGAAAAAAATAGCTGATTTAATCATATTGATGTGTTTGATATACCTAGTATATGGTCTTAAGGTAAACCATAAACCAGCAGGTTGCCACGTTCCAAATGTATCTGCTAAACTAGGAACCCAAGAAATGCACCCCATTTAATTGCTTTGAGGCAAAGAAGTACAAACAGCTTTAGTGAAAGAGGGAGCTAGAAACAGACAAATATACTCCCTCATTTTTTTTCCTCTTGACTTCTTAAGCTTAGTACATTAGTAGTGACTAGGCAGGGTAAAAAATTTCATACACTTACTGAGGATTTAGCTCACTGGCATAAGCATCTGCCTGGCATGGGCGAGGTCATGAGTTCGACCCCCAGTACATCACAGGACCTAATGGGCTTGCTATTCCCTGAAGATTAGGTGTCAAGGCAAAACCTGGAGGGTTTCCTACTGCAGGCCAGCCAAAGAAAGGGGAGCAGATGATAATACCACTGAAATTTTCAAAAAGTCTCCTATTTACTATCTCATTTTATCCTTACAACAACAATATGAAACTGACAGCATAGGTTATCATCATCACAGTTTATCGAGAAAACCAAAAATTATTACAAAATATATCTGAAATCGCTAGATTAAAATGGCTGAATTCAAGGAGCATCCAACTCTCAAGCACACTCTCCACCATAACTCTTTACCTCTGTGTGCTGGTTGACTCACTGTGCCAAGCTGAGTAGCTCACACCCATTTGAATCGGTTCAGCATAGCTCAGGGTGTGGAAGACCCACCCAAGGGAGTATTATTGTCAGAATGGTATAGAAAGGAAACAAAGGAAGAACCGCTTCTGTTTCCTCCGGAGAAACTCCAGTCTTCACTTTCACTTTGGACATTGTCTCCTGGCTTTCAGTGCAGACTCTTTGCAACAACCCGTCAGCCTTTCAGGAGCGACCCTTTGGCCTCCCAGCGCAGATCCCTCAGCCTCCTCCTACTCACCCAGACACTACACTGACTCTAGGCCTTTGACTTGATCCTTCGGATTCTTAGGATGCAGACAGAACTTTTGTACTGTTCCATAGCAGACACTGTGGGTGGCCA
Organism: Dolichotis patagonum; assembly: GCA_004027295.1. NCBI lineage: Eukaryota > Metazoa > Chordata > Mammalia > Rodentia > Caviidae > Dolichotis > Dolichotis patagonum. The sequence continues at coordinate 257,583 of PVJX010000193.1, read as the reverse complement.
CTGTAAGCCAATCTGAAATTCTTATATATTTGTATCTCTTGTGTTATATCTGGTTCTCTAGTAAACACTCACTGATACGCCATGCTTTCAAGAAAAGAATTTCATGTACATCTTAGTGTCTTGTATTATAGTACAATTTACAGCATTCTAAGTAGACAGAAGTCTGTGGTGAGGGAGTTCAAGTGTGCCACAATTTCCTACAAAACATAACTACTAAATAAAATGAAAAGAGATGATAGCACAAAACAAAGTAATCATTTTTTTCTTAGTTCTTCTATCATTCTTTTTTATCTGTTTAATATGAAAAACTACCAAAACATACCTAAAGAATCACTTATTTTCAAAAGTATTTACTTTGCAAGACTTAACAAATTTATCTCCAAAGACATTTGTCTTGGATATCATTAGTGTCGGATTTGATTATTGAATGTTGAATCATTTTTGTCTTTCAAGAGTAATTTTATTCTCTGATACCATGATAGTAGGCTAATCTACTATTTACAGCCACTTTGGTTATAAAGTTGTGGGCAGAAGAGCTAAAGTCTATCTTGCTATTAATGAATCACTGTCAAATTAAGGGCTTTCAGCTATTACCTGGTGTTTTCTAAGGAAAAGTGAGACTTGGTTGTTTTTCACTTTGGTTCCAACAAGAAGTAGCAGAGTGACTTAATCATACAGCAATATTCATCTGAGTGTCTTCTATGGGCAGAGACCAAATATAAGACCTAGCTCCAATACACTTCCCCAAGTGGGAAGCCAGTGTGAAATAATCACAGAATAAGAGAGTGTGAAGGAGCAATTAGAAACTTGTGCTCTCTTCCTGCTTGCATTTAGAACTATAAATGAGCCCACAAGGTAAGTAAGGGGTAGAAAACTTACTCAGAAAAGATAATTCACACACACACACACACACACACACACATACACACACACATCATTCATAAGCACTCAATTCTAAAAAATTTAACAAGGTTCCATTAAAGACTATCAATCAGTAACACATCTAGATGCTGATTTTTTTCAGTTTGAGAAAATATTTGAGAACAATGGTTATTTCCAAGTTAGTTTGCAAGACAACATCAAAAAGAAACAAGCCAATTCTGGTTTAGGGTCAGGGTGCAATGAAGAAAAATGTTTTAGGTGATGCAATATACTTCATGATGTATCAACGTTCAAAACTAAACCATTCACTAATACCTGTCTATTAACAAATGTGACCAGGAAAGGTATATATTTGAGAATGGGAGTCAAAAGAACTCTAAGGATAAGAAGGATGTTGTAGGGCAAGGAATCAGACATACATATCAGATGAATTCCAAGAGTCTTTTCCTAGCAATGGCAAAAACAAGTTTGGGGTTTTTAATCTTTCCAAGTATCATAAATCACTCTAGACCTTTAAACTATAGTGACAGAAATGAGAAGTGAGTTCCTTAACTTAATTTTATTCTGTGACAATGGATTCAGTGGAAAATGCCACAACTAGCTAAACTATTCAAGAGAAAATGAATTTGAACTGCTCTAATCTCATAACCAGAGTTAAAGAACAGTATTCTCTATATTCCTGGGAGAGGTGGGGCAGGTAGAATTCCAAAACCTTAATAACTATAACTTCTGCTCATTTTCAAGCAACTCCTACACAAGAGGAAAAAATGCCTATAAAGAAGCATAATGCCAAAATATCAAGAGATTACTTAAAGTTTATTCAAAGTTTCTAAAAAAGCCAAAATGACTACAAATCCCAAGACACATGGATTGCCTCTGCCCTTTTTTGGTTTTGACTCTACAAGAAGAACAATCATTACAGAAAGTGTCATTCACTTTAGAATGTCACTTGTAAATGTAAATTTTAAGTGGAAAGTCAAAACATTCCTTTAGATTCTTTCGTATCATCCCCCAGTTACCCAGCTTCATGCATATGTTTAAAGAAGTGAGAATTCCAGGTATTTTGACTGTCTGGCTCCAGGCAGCTGAGCTGTGCAATTTCCAGGTAACTTATGTAATGTTACTGGGAGTAGCAGGAAAGAAACAAAACAACTGTGTAAAAAGCCTTGGGGGATTTTTCTATTTGGCTGGTTAGAGTGTTCAGAATTATTTAAGAGCTGGAAAAGGAACAATAAACCACACCCTCAAGGACTCCAGTCTGAATTCCACCATTACTTTGTACTACATTTTCCAATCCAAAATTTCAGTGTATTAATGATAATAAAAGAAAAGAGCATCCAAAGAACACATTTCTGTAATTTAAGCTTTCCTGAAATCAAACTTCTAAAGTACAATTTGGCAATTTGGGTAAAGCACACACGCTGACTTTATTACGCTACACCTTACTCTTTATAATTACACAAGTTCTCCTGGCTTATTCCCAAGTTACAAAAGCTAATGTCCCCAGTATTTGTGGTTTCTACAAGCACCACTAAGCATGGAGTATGTGATGACATTGAGCTGTACTGATTTCGCACTAGACTAAAGGGAGCAACTAGGAAATGGTCTTACTGATAACACGGTCACTGAGGAAAGAACTGTAGTGAAGTTGCAGGGTATATTTATAAACATACAAAGTAAGTTATAGAATATGGTTCAATAAGACGAGCTATAGTGTCTTATATACATAATTTTATAATAGCATACATAATCAATCATGAGAAAAAATTCAAAAGACCCATTTAGACTGTTACTGTTCACCAAACGACTGGGTCTCTCTGTCTCTCCTAAATATTACTTATTGAAGATATATTTCTCAACAATACTAAAAAAACAGAAGTTTTCGTTTAACATGCTTATTTTTAAAAATTAATTTCTGCTGTTTTACTTTACTATCAACAGAAATATCACAAATTTCCAGATAAAGTAGCCAACGAGGTCAAGAATACTTCCACATGCCAATAACTTTTCAGGAAGAGCCTTCCAACAGTGACACTGTGAACAGTCGTTGCCACAGGTTTGGGGGATTTACTGGGTGTTTGCCATGGCAAGCGTCATTCTCTAAGTTGTACATGAGTAGTTTCAGTTGAAACTCACAGCAGACTGAGGCAAATCATATTAGCATCACAATTTTACTGGAAGGAAAGCACAGGAGAAGAGAGATTAAATAACTTTCCAAACAACAAGCAAGTCGGAGACAGAGCTGGGATTTCAACGGAACCCAAATTTGCTCTAATCTTAGTCTTTGCTGCACTGCCTCAACAGTATTAGACCCATGCTCTTTCCAAGGATCCTAATTATGGTCACCAACAAACAACAGGACCATGATATTCACTCTGCTTCAGTAAACTATTAACTCCAGATACCTAAAGGAAGAAATTTTCAGAAGCTCCAAAGCTGTCAACATTGTGACAAATACTTACCAGCTGCTGCATATCTATGAATATAATTCCTATCATAAAAGCCTTTATAATCTATCACTTTAAAAGGACAATTCAAATGACTGGAGTAAAATGAATTGCAAACAGTCATCCTTACACTTTTCTGCCTAAATCTTTATCAAGACCTTGAAAACGACCTCTATTTCTCTGGTTCACAAATCCCTCCACAAGGTGGCCTCTACCCACTCCTCTCAGGGCATGTAACTATTACTCTTCTGGCTCACTGGGCTGGGGACATTTGACCTTCCTCTTATTCTTAGAACTCACCAAAACTGCTTCTGTCACAGAGCCCTTTTGCTTGCCTTAACCTCTTCTTCCAGATCTTCCTATGGCTGCTTTTTCTTCACATTCAAGTCATACCTTAATAGTACCTTCTAAGAGAAGCCCACCCTGACTCATTCTATCTAACCTGGCTCACACCCCTTCCACTCTTCACCCAAACATCATTCTAACATAATTTTGCAACTGTATTCACAACATATATTCCCATGAGAACTTAAGTATTTTTAGATTTTACTTACTTGCTTGTTTCTATTCCCCCATCCTCGACCAGAGACCAAAGCCACGTTCTTTTGGACATCAGTTTCCTCCCAGCACCCAGAATGTTGCCAGACACATCAATACTACATAAAACGGTGTAGATGCAAAAAAGTGCTATAGAGATTATTACAAATTTCTTGCATCTCTTGGGAAAGAGAAGTTTTAAAAAGTGAAAGCGTGAGATATGAACTTTGATGTAACGACTCAGCAAAGACAGATACTGTGGGCCCTTCAGGAAAGGAAAAACATGAGCAAATGAATATAGAAGAGAAATCTAGAAGGATGTATGTTCAGAAAACAAAGGATAATCCAGTCTAGACAGTACCAATCCAGTGTAGGAGAACCAGGCTGAGTTCACATCAGTTTTGCTTTTCAATGTCAGAAGGAAGAATTCTGTGGGTAGTGCCAGAATGTCTCTGGCAAGGAAGTGACACAGGCAAAGACCATCACTGAAAAGATTAAAGCCTGATTTAATAATCTAGGCAAAGGATAGTAATAACATTTTTAAGTCTGTCTGATAAAACATGAAAAATCTGCTTTTCTGTTTTTAAATAGAAAACTCCCAAGAGAGAACAAGAAGAGAACCACTATGAACTTCGTGCTGTTAACTATTGGAACAGAAAGTACAATGCTATGAAGTATAAAGTTGAACATAATGATGAAATTTCTTTCTCTAATATCTGCTCAAAAGTCCTTTGCAAAATAAACACAGATTTTATTCTATCAAACCACCCAGTGTGACTCATGTCTTTGGAAACGTGTCTCTGGCATCTCTTCTCCTCAGGCCTCCAATTCTTTGAGAAAATCAAGCAGATTAGTGGCCTGATGACAGCACAGAAGTCAGAACTTGAAATTCTAAATCCAGTTCTGCCACCAACATGCTGTCTGACATGGAGCTTTATGTCATTTTTGTATTTGCAAAGTATCTTTCCGTGCTGAGTGTTTTATAAAGTAACTAATCAGTGGTGAAGAAGTAATACAAATTGTCAAAATAATCTCACACATACATGAAAATGAATATAAACTTTTAATGGAGTTACCTACGAAATATTCTTGCATTATTCCACACTTATTGTTTATTTCTCAATCAGGCAGAGAAAATAGAAACACTCAGAGGAAAGCACAGATGTGTGTGTGTGTGTGTGTGTGTGTGTGTGTGTGTCTTGGAAACAGTGGCTCTGTCTTTAAAAATTTCCAGATAACAAAAATGAAAAAAAAAAGTTTCTTTTCAAAAGACATGATGATGTAAACACAAGGAAGTTTAAAATAACACTTGTATAAACTGTTTGAATTGAAGAGAAAAAAACACACCCCAAAAGAGTTTTGTCAGAATAAAAAGAAAACAAATCCCAAATCCTGACAGCGACATAAAAGCCAAATTCTCCTCCTTCCTTTCATAATGGCTTTTCTATTGAGCTTCATTTTGACCTTTCATTACTTTCCCAACATTGAAGGATATTGCCTTTCAAAACTCTCCGTTTCTCTGCCGGTTGTACTATTATTCCTTTGCCCATTGTTGAGAATTCTTAGCGACCGCTGTTCCAATATGAAATGCGCAATCTTTGGTTTCTCCCAAACAAATACAAACCAGCATTTTTTACACACTTGCCACTTTTAAACTCATACCCTGTATAAAAAGAAAGATAATCATAAAGACATAAACATGCTAAGAAACAGAAAAGAGAATGCTGCTGTATCCCTTTGCTAGAAAAGAAACAACTGGTCTTATAATCAATCCATAGTCAATTCCCACTCCGCTCCCGGCAGCAACAGGATGTGCTGTGTGACTAACTCCAACAGCCTACATTCATTAGTCAGAGCCGGGAGGGGGTTCCAACTGCATGATCTGATTGATAAAGTTTCACTGCAAATTAGCCCATCTCTTTGATGAAAACAAGCAAGGTAGAGACTGAACCATAATTTTACCCTCATAAATTAGGCAACCAGACAAACACTAAACAGAGCTTGCCACAAGAGGGGCAAAGTAATTTAATTAATTCATACACAGCACCTCATTAAGAGCAGTTTTCGCACTAAGGTTGTGATCTCTTTCAGTCTGCACTGTATGCACCAGGATGCCCTCTTAGTTGTCTGGGAGAAAGAACAAGGAGAGGGATAAGATATATGCATGTATGCACTACTTCAACTGAGACAGTCAGCACCCGACACTAACCTGAGTGAGCTTTTTCTCATGCATCAAATATGAATACACAAGATTTTTAAAAGAATTGTCCATTTTAATAGGCTATATTTTGCTCTTGATTTTGCTTTTGCTTTGGTTACATGTTTTATATTTTCAAAGGGTAGTAAAAACACATCATTTCTTCACTGGCACAGTATAATTCTTAGTCGAAGCAGTAAACGGAAAAGAAAGGGAAAACATATTGTTTGTGAAAAGTAAGGATAATTCCAACTGCTTCTAGGTCATCTTGGGAAAAGACACAGATGTAATGCTCTCCAATCTCTTCACATTCTGAAAAGAACACTCCACTTCCCCTGGGTTTCTGAGATCTAATACTTGGAAACAGCTTTCTTGGCTGCAACTACCTAGCCTTAAACACTCTGATAATTTATTTACTATTTCTTGCTTTTTATATAACCTCCTAAAAACGTAATTCTTTTTTAATATATCCAAAGAGAAGAGCCTAGTTTCTAAATAACGTTCGCAGGTAAGACCTTGATTTCTAAATATGGTAAGTGGCAGATTGCAGGATGGGTAAGAGAAAAGAGGAGGTGAGAATGACTATGCATTAGGGCCAGAAAATAAGAAGATAATAAAGAAGCAAACAAGTCAGCCTGAAGAGTTCCCAGTGACCAAAAAGGAAACTATTTCAGCAATTAATAAAGTATTAGATCATAAACAATAAAATCAAATTAAATGTAAATCCACACTGATGGAACTAATTGAATAAAGATCAATCATTGGATGTATCAATCAATAAAAGAACAGATTTTTCATTACAGAACAATTCCAGATTAATATGAAAGAAATACAAAATAACTATTAGAATATACAATAGTAACTGTGAATAAGACCTTCTAATGGGTACCAAAAGAGCGCACAACAGTTCAAAAAGAAAGATGTTGCATAGTCTCATAGTATTTACCCCAAAATATTTATTAATTCAATGAGGAAAAACAGTTAATTTGCAATGGAGAAAGGCAACAGATAACACCTTAACCAGCTGTTCAAGATTTAGCTGCTTCAGTAAAAAAGCATAGTTTCCTTGGTACGATTCTCCCAGAAAATCATTACTTCTGTGGTACTCCAGCACTAATGTATATATTCAATCTGATTATGGGAAGGTAACCAAAATCCAGAGACAGTTTGCAGAATAAATCCAGTACTTTATCAAAGTTGTCAAGGTCATCAAAAACAAGAGAAGGCTGAAGAGGCATCACTGATAGAGGAGACTAGGTAAATGTAACAACTAACTTCCATATAGAATTCTGAATCAGATCTTAAGCCACAAAAATGATATTAGTAGGAAAATTATTAAAAATAGGATATGGTCTATATTTTGTAATACTACAGTATTAAATGTTAATTTCCTGGTTGGGTTATTGTACTGTGGTTATACAAATTGTTAACACTGACAGAAGCTAGACGAAAAGTAAAAATACACTCATTTCTGGACCTTGCTACAGTTCTAAAACCATGTGAAAAATATTTTTAAAATGTATAGGTTAAAAAGAAGAGGGGATAGTTTGAGGGAATCTGCCATGAGGTTTATAAAACTCAACACTAGGAAAACCACTGTCGAAGTGATCAGTTATGTAGACTGAATAATCATACTTTAAGATTCTCAGATTATAAATTCAAACTTCCCGATCAAATTATAGAGGAATACAGTCATTTTACTTTCTTAACTCTAGGGCTACACCCTTGTAGCTTTGCTTCAAATCAACAATTTTAATATAATTAATAACTAGTCAAATTCATGTGGTCACTTCATTGTCTAATTTTATTACAGACATGCTTCAATCATCACTGTAGAACTTAATAATACCAACACTTGGGTATCATTAAACTAGGAACTTTCCAGATGCTAAGCATGTCAACAGTTTTATTTGTTTGCTTGGTCTTACAAGAATCAACAGTCTTTAAATATGAGCCTCAGCAAAAACTAAAATCTTGACAATAATACCTTTAAAGTATAAATGTGAACATTAAAAAAAGTTTTAAATTACAGGTCACACAAGGGCTTTTCAGTTAAACCTATACTTACTTAAGTCACAGTTGTATTTACTAAGTGTAAAAGTACTAGCAGTCATCAACAAAATGTGGAAATACAACTATTACCTGGAAAATGTATAATGTTCCACAAAAATACAAACATGGCACCTCTCTTTCATGACAATTCTAAAATTTACAGCATGTGCACACCATTTCCAAAATATCTACTGTTTCTAAAAATTGTATCAAGTAAAAAAAATTAGACAGCTTTATAAATTTTAGGCATAAACATAAAAGCAGAACCTATTTTTCTCCATTTTGCTCCCAATGGACAATGATACAAATTTTAAATCATATTCTTTTTAAACAAAACCTTATCTTTTCTGAGTTCATATTTACCTTGATGAGTAGATGAAGAAGCCTAGAGTGGAGAGCCTCAGCCTAATTTAAAGGAAGTTCAATGATAATATTTCCAACCAACCTGGCAGCTCTCACTTATTTTTTTCATGCTGCATCTGAGATAAGATGAGGTGCAGGTGAGGGAAAACAAACATCACGATTATCTCAAGTATTGCCTCTCAATTTGGGGTTTGCAAATTGTGCATGGAGAAGGGGCAATGCAGATTAAAGAGAAACTAAAAACGTGAGCATCTTTGTACAATACTTGGGGTCTACTTGTGGCATTAGTCAGTTTTTAGAACTGATCGTGTTCTAACTCTATAGCTAGGTTTGGAAAAGGCGAGGCCATCCCGCTGTGCCCTGTTTCTTGATGATTTCATTGTTGAAGATTCAGAAACAATGGCTCAATCTGCTAAGTCAGATCAATGTCTGTATAATATCAGTATCAGTCTCAACAGAACTTGAGCTGAGAGCTTACACATGGAAAACCTTGGGTTATATCTGGAACAAAGAAGCCAAAGAAACAAAAGGAAAAGCGAAGTGGATGCTTGTTGGAGGAATAGGATCACAGTAAGAGAACAGATGTGATAGAAATTTAAAATAATAAAAAGGCAGTGGTTTCTTAAACAATTGAAAAAATGGAACTTCTTTTGAATATGGCTAAATATGGCCATATTTAGCCATAAGGTTGACACACCTAACGATAAGAATTTGTAAACAAACCCAGAGAACGCAGGTGGTCTAAAAACAAAGTACTATTCACAGTGTCACACCAATGTTGCACAGCTAACTTTGTTTATATCTGAGGCAATCAACCAGCCAAGTGGATCAAAGAGCAATTTCTTTCTTTATTTTAAAAACAGTACACAACTTAAATCTATATGTACCATGAGAACATCAATTTTTCTTAAATATAAAACACTACACTAGCAAGCCTGCCATGCTTAAGAGCTTCAAATCATAGCTGGAAGGCCAGAAGGGTAAGGGTGTGTGTGTGTGTGCTCATACAGAGAGGGAACATTGACCAAGGATGGGTAATTTCTCTTCCAAACACACACTGCTGCATTAATTGGCATTTCTTCCTCTATCTTCTTCATCTCTTTCCCCAGTTTTTTTAGTACACCTGAAGTACACATTTCTGTACTTTTTTCTAAGCATTTCAAGAATGTTAATTTATTTAATTTACAAAAGGACACTATAAGGTTAGTTCAATCATAATAATTGCCTTTTTACAGGTAGAAAATTGTCCAAAATAAATGGCTAACCTTACACTGAACTTTTTAAATTTTCCTTCTGCACTCTGTAGTCTTAAGCCTCTAGTATCTTTTTGCTAGTCTGGTGAACTTCTACATGCTATCTTTTAGATTTAATGGTACTAACACACAACTCATTTAACTCACAAATATAAAGCACTAACTGTTTCACCCTGCTTTTTCTGTCATAAAAGTCTCCATAGGACTTCCCAAAGTTCTGAGCAAGAGCTTTCAATTTACTGTCACTTGTTGGACCTGGCCCTTCCCACTTCCAAAGACTGAGCTGCCCACCTAGATCCTGACTTAATATGGTGTTTTTCTTACCTGTTCTGTTTTAGTTTCTATGGATAATTAAAGTAATATAACTCATGAGAAAATGAAGTTCTAGTTACTATTCTTTGGGAAGGTTAGATCTAATTTTTTAAAAAAGTTGAAGTGTTATTTGAAGTAGCTTAATTCAAGCAGCAAACACACAAAATCTGTTTTCTAAGTCGTTTCATATTTCATGTGCAAGTCAAAGCATATAAAATTGGGGTTTGTTAGAATGCTACTCTACAGTAAATATCTCTGACTCACACAATAAGTGGAAGTTATGAGAAATCAGAATTCATTTTACTACGTGTGCAACGTTGACCTAGTAATCACATCTCAAGTCAGGCAAATGTTTCCAAAATTCCATATGAGCAGAAATGTTTTATTCTTGTTTTGTGGGCAAAACATAAAGGCCTTGGGGGTGCGGATCACTCTAAATACCTAAGAATCTGGTAAGACCTATGATTTCTTTCTGCCAAAAGAAAAAACATACATAGACTTAAATTTTTTACACACAATTTTATGGAATCCATAAAGGTCTTAAAGCTACCCCATAACACCAATTTAATGACCCTCATTCAAGACATAAATAGAATCCAAGAAGCCTAGATCTTAAAAGGACAGCATTTCAAAGGTCATGTGTCTATCAGGGACCACAGTTCTTCACCGACATTTTTTATTTTATTAACAATGATTTCATTAGGGCAATGCCCCAAATTTGGGCTTAATGATACTTTCCGGACTGTTGTCTTAGTTCAGTGCCATAACAAATTGTTGTATACTGTTGTTGTATATGTTGGTATAAACATAAACACTGTGTCTCACAGTTCTAGAGGCCAGCACTTCAAAATCAAGCTACCAGCATGGCTGGGTTCCAGCTCTGGCCAGGGCCCTCTTTTAGGCCTGACTGCCAACTCCTCCATCCTCACATGATGGAAAGAGAGATGGCTCGCTGACCTCTTCTGATACAGGCACTAATTCAATTCATGAGGGCTCCGACGTTACTACATAATTCCCTTCCAAAGGCCTCCCCTCCAAACTCCATCACATTGGGCCCTGCCTTCAATACATGGACTGCAAGGTTGTGGGGGCAGGGGACACACAGATACTCATCCCACTGCAACCATAACCATTTGTAATTTGCTCCTGTAGAAAACATTCTGCCTTCTATTTGGAGCCCAAAGTCAGCACACTCGGGAAAGCAGGGTTATCACCCTGGTGTGTGTCCTTCCAGACCTCTTCTATTCAAATAAGGAAATATATCATGATGATTTTCACCTGCCCTACCTGCAGCCCACTCAGAGGGCTTGTGCACCCCAATATTGGTGTATCACAACAGAAGAAGGCTCAGGTGCTCCCCTAAATAGTTTCCTGAAAGTTCCTTGCCTTATGAGTATTTGGGGAATTTCTGAGTAATTTGACAACAAGTTATTTTTGGTTTTGTAAATGGACTTTAAAACTTTTCCTTATGGTGCAACGATAACAATATGGCAAAAACATTTAATGGCATGATAGCATAGTTTTGCAATATTTTTCTGCTACCTCAAAATATAATATAAAAATCTTTACATGCCAACAGTTATATTTTTACAATTTCATTTTTCATATTTGGATACTTTTTGATTGTCTGGTATATCATAATTTATTTAAGCAATGCCCCTTGTAAAATATTTATATGGTGTTTCATTTGTAACTACTACAAAATAAAAGATGCACATCTGTCTGACAACAACTAAAAATTAAACAGAAAAAACAATTTTTAAAACTCTGAAAACGTATGAAAATGCTTCAAGATACACTCAAGTTTGCAAAACCTCAGAGGCAAAAAGGGGGTTCAATAAAGATTTTTGAACAAACTACAAGGACTAATGGCAAAAGTACAGAGATTCATGCAAAAAGAAGCAACATTTAGTTTTGATTCTATGGGATTAACAATGGCTTTCTACTGGTGAAATTTCCTGACCTGGGCCTTGAAGAATTAATAACATTCATCCAAATGATCAAAAAGAAAGAGCCATCACTTTTTCTCCTCCTTCTCCTATACAACTTGTATTTTAGGATAACCAAATGGTCTTAGTTGGTAAAGTAAAATTCTTCACAGAAAAGTTCAGGCCAGTAAATGTGGAAGAAAGGATAGAATTGAACAATTAACATTTGGCAATTTTTAATGAAATGATTGATTTGAGCAATGATCATCAATCCATTAAACCATACTTGCACAGTGACTGATGATGACTATGAAAAGAAATTGGGCTGTCATCAGTTAAATATACCGATTAATATTAACATCCAACTACATAGATAGAAGGCAGAATGGAAGGGAAGGAAGCAAAGAAAGGAAAAGGGAAGGAGGTACAGGGAGGGGAAAAAAGAAATGAAGGAGGATAAAATCAATCTAATGAAAACTCTAAAACTAATGTCTAATCTAGAAAATATAGTAGATAAGAGAACTGACCTAGTTTCTATGGTAAGTACATGACATTAATAAATAAGGAGGGAAACTGTTCTCAATAAAAACAGAATTAAAGACTTAACCAAGTTTAATATATGAACTTATTGGGATCATTATTCAAAAATCTAAATGTAAAAAGAGTTTTTTGTAACACTTGAATTTTTCATTATCCACAGGAAATTAGGACGACCTCAAGGAATCAGTGTCAATTTCTGTAGGTGTGATATGACATCATTTTATATAAAAATGTCCATACTTTTGAAAAAACATTCTGAAGTAAGGGAGAAATTGTATGCTCTCTTGAGTTTACATTTTCAGCACAAGAAAAAAAGGTAAAGGGGAAGGAAGTATACGAAAATCTGAATATTGAGTTCAGGAATGGATTATACTTTTCCCTCTCCATGAATGAATGCATGAAATTTTTTACAATTTCATTTTAAGTTTCACTAAGTGATAACAGAGCCAGAAGCCATGAGTTATGGTGTTATATTTCAGACACGACACAAGGCTGGCCCAGTGGATGTGTCTGCCATTACTTGGTTTCTAGCATGGTGTAGGGTTTACAGAAAGTATTAAATAAATGTTGAGATTTTCCAAAGGAAATATGAAGAAGGCAGAGAACAGAGCACTGAGGGCAGGCCTCTGAAACCTCAAGGTCAAGGACTAAAAGCCTAATGAGGTCCCTAAAGCAACTCAATAATACAACTCAGACTAAAAGAGCAGAAACTGTACAGCCACCAAAAAGAAAAAAATAGAGAATGTCAAGAAGAAATGAGGAATCAACAGTGTCAAACATAGGAAATGAGAAAAATAAGGTTTGGAAATGGCCCATTCGTTGGCCAAAATGGAAGTACCTAATGATCTTAGTTAGCCTTTCCACCAAAACTCTGTGAGGCAAATGACCTACTTTGCTCACTCTAAAAATAAAGATAAGTAGCAGCATGGTGGCCAGTCAGTAGACAATGCCACTATTTGTGTGACCATGACCAAGTCATTTAACCTTTCTATTCTTTCCTTACTCTTAAAATGAAGCCTATGAACTATATTATCTGTAAGGTTACACTGAATTCTAAAATTCTGCAAGAGCAAATCCTTTGGTTTAAAGTGTTCCTAAGATAGTAAGAACCAAGTACCCACTTTGAGATCCATCACATTTATGCTGGACTTCTGGTATACCCACTTTCTTTCATTTGCTTCATCCTCTTTTTCTCTCCCATCTTTCCCCCCATAATAGTTTCTAAATTGCTTCAGGGGTGAAAGTTATCAGCCTTTTATGAACACAAAAATGACCATGACGTGTATGGCAACTAGAAAAAGGGGCAAAGAGAGATGTCAGGCTTAAAATTCATATGTGCCAATAATTTACAAATACAATACTAATAGCTGAAGTCCAAAACTTGCTTTGTGGATAAAGGATAATTAACAGTGATAACCAAAATGTCATCAGTGTAATAAGCAACCATAAAAACACATAGCACTGTGTCTCCTAATCTACAGGAACTTAAACTTAGACAGAAGTACTTATTCGTAATGTGCTGGCCTCTTGACAGCATGTCATAAAAAGGGTCTCACGTTTTTTGTGCTGCAGTTACATAGGGCAGTGATGCCCATGGCCCATCAGATAACAAGGAAATTAGTTCATGTTACTCCAGCACATGGGTTACCTTTAGTCTTCTCCACACCAAATGTTTAAATCAGGATAGCCAGATTATAGTTTCACATTGCAACTAGAAATCTATTTACAGTCATCAATCTTGTCAAACAATGAATTTAATATTTCCAGTCTTTTTTTAAGTCAATGTTGAGATCAACCACAAAGTTAGTAAAAAATTATTTAACTCATTTTCACCTAATCTATGTTAATAGCTTCACAAAACATTTAAAAACAAAAAGAAAAAGAAACATGACTTCAAGATAATTTTTAATATTTACATCAGAGAAATTATTTTTAAAAGATTGAAATCACCTTTCTCATATTAACTTCACAATCAGGTAGTTACAAAAATAAGTGCATATTCATACTCAAAACAGACATTTGTTCATCTTGCTATCTAAAATCAACACACAGGCGAGCACAGTGTGTTTTGGAAGTGAATACAAAACATACAATGAAGACACAAAAAATAACAAGCTAATCCACACAAAGATGATGGAGTGGATAAACACATGTCAGCTGACCAGAGTAGATGATTTACATATGGGAGAGATTTTTTTCACTGAGGTCTGTTTCTCTATAACTCAATCAACTGAGCCCTATTTTCAAATTTTTAATGATCTTAAAAGAGTTATGTCCCAAATGTTGATTAAGACAAATCAAATTAAACACCTAAAGGAGGGGTCATTATAGAGGCAGGAAGAAAATAACCAGACAGGAAGTAAAGACCAGGTAGATAAGCAAATAGGATGCAGATCACTGGCACCAGAAGTTGAACTGTTATCAGAAACACATGTACAAATATTTTGCAAATACATGCCTGAGCCACAGCCCTACAAATTCTAAGAGAGCTTCGACTTTTTAAATCCACAGGTGAGTCTGATGATCAGCCAGGATTGAAATCAAGGGGTCTAAGGCAGCCAGGATTGAAATCAAGGGGTCTAAGAAGCCAAAGAAAGGGAACATATTGCCAGGTCCTAGCATGATTTTGAGGTGATGATCTAATCACAACAAAAATTTCTTACATACATATCCTGAAAGTGTGTGTGCAGTTAGCCCTGGGATCCAACTTCCCACAGTGAACAGCAGGCAAGTGCTTCCCAGAAGCAGGAATAAAAGAAGAGAAGCCAAAGAATCTCCTACCCACATTCCATTTATTTTCACAGTCACACAAATCTTAGGCAGTTATAATTAATCACTTCATATGTGACTGTCTTGCCCCACCCTAACAAAGAAAGAAAATTCTGTAGGACCGGAAAATGAGACATATAGGTTATGACACTCAGGCATACAAAAACATGCAATAAATTATGACAACTACTTTTTGTAAACAATTTCCAAACCATTCCTCCTACCTTTGCCTTCCATTGACCTCCCTTAAATCACATAAACCAGAGGAATTTTTACTCTTTGGATTTCCACTTTCGAGTATCCTAATTTTTAATGTACATAATTTAAAGTCATATGTTCTTTAATTTTCTAAGTAACTATATGACAATTTGGTAACCTGTTCGCTTCCAGCTTAATCTACTTACCTCTTTCTCCACAGTACCCAATGTTCCAGTTATGTAAAATTTGAATAACAATTTAAATGGCATTAACATACAAAATCTCTGATGAGGAGCTGTTTTAAAACACTTTGTCAACTCAAATTGCATCAATTTATTTCTAAATATAAACATATTTTTAAACTTTTGTAAGTTCAATAAAACTACAAGAATGTTAAGTCTCAGATCTAACACCTTTAATTTAATGAAGACAACATGGATATGTGTCCCATTCTGTGCCTTCAGCATAGTTTCAAAGGCCAGGTAGTGGTACTATGGAAAAGAGATGTAAAACTATGGAAAGGCATTAAGACCCAGATTATAATCTTAGCTAACTTAGTTACCCTAAGTAGGTTACTTAGTTAAGTAAGCTTCTTACTAAATAGCACTATTAGAACAAATCAGCAACCATTCCACAAATAAATGTATGCATCTGTTAAATAAAGGACTTCAGATCAGAATACCATTCAGGTCTCTTGCAAATTCAAGATTTCAGTATACAGAACTATCTCTATATTCAAGATTCATCAAACCAAAGTTGTCTATGTTAACTTGATAGAAAAAAATATCAGGTAGGTCTAATCAGGTTAATTTGAGCAACAATTAAGAGTAGTCTTTCTAGATACTTAGAACTCTAACATGGTTCCTTCTTGTCCAGTAAAGTGACACTCTGTTTGGAGCATCATTCCATATTTAAACTTCTATATTTAATTCAATACAAAGGCAAGAATTGTTGACTTACCAAATAAAACTACGTATAATCTAGTGGAATAGGCCTAAACTAGAGATATCTCTAATATATGTCTATTCTTTACTTGTCCAACAATCTACAGGTCAAATTCAGATCGTTATGTTTCGTTAATGCTTTTGTATTCATCTCAGAACTTTATGTTGAAGGAAAATCCTTTAGCCACTCTCCATTCTGACTTGTAAGTCTCTATGCCACTGAACTTGATCTGTTACACACACGCTCACATGCATATAATTTCTCCCCAAAAAATTTCTCTTAAATCCTCAATGTGTCATGAAAAGTTTTCTAAATTATAGAACTACACATTTCTTAGAGAATTGCTAACATAATTCTTATCCTAATAAAAATGACCCACCTCATTCTCTGTAATGAGGCATTCACTACTTTACAAGGTAATCCGTTCCACCACTGGACAGCTCTAATGCTTTGGAAGTCTTCCATCTCACATTGGTAAGATGATCATTTAATTTCAGTTCTTTGAGACCAGCACAAAGGCAGCCTACTGTCTTTCCTACATGCCAGAACTTCAAGTATTTGGAATCAGTTGTATTCCTACTTATGCCTATGGATGTATTTAAGTTTATCAACAGAACCTTTCAACAATTAGCCAGTTACTTCTTTTAATAGCATCATCAAAACATGGGCTTATCACCCTTTAAACTTAACACTCTTCTGCAGAACCATTCTCAAGAGCATCACCATCATTTCCGTTCTATGTACTATTTTTACATTAATCTGAATATTGAATCCTGGTAATTTTATTAAATATATATATATATTAAACCTCTAAGATTTGTATCACCTAGAGAGCAGTAAGTGTGCTTTGAATTAAAATGTCAATAGATACTCAAAGACAAGCACAAGATCAAGGTCCATATTCCCTTAACATAGACCAATTAATCACTTATCTATGACTGAGTTCTTCCATCTGTCAAACAATGATATAAGTACTGCATCTCATTTTCTCACTTACCCAATACTGTTCTTGACAGAGAAAGGAAAACTTATGTCAACTACTTGGAGACACAAAAATAGCTCATCGATATGTTATTTCAGCAAAATAAAAATTGTCTTATTTTAATTTCAGAGGCAGTGCCCTCCACTGCAGAAGTTAATAGTGTGAGTCCTACTGCCGGACTGCCTTGATTTAAAATTTGGTTCTGCCATGCATTACTTGTAAAACCTGTGAAAAACTTACTGGCACTTTTGAGCCACAGTTTTCTCAATGGTAAAATTATATTTGTTGGATAAGTGAGAGGATTACATTTATTCACACATGTGAAGTATTTAAAGCAGTGCCTTTAAACATTTAGTACAGTCATACTGTACTTTACCTGTTATTATTATTTTGTTATATAGCACAACATTTTGATCACTCAAAAATAATGTTTTCATGAAACAGGTGCTGAATATGGAATAAGCAAACTCGGTTATAATCCCTATTCTGCTATAGTATATCCCAATATACACCATAGCCACTTATAAAATGAAATGAAGTTATCCCAATACACACCATAGCCACTTATAAAATGAAATGAAGTTATCCCAATATAAGTTTAATAAACCTATCAATAAACAATACAATAAAAATTGTTATCAAAAGGTACACTATGTCTTTTTTATAAACAAAGAATTTACTTATTAACTCATTTAAACTACAAAGTTAATCACCTTACAATTTCAGAGCAAACATTCCACTTGAAAACCACAACAATGGTCCACACACATTTTCCAGGATTTTTCTCAGAATCATGAGAAAAATCAAGAGCATGTTACACAATTGTTCAATTGCACCTGCAAATTATGAGCCAGTTTCTTTGTACCCTCAGGTACTGTAAATTTGAACTCACTCAGGGTTAGGCATGCTCTTACTCTTTATCCAACTGTAGGCTTGCATTTCTACTTAAGCATGCCAAAAGTCCACTTTCTAGTTTGGAATCAAAACAGGGGTTGAGTATACTTCCTTGGTCCAGTTAATTATTAATTTTATGGTCCAGTGTTATCAGAGGAAGTTTTTTAGAGCAACAACCTCATTATATTTTAGAACCCACAATCTGAACAAGAGTATGAAGCACATGAAAGGTTCTTAACAAATATTTGTATTTGTAGCATCAGTGAAGGAAGGAAGAAAGGCCATGATCATTCCTGATGTCTCATAACAAGCATTGGCTTTGCTACCCCTTTTTCTCTCTTTGGTATCCCTTTAAATTCTGAGCTTATCAAAGCACTTCTGATATAGTTACACTTTTATTTAGCTCTTCTTCTTTCTCAGCAGGATTATTCTCAATTATATAGTCAGAATTACAATTTTAGAGCATCTCATTTTTCGGGAGCTATATTTCTTCTTTATAATCTCTGTACATGGAATTATAAATCAGGCAACATTCATGTTTAATTGGTATTTTCAGCATAATTTTTTATTTCTTCCTCCATTCTTTATGTTTCAGCTTCAAAACATTTAGGTTCCTAACACCAGAAAAGATAAAAATAATAATATAAAGAGCTTTTTTGTATCTGTAAAGCTTTCATATTTCAGTTTCAATGCTTTAACTCCAAAAGTTAATCTGTAGAATGATTTAAAATCTTCATACTTACTAAACAATAACCATAAGAACAAAAATTATTGTAAGGGACATAAATACTAAACCTAAAATATATATTAACTTTCAAAAGCAGGCATATTATACCTGATCTTTCAAAACCAAACTTATCAATTTAAATTATAATAATGTTTAATTCACAACGTAAGTATTCTAGAAACCTCAGACCTCTTTTGTTTTTTGTTGAAACCTCAAAGTTCTAAAAATGGTTGCAATATCAAGTACTATACCTTCAGTGTAGCTGCCTGTTAACCAAGAGAAGTAAATTAATAAATTCTGAGTAGTGTGTAAAAGCAGATGTCTCCAAGAGAACCTAGCCATTCACAACACAATCACGCAGCCCATTAAGCAGAAGAACTAATACTTGCTAGCTGCAGCTCTCATGGCCAAACCAACAAGCATGGTGAAGAAACATGGGAAACAGTATCAGAAGGAAGTGACAAGTGAGAGAAAGGGAAAATACTACCAGAAAGAAGCAGTGGAGGTTAAACACAATATTTATAAGCAGAAAAAAGAAAAAAGGAGAGAGCTGTAGGATAGCCTGTGTTGTTCTTGAAGATATCAAGAGATCACAGCTTGGAACAATAATTCATGTCCTTAATGATTACTCTGGACTAGTAAGGAATGTTTAACCCTGACCAAACATATCCCCTAACAGCAACTGGAACATGCTCTGTCAAAGAAAACATGCTTTGATTTTTACAGTCCCCCAGGTTGAGAAATATGCAGCAGGTAGGTAAACACAGCCACACTATAACTTGCTGAGAAAGACATTACAATTGTTCTTTTATTGCAGCCCAAAAGTTTTTAACAATATTCTACAGTAAATACCTCTACCAAAGTTTTTTAACTTTCCTTATACCAATTAGCATTATTTTCAAGTACAAAGCAACTCTTATCTCATTGGAATAGTGAAGAGAATAAAATTTCATCATACAGAATAAAGTGAAATTTAGGGCTTTGAATCCCTCATACCCTTCAGTTTGTTTCATACATCATTTATCAATCACGTATTTTATTAACCACAATTTAGGTAATTCTAATTTTAAATGAGCCATGCTTTATTAAAGCTCAGATTCTCCCCTAGTTACACAATCAGGAAATCCTTTTTTAAAAAGAAGTGATAAGAAAGTTTTTTCTTTCCTCCGGATAGGAGAATCACTTATATCTCAGCTAAGTATATTTGGAGTATTGGCAACTCAAACTGGCATGATTGACACAGTTAGATAACACCTGAAACAGAACCATGGTTAAAGAAAATCATCATAAGCAGTATGTGACCCACTTTTTTCTTCCTCTGAAAAACAGGTAAGAGAATGCTCTAAGACATCACACATAGTCATTTACATACAGTATCATTTTATGGAATTTTCCAAGGTGTTAATTAAAAGTTTTAATGAATGTTAATCATCTGTCAATTTCATTGGCAATCTCTGTTCAACCATATGCTTCTCTTTTACACCTGTGAGTTTTTTAAAAACCATTACTTTAAATTGTTTTAGTTCCTTAATATGATATTTGTATTAATATTTAGGAAACAAAACTGCAGTCTATACAGCAATGTTCTGTGCTTCTTTTATGTATCTCCTAACTAATTTAAGTAAAGTATGATTCTGTGGGATTTTCATGATCAATGTACTTCCTAAAGATGACCAAAAAATGTTTATTCTTTCATTAAAATTTTTATTCAAGTTACATGTCTAAGAAATAATGCTGAGCTAGAAAACTCAAAGGTATTTCAGCCCCAAACCCTAGAAATGGAAGTCTATCTCATTTAATCATCATGCAACATAAATCATCTTTCTTTTGTTCATCATATTATTATATTTAATCATCCATTCATTCAAAAAATGTGTACTAAGTTCCCTTCTAAATTTTGTACATACAGAAATGAACAGAATAAGCACGTTTCTCTTTTTAGTAAGCTCACAATATATTTGAGAGGAACAAGAAAAACATAATAACAAATTCAAAATAGAAAAAAGAATAAAGGAAGCAGAGAGGGTGAAGAAGAAAAATAATGGGAAGTGGAAAAGACAGTGAAATTTTAGACAGAGTAACAAGGGAAGAACTCACTAACAAAATACATTTAAACAAAGATCTAAATAAGGAGTGCAAACTATGCAGATATCTGGAGGAAGGGGCCCATATACACAGGGATTATCAAGAGCCAAGGCTGGAGTGGGGAAATACTAAAAAGTATTTGAGGAACATTAGTTCTGGATGGAGTAGACTAAGCAAAAACAAAAACAAAACAAAACAAACACTGTAGTAGGCTCTGAGGTCTAGCAGGCAGGGGAAGAACAAATTACTAAGGCCTTAAAGCGGCTGTAATAAGTTGACTGCTGGTTCATGAGAGAATGGAACCCTCTGAAACTTTGAAGAGAAGAGTAATATAATCTGTGTATATTTCAACATGGTCTCCCTAGGAATGCACATCCAGATATGTGACGCTCAGAGTCTCCCCAAAACAACCCAACAAAGATTACTTTAAGACATATAATAATCAGATTGACAAAAGTCAAAGACAGAGACTTTTGAAAATAGTAAAAGTGATTTGTCACGTATAAAAGAGCTTCCATGAAACTGTAAGGGGATTTTTCAGAAGAAACGTAGTAGGAGAAAATGGGATAATATATGCAAAGTGCTGAAAGAAAAACCCTGCCTACCAAAGCATAACATACCTGCCAAAATTATCCTTCAAAATTGAAGGAAAGATACAGCTTACTAAAACTGAGAGAGTTTGTCACTAATAAACCTGCTTTACAAGACATGCTTAACAAAATTCTTCAAATTAAAACTAACACATGCTAAATATTAACATGAAAATAGAAAAGTATAAATTTAAAAAAGAACAACAAATAGAGATATATACATATCAATATAACATTGAAGTGGTGTTTCATAGTTACTTTTAATTCTACTATTAAAATTAATAGATAAAAATTCATTATAAGGAGAATATAATGCTTTTGTATTCAAAGTTAAATTATTGTCAATATAAAATAGAAAGTTATAACTACTGTACAAGACATTTTATGCAAGCCTCAAGCTAGTCACAAAGAAAATAACTTATAAGAGATATATAAAAAGAAAGTAAAAAAGCAAAGAAAATAACACAATAAAATCATCAAGCTAAAAAAAAGAAGACAAAAAAAGAAAGACAGCAAGAGAAAATGAAAGTGACAAAACACTTGCAAGAAAAACAAAAAACAAAAGAGCAACAGTAAGTCCATTCTTATTAATGGTTACCTTAAATGTAAATTGATTCAAGTCACTAATTAAAATGTATAGAGTAGCTGAATGGATTAAAAAAACAAGATCAGTTGTATACTCCTTATAAGACATTAACTATGGAATAAAGAAACACATAGGCTGGAAGAAAGAGATGGAGGTGTTTCATATAAATGGTAGCCAAAAGAAATCAGGGTGGCTATCAGACAAACAGACTTCTCATCTCAAACTATATCTAAAGATAAAGAAGGTCATAAAATAATGATTAAAAGGTTAATTCAACAGGTCCCAAACACCAGAGCACCTAAGTAGCTAAAGCAAATATTGAGAGATTAAAGGAGGAATTTATAGTAACACAACAAATAAAAGTAGATTTCGTCACCTGATGTCCTGATCCATTCTGTGCTGGTACTACAGAAAAACAGACTGGGAAATTTTTAAAGAACAATGCTTTATTTCTCACAATTTTGGAGGCTAGGAGGACCAAGATTGAGGAATCTAAACCTTGCAAGGGCCTTCATGTTACATTGTCCCGTGTTGGATGACAGAAGGCAAAAGAAAGTGACAGCAAATAAGAGAACGAAAAAGGGGCTGAACTCGTGTGCTTACCAGGAGCTAACTCCCACAGTAACTAACCCACTGCCATGATAACAGTATTTATCCACTCGTGAGGGCAGACTCCACATGACCTGCTCATCTCTTAGACGTCCTACTCCTCATTTGGGTCACACTGGGGATTAAGTTACTAACACATGACTTTGTCACTGGAACACATTCAAATAAGAGTACTCCCCCAGAAAATCAGTGAAGAAAACAGTTGACCTGAAAAACACTATAGACCAAGTGGATCTCACAGGCACAGAGAACTTTCTATCCAATGACACATCAAAAAATCACATTCAGCTCAAGCACAAAAGAAGTTTCAACAAATTTAAGAAAATCAAAATGATTTTGAGTACCATTTTTCTCATAATGGAATTAAATTAGAAATCAAAAAAGCAAGAAAATGGAAAAATTCACACATACATGGAAAATAAACAATGCATTCTTGAATAACATTGAACCAATGAGAAAACAAAAAAGGTAAAAAGTATCTTGAGACACCTTTCCAAAACCTACAGGATGAAGAGAAGGACTACTAACAAGGAAGTTAATAATGATTAAATCATTCACATGAAAAAAGAAGAAATATCCCAAATATATAGCCTAATTAATACCTCAATCAATTACAAAACTAAACCCAAAGTTGGCAAAAGAAAATAAATAAATACACATTAATGCAATTAAATCAAAGAATGATCAAAAAAATCAATAAATCTGAGTCCATTTTTTCAAAAGATAAAATTAAGAAACTATTAGGTGAAAAAGAAAAAAGATTCAAAGACTATCAGAAATAGATGGAAAAATGGATGTCTTGAAAAATAAAGGATTATTAAAGACTATAATGAAAAAACTAAATGCCAACAAACTGCATACCCTAGAAAAATGCATAAATTCCTGAAAATACAAAACCAACGGGGTTAAATCATGGAAAAATAGAATGTCTCAATAGTCCTATAGTGTGGAGGCTGAATCAAAAATAAGAATCAGCAAAGAAAATCTTACGACCGAATGGCTTCACTGGTGAATTCTAAGAATTAATGCCAATCTTTCTCAAACTTTTACAAAAAACAGAAGACAAAGAGTACACTTAACTCTTTTTATGAAGCCAACAGTATTATTAGATAAAGAAGCCTCCAAGAAATATAGATGCAAAGCCCCTAACCATATAAAAGCAAATGAATTCAACAATATACTGTACTTAAATGATTGTACCTCATGACCAAGTGATATTTTTACCTCCAAGATACGTGAATAACCAAATACATTTAAAGCAATTAATATGACACATGCACTGAAAGAACGCAAGATAATAATCATGATGTCTTTCTTATATATGCAGAAAAATCATATGACAAAATTCACTGCCTTTCATGATAAAAATTCAACCAAATAGGAAACATACCTCCATATAACAAAAGCTTGATACAAAAGCCCATTGTTACTTATATTCCACAGTGAAAAACTCAAAGATTTTCCTCTAAGTTGCTGTTCTGGTTGCCTTCTTGTTGTGGGGACAAAATACTAGACATCAAGTTAAAGAAGAAGAAGTTTATTTTAGCTCACTGTTTGCAGAGATTTTCAATAATCAGCTGGTTCCATGGCAGGGCAGTATGTCAGAGGAGCCCAGAAAAGAAGAAAGAGGGCCGGGGGTTTAGCTCAGCGGTTTAAGTGCCTGCTTGGCAAACGTGAGGTCGTGAATTCGATCCCTGGCATGAGAGAGAGAGAGAGAGAGAGAGAGAGAGAGAGAGAGAGAGAGAGAGAGAGAGAGAGAAGGAAGAGTTCATGGTGTGGCAAACAAGAAGGAGCAGTCTTCCTTCTGCTTTCCCATTTTATTCCATCCAGGCTACAAGCCTATTTGTTAGTAGGTGTTCCTTCTTCCATAAATCTACACCAGAACTGTACTAAACCAACCAAACACCCACAATCCAGTATCAGACAGTGATCATCCAATCACCTTCCAAAAGCCCTACCAAATAGCACGTGAGGTTTCGGGGGCACATATAACCCTTAGCTATTCTCATCATCTGTATTCAACATACATAGTACCAGAAGTCCTAGCCAGAACAATCAGGCAACACAAGAATTAAAAAGTACCATAATTAGAAATGAACTATAGCGACAGGAAATTAGGAAAACAATACCATTTACATTAGAACCAAAATTAATAACATACTTAAAAACAAATTTAATTAGAGGTGAGGGATTTGTACACTGAAAACTATACAACACCAGCAAAATATATTAAAGAATATGCAAATAGAAAGACATCTCATGTTTGTAGAAGGCTTAATAGAATTAAGACACTGCACTGGCCAAAATGATCTACAAATTCAATATAATCTTTATCAAAATTTCAAAAGTATTTTCGAACAGAAGTAAAGGAAACTATTCCAAAATTCAGATGAAGGCGTAAAAGAACCAAAACAACCAAAGCAGTCTGCAGAAAGAAGACCAAGGCTGAAAGCACGCACTTCCTGATTTCAAAGTATTTGAGAAAGTTACAGAAATAAATTCTCAAAATATATTTAGAATAAATAAGGGGGAAAGAATAGTTTTTTCAACAAATAGCATTGGGAAGGCTGGATATCCCGGAACAAAAGAATGAAATTATACCTTCATTTTACACTGCACAAAAATCAAATGAACTAGATTTAAATGTAAGATCTAAAACTGTAAACTTAAAAGAAAATGTATGTAAATGGTATTGGTTATGATGATGATACCATGAATACAACAGCAAAAGAATAGATAATAAAAACAAAAATAGACATTTAGGATTACATCCAACTAAAAAGCTTCTGCACTATAGAGAAAACAATCAAGAGTAAAAAGACAACCACCTGAATTGGAGAAAATATCTGCAAACCATATATCTGAAAAGGAATGAATACCCAACATGACTAAGAAACTCCTAAAACTCAATGGCAAATAAAAGCCCAATTTAAAAATAGACTGGGGATTTTTTAATAGACATTCTTTCAAAAAAGGCATACACATGACCAACAGGTATATGTAAAGATGTTGAATGTCACTAATCATCGGTGAAATGGAAAAGCACAAGGAGCTATCACTTCACAACATTCCACACAGCTATTATCAAAAAGAATGAAAAGGAAAAAGGGTAAGAAGTATCACTGAAGATATCAAGGCATTCATGTGGGTGCAAAATAGTACCATCTTGTATTAGTCAGCCGTCTCATTGCTGAATACAATGCCTCATACCCACAATTTAAAGAAGGAAAGGTTTAATCTGGTTTGTGCTTTCAGAGGATTCAATCTATGTTCAGTGGCTCCAAGGCAAGAACATCATAAAGGAAGGAGGGCATGGAGGCTGGGAAGCTGAGCAAGGGAACAATGTTAGAGCGGAAGAACCATGGACCATATATAGCACCCCAAAGTTGTAGTTCCATGATCCTCTCAGAAACACCCAGAAATGTGCTTTCCTAATCCCCTAAGCATTTGTTAACCCAATCAAATTGACATAATTAAGATTAACTCTTAAAAGCCTCTATGAGAAATAGTATAGAAGTCCCTAAAAAATTAAAAGTAGAATAACCATATTATGCGTCAGTCCCACTTCTGCATATTGATGTCAAAGAACTGAAATCAACATCAGGAAGAAATATTGACCACACATCATAAAGACACTCGTTAAGAAGAACTTCCAGAACTGCTTCAGAATGATGAGATCCATGTCTGAGTGAAAGGGAGTATTTTCAAGGGATTAATGGCAACATGTCTTTTATTACAATAAATTTTATGTAAGCATTCACCATACATTTTGACCATGCCTTCTACCTAGGAAAGAAAAGAAAGCCAGAGATAAAGAAAGTGGGTACACTGGTATGATGCTACGTTTCAAGAAGTCATTTCCTTTAATTTTCTAGAAGAAATAGGACACAGGATCATGAGCTGGGAGTGAGCCTAGGAAGGGAAGTTTAACACATGGACCCAGCGTGAGAAGGGAGAAGAAAAGGGGGCGCCCCCTACAGGAACAAGCCAGGCTCACCCCCATGGCTGGGGCATGGCTCAGGTGATTTTTTTCTTTTAAGAATCCTGTTCTCAACTTGATTGTCATCTCTCTTCCTGACCACCCAAACTACATCCTGGAAAACAATCTGTACCATATTAGATATTTATTGTTCTTCATATGGAATTATCATGTACTTACAGTTTATTTTCTTTCATGCCCACTAGAATTTGAGCTCCATGAAGGCAAAGCCTTGTCTATGTTCTTCAGTGCTGTTCCCCAAAACCTACAAAAGGGCACACTTGGTGCGTATTTGATTTAACTACCCATGGGCAAAATGCTGTCTAAATGGGACACCTACTTACAGTAGGTATCTCTCTATAAGTATAATTCTAGAGGGAGATAACACATTTATAAATAAAGGATCTGTGGACAAAAAGGTAATACAGTGAATTAACTGTACTTTAGGTACTACAATTTGAATAGCACAGTTAAAACTTGCTGCATCAATGTTCTTGCTAAAAGTATCCACAAACTAAAACTAGATATAATATAACCTGGATTGGGGAATTGATCTGTAAATACAACACTGAGACAATAATTAAGTTTGTAAAAGTCTGCCAAACAATAGTATTGTAATAGAGGCTCCCCTGCTAATATTTCTTTTCATTTTGTCTCTTACAGATTTGTGTTTGTCTCCTTAACTAACTGTTGCTAAATAGAAGCCAGAGACAGTAAAGTAGTGATTCTCTGATATTCTTTAAGAAGCTCAAGTCTCATTACAAAGCACTACATTCAATCTTCTGGGCCCAACTCTCCAAGCTAGAGCAGCTAGGGAAATAGAGAGATGAGCTCTAACTACTTTGTCAGGAAATCCGAATGCCCTACTGATTTCTTTTGAAAGAATTTTTTTTTTCCTTAAGAGAGTGTAAGTCATCACCGAGATGTAATAAATGCAAACGTCAATCACTATAAAATGAATTAAATTTATGTGATTTTTTTTTAAATTACTCTTCCTTAGGGACATACTACTTCTTGACTTAAATAGCTGAAAACACTAAAGCATTCATTTACAAATAGCTGGCCTTATCAAATACTTCCATAAACACAAGTTTAATAATTCCTGTTATTTTTATCTCAGGGCAAAATGTAACAGAATAATCTTCTCATGGCTCTGTATGCCACAGTTTCATGAGAAGGAAGCTAAAGAATTTAAGGGGATGCTGTTTGGCTGTAAGCCATGACTAACGCCCTCTCTCCTTCATCATTTCTCAAGACCTGTTTTACACAAAGTAGCAGAGCCGCTGGTTTTCAACTGTGCCTCTCTTTTATGAAAAATATCAACAGGGAATTTTTTTTTCATGGCTGGAGGTCTTTTCCTCATCTAAATATTAAAGTCTGACATAGAAGAGCATAATCGTACTTGTTACGTGTTAATTAGGACCAGAGTGATAACTATTAAAAGTTGAAAGAGTTTCCTGGTGGTTGCAACAAGTTTCAACATGATCCCAGCCTCTGTCAATAACCACATGGGGAAAAAGAAAGCAAAAGGAAAATGCCTCTCTAGAGCCCTTCATTTCTGAGAGAAAAGTGAGTGCTGCTGATATTGTGATCATTCTCCCAGTGCCAGAAGAGACCAAATGGGAGGCCAGGCCATGTTCAGAATGGAGAACAGAATCAGAGGGGAAGCCAGGACTTGGGTTTGGATATCGGCGTGATGAGTGTTTAGCCAGCGTCCCTGGGCCTCTGTGGGTTTAAAGGAACCTACTGAAGGATTATAGGATTAATGGGCTGTGGAACAGTATCTCAGTTCTAAAATTGTCTCCATCAGTCAATTTAAAGTCTTGAAGAACACTCTGCAAAACATTCCTAAAAGCATGGCATTACGGTTTGCCTCTTTTTATGGGCAAATTTCAGGATGATGTGATCAGTGCATTTTTCAATTTTAGAAAATTTGTCCTTTTACATATATTATCCCATTTGCTCCTGAGTAATCTTGTGAAATGTCTGCTAGTGAATCTGAGAAGCTAAGAAAAAAAGAGAATGAGAGAGAGAAGCGAAGAAGTGATTTGCCCAAAGTCAAAATGAGGAATCCAGAACCAACACCCAAAATCAGTCCCTTCTACTTGTCTCAGAATTATAACTTACCAGTATAAGTCCAGTTATATGGCTAGTGGTCAGTTACTACACAGAAAATAGAAATAAATAATAAATATGGACAGAATTAAAAAAAAAAACCTGAGAAAAAGATGACACATGACTCCTACAAATTCAGGTAATACATTACTTTACTATATTGGGTTCCCCACCACCACCATCCTTTAACTCACTGTACTTCAGAGAGCTCAGCCTAAAATAAATTTGTCTGCAGGGGCTTCTTTCCTAACACAAATATTAAACATAGCTACTAGGGCCTTTGTACATGTTATCAAAATAATGAGATGTGAATATTCAGTTTATATATCATATACATTTTAACAAAAAGAAAAATATGCAAATCATCCTATGGGACTGAACTAACATTTATCTTTAAGTTACTTAAAAAAAATAAAAAGTAAACAAGTAGAATTTTAAGAGAGTTCAAAGATAAAGGTTATGGGAGGTACTGTCAATACTGTTCTAATACCACCAGTACTCTTATTCCTAACTGTGGAACAGTCAAAACAAACAATCCACAAGCATGTTTTACAGCTTGCAAGGCTAGTGGCATTCCAGTAGACAAGCTGTAAGTCTTAACTGTACTAAAAACCTATTCAACATATGAATAAGATCACAAACCCATATACAAAAATAATTGCAAATCTAGCTGCAAGGCTCATTAACTGCATTTGACCAAATCAAGTTATGAAGAGCCAACATCTATTCGAATGTTATCATTTACAAAATCCATTCTTATAATTGCTACAAAAATCCCATGAGTTAAATCCAATTTTATAGGTGAAGAAAGGAAGACTCAGAGTTCAGTGACCCATGCACAGAAAACCCAGACAATAATTTTAGATCCTCTCTAGATGAAGCTTCTGTTCATAGTAGCAATGCAATGGCAATGCAAACATGGAGTGGGGTATGTTATGGGGCTGACAAGTACATTATTCATGGAATGAAGAACTAGGAGAAAACTTGTAAAATTAAAATATAAAACTTGCTTGAAAAACTAGTTTTCATTGCCCTTCTCCACTAGATACAACATGCAATAAGAACAGATTTAGAGATTTAAACTACAAGAAAAACAGAAAGCACGAAGAAAAGAAGGATACAAGGCAGAAAAGGAATGAAAGATGAAAGATAAATGTATTAAAATAAACACATTCGCTTCTGTACACATATACTGCAATCACAATACACAACTGTACAAAGTAGAATACGGTCTTAAAAATTAACAAAACCATGTACTTGAAATTAAGATAGAAATATTAAGATATTAAACTGAAATCTATTAAACTGAAATTGATTAAAGTTGCCAAGATTTCATGGTCTTTTAGAAGTTACCTATGACAAACTCACAGTACCATGGAGGTAACAAAAATTATTTACAAAGACAATTCTGACTTAATTTAAATTAATAAAAAAAAAACAACTGATACCCACTTTAAACATTATTTTTAGTGTGCACATTAATTTCAGTTGTTTGGCTACTTCATCAGAAAAAAACCTTCCCATTTTTTAATCCCTCTCCCAAAAAAGGCAATTTCCTAAGTAATCTCAGTTTTCAAGTTATCTCACGTATGATTAAACAGCACTCAACTGAATTCTCTTAAATTGATATGCTTTGTGGAAACTACGCTTGTTTATACCAACCCCTCTAATACAATTTCTTGTGGTAGAGCAATCAGAAGGACTTTAGCAATACCAAACTAAAGGATCTGGACATGGTGACAGGTGAGATACATCCTAAAATGAAATCATGTGAACTCTTGAACAATGACTTTTTCAGTAAGTTAAACTCAAAATTGTGGGTTTTTTTATAATTTCCTACTATGTAAGTTACTTGGGAAAGTATATATACATAATTTTGTATGTTTCTTGCTGTTTATGCACAGAAATAATCTATTTGCAAACAACTGTGCCAATCTACAAGAGCCAAAAAATAAACCAAAATGAATTCTACTAAATAAGTAACAACTATGAAAACTGAAGCCACTCTGACTAATAATAAGCAGGAAAAATTAATCTACATTTAAAATATTTAGGCCCTGAAAATACTAAATTATTTTCTAAAAAGGCAATGGTTTTAAACGATTCTGTGCTGATAAAAGCTGGCACAGCAGTCTAAAAACGGACACATTTTTGCATGTCAGTTATAACAGATGCACACAAAAACATGAAATACACTGTGATTAAGGCTATACCATACATAGTAATAGTGTGACACCACAGTATGATACGCTGAACTTATGTTAGAGCTTTACAGATGTGTGTTCTGAATGAATGTAAGATAGTACGTATACTCACCTTTTGCTATTATTAAGGGTACTAATTTTAGCAGGCCCCTCGCTTTGTAATACTCCAGTTTATAACTGATCCAAGGAAGTAGACCTGTCATTTTACGTCCACAATTTGTGTGTTGCCTTCCATTCTCTGATTACTAGCTTGCATGCATCAGACCTTGTCAAATACATATTTTGACTATTTTCAAATATAAAGTCTTCTTTCAAAGTTAGAAATTTTGCTTACTGAGGTTACTAGAAGAGTATGCCTCAAGTTACACAGCAGCTGTAAAAGAGACTTTCCAAACACTCTGAGAAGTTTCAGTAGTCAGACCTCAAAGTAAAACAAAATAGGACCACAAAATTAACATGAGAACTTCTTTGAGTTGACGAACGCTCTATATTGAAAATAAAAGTTAGACAAAGTGATCAATTCTGTTAAATAAGTCTCATAAGAGGAAATAAATCAAATGTAAATAGAATGACTATAGCTCATCAAAACAAGTGGTCACTTCCTTCCTGCAGAGGAGGAAAAGCCACTTATGGAGATATAATAAAACCATTATTTCAAACAACCAAAATGTCGAGGTTTTGTTAGGCACCTAATTCCACACCCTTCTCTATTCTGTCTTGAGTTCAGAAAGCTCAGAATTCAGTTATCATATCTGGTCCTATATGTAGAACCAATAGGCTCAAACCTATTGCCTTCTCAGCGTGCAGACATGACCCAAACCACTGTGTTAAAGTCAATGAAGAAACAAAGAAAGATGCACTGAGACAGGCAGAAAAGATATTAGTTGGACTTTGCATGAAGCTGATACCCTCTCTCAATTCCCAATGAATGCACAACAGTCACTTAATCAAGATGCACAATATCAGAACAGGGAACAAGAACAGGATGGTTAACATTACCAAGTATGTAAACTTCAATTTTATGTAAGATCACTTATATGACACAAATTCAACAATAATTTCTAACAAAATAGGTAAATGTCATAAGAGTCACTCCAAATAAGACGGATTACTGTTAAAAGCATCATTACCCATATGTTTCTTCAACAAAGACGATATATACGTATACTCCTTCCTCCAAGAATCTATTCCTAAATGATTTAATAATGAAATAAGAAGTGGTCATGTGTAAATGCACTGGTTTTGGAGGATTCTAAAAGAATTAGGGTTTTCAAAGGAACATTATAGAACAATTTTACTAGTAGCTAACTGCTAACCAGAAACCAAATGACTCCAAACTACTAAAAAGTCACCAGTACTCAGTCTCTCAAAAGACATTTACAATTTCAATGAATCCTCTGACTATATTCTGTACCATTTCCATTAGAGCAAAACAAAAAGTCTACAGTCCCAGTGAATTTCTAACTTTTCAACAAACTATCATTTAACATCTTAAATAATTTTTTCTTCACACCTTTGACACACAGATTCACGTCTAGTTTTGTTTTTTGTTTTTGTTTTTGTTTTCATTCCAAGTTAAGAGTTGATTTTTTTTCTATGCTTAATGAATTTGACATCCTATTGGAATTAGACTGGGGTCATTTAGATTTGGTGAATTAGATGTCCCAGATAAAAAGATAAAGTACCAATTTGCTAAACGAGTTAAAGTCATTGTTGACATTGGAACACTGAGCCTCTTTGATATAGAAGATAATTTGATGTTAATTTCTCACATACACAACACAGTTCTTTCCTGATACATGGAACACAGGCTCTTTATAACAAATACCCTAAAGATCTTTAATTGGTAGTTAGGAAACATGCTTTTTCTAATCATGGAGTCTCTTTTAAATATTGTATTTTTAAATACTCATTTAGGAAAACTAATGAGGTAAGATATGAGAGGGATAAAGAAGGTAGTATGTTGCTTCAAAATTAAAATTTTCAGGACATCAGTCCAGCAGGCATAAAACAACATAAAACAAATAACTAGATAATCAAACAATAAAAACAAACTAGAAAGAATATGAAAGCTTTTTAAAAAACTGTTATTGCACATATGCAATAATTACTTCCATCAAGACTTTTATTATACATTTGTTTTTATGGAATCATAATGCACAAGTGCATGCTATTGTTTAAACACATTCGCCACATACCCCATAGCAGAATATGATGACAATATGTATTAAGGATAATACAGAAAATGTGGCTAAATGCATTCTGTATTATGGTTCCATAATACAGCATGCAAATGGTTCTGACTAAGCAGACACAGGAGACGGCCGTTAGTGTGCATGCTGTGAATGTATATTATGAATAATGCATAGCACTTGGCTAAATCCTAATGAGTCCATTGACATCCTATGGGGTCCAAAGGAGGCTCAGATCCCAAAGCATGGTCCTGGCACATTTCTACCCACCAATCATTGTTACAAAAAGTACCATGAAAGCAAAGGACATTAAACTGAATATACACTCATGCTAGGTAAAGGTTTTGAAATAAGCACAAAAATTGGGGAAACTTTGAAAGAGAACTACAAGTCCACCTTACATCATCTATCCACTTAGAGTCTTCCAAAATTATCCATTGCAATTCAAAAGGGACAAAAGCTGCAGTTGAGGCTTTGATTTGATTTCTTTTCTCTAGTTTTCTTCGAGGAGCTGCTATTACCAGGAAAATCTGAGCCATCTTTAAGAAAAGTGACCAAACTCTTAGACCGCAGTGGCAGAAAATCTTCCTGTGTTGAAAGAGTAACGTCTACAAAATGAATTTTAGTCAGTTAAATAAGTAAATAGATATAATATGTCTAAAAGGACTCTTTAAAGCAGAAACTCCTTAAAATTCTGAGTTTGACACAACTTGTAAAGGAGTCAAAAAGAATGTAATAGCCTGTTATGTATAGTATTTTTTTCTAAAAGAAAAAAGTTGTTTTCCAAACGGCATTAAATGGAGACTCTTGAAAACTAAGTCCTTGAAAAGGGAAACCATGCCTGTTATCCCTTCTTGGGTGTCCTCTTGATGCACCTATATGGACATGTTTGCCATGCTTCCTGGGCCACAGATGTAGAGCTGGGCAAGCTGTGCTTGAGATGCACAAGTGAGGGATGTGACAGTAGCCTGTGCACCCGGGCCTGCGCTTGGAGCGGGAGCGGAAAGCAGGCCAGCTGCTTCTTCCTGGAGCTCTCGAGGCGGGTGGGAAACGGGCATTTTGAGAACACATCCCCAGAGTACGGAGACAGGCCAGGGCTGGCCACTTGGGGATGTAGCAGGCCAAGAAAAACCCTGCATTCAGAAAGCATGCAAGAGCAAAATGTCAAAGTGGGAGCTGAACTTAAAGTTCTGGGATGGAGTTCTTGTCCATTTGCCCAGCTCCATGATGCCTTCCCATCCCTTTCCTAAGTACCAGAGCCAGACACAGCTAAGGCCCAAACTGGAAACTGCTATACAACCTGAAACAGAAATCTTTCCAGCACCAGATTCTGAAATGCAGGTCCTTTACTATCCCATATTTGGACTCAGATCAGCTCCTGGCTTAGCAATGAGGGTAACATAGCCTATATGCTATGAGATAAGGACTCACGGGAAGAACTCTTGTGCAAAATAATATTGCCATATCTTCCCCATCTCTCACCATCAGCACAGGCAGAAATACAATA
Organism: Dolichotis patagonum; assembly: GCA_004027295.1. Taxonomy (NCBI): domain Eukaryota; kingdom Metazoa; phylum Chordata; class Mammalia; order Rodentia; family Caviidae; genus Dolichotis; species Dolichotis patagonum. Next base: position 222,690 of record PVJX010000193.1, on the reverse strand, counting down.
CTAACATGAAACATTCAAGAAAAACAACCCTTCAAAAGCTTCTATTTAAAGTACAATACTCCTGGGTATAGTTAAGCAAAATCATGATACATTTGTGTTTGTTTTCAATTTGCTTCCTTTTGTGAGAGGAACTAGGACCACATAGAAGCCATGCATGTTTGGGGCAGGCACGGAGCAATTTAAAATTACGGGGCAAGGTCTGAGACAATGGGACACACTGACAAATTCACTTTTCTTGCTTTCCCAATTGTACTGACACACAGCCAGGGACTATGATAAGGAACTGAGACTTTAACAGGTTTTAATGCATTCCTAGAGTTTAAAAAGTTATGGGCACTGGATTTTTGTTTGTATTTACTCTTGGGCAAGCACAGTCACTGTCTCAAGAGCAAGAAGTATGAAAATCATGTAGAAGCATAAGGCATCTTTTGGACCCACTTCTGCTGTTTTCCTTATGCTAAACTCTGCCTCTCTTCTCGCACAACAGAAGAAAGTTCAGTTCCTGATATAACAATTCCACAAAGCTATTCTGCCTTTGAAAACCATTCTCCACCAGGGCTGGTTCCAGCCACACTCTAAGTGGCTGACAATTGCTTCCCCACACTCCCCAGTGCTCCTTCACCCCTCCCAGATGCCACCAAAAGAATAACAGAAAGTATCTCAGTAGCACTTTGCTTCTCAGCAGGAAGCTGTACTGTTTGTGATATCCATTTTGATACAAACCTAAATTAGGCCTCTGGAAATAGGTAATGCATAAAAAGAAGCATTTTGTGTCACCAAATTATTATTATAGGTTACTGTTAACCCTTGGAAGATAGAGGTGAGCTCTGGAGCTCCCCACTGAGGTGACTATTTGTCATGAAATCATAGGACGTACCTCAAAAGATGTTTCAGGTGAGCTTGCTACAAGGCGAACTATCTAGTTGACCTACAGGATTCTGATAGCTAGTTTAAGTGGGGAAGCTAAGAGAAATGCCAGTTAAACAAAAGGATCAGCACAGCATGGGGAACCAGCAGTCAGCTAGCACAAGTTTAACAGCTGACAGATCCTGGAGAGAGATGCAGGGATCAAGGTATTTTTCTAGCCCTTCAAAAGCTCTCCCTGCAAAGACTTGTGGGGTTTAGAGGGGCAAAAGTTCAAAACAACACACAATTTTTAAAAAGAGTTCCCTTGGGATAAAAGTACTAACTAGTCCTTTTATAATAACAAATTAGATATCAAATATACTAGTGCATGTAGGCATACACTGATGCAGTAGCAAATACACTTACATTTCTGTTTTTAGTTTAGATGGTTAATATTCTTTTTCAAATCCTTGATCAGAAATTTAAATTTCTAGCCTATAAGATTCAGAGAAATCTATGGATTTACCCTAAAACCACCACTGTATTATAGTTTTAGTACCAGTTCTTGAAAACATTTGTCATTTTTACTTTTTCCAGCCTAAATTTTGTAATATTTGATTTTCTCTTATTCTACTTTCTTGGTTGCTAAATTAAAACAAGCAGCATTCATAATGCTGACCATAAACATAACTGAATTTAAAAGTCCAAATCCAAGACCTTTCTCTTTTAAACTGTATGAGTGAAGGAAACGTGCAGAATGTGCATGTCATCTTGTCACCTTTCTTCACTACCTGGGTCACTTTTGACTCACAACTGTGCAAAGAGCCGTGTCATTCACTATGAACTTAGCTTTTTATTCTCCTCTCTGCATTGTTCATTCTCCTCTCTGCATTTGGTAAAAATTAAAACATATGCCTAGTTTACCTCATTAGTATAAACAGACATGATTGAGTTCACATCTCTTGAGACACAGTAAGAACATATAAAAATGTAATTCCCTGAATTTGATACTTACTGAATAAATAGCTAAACAATTAAAGTTTCTTCAAAGTGACTATCACAGGCTGAGGAAGAGGAGTGACAATTACTTTGCAATTGATAACGTGGAAAGCAGAAGGGCTTACCAAAGCTTCCTAGGGAGTTCAGTGAACTATGGACAGTAGCCAGAAGTCATAGCCCCCTGGAGTTATTAGCTGGGTCCCTAAAATTTGAAAGCAGAATAAATATTCCTCACTGGGTTCCTACACATAACCCATTAAACGATAGATTCTTTTGAATAGCCAAGAATTTTGATTCAGCCCATGCTAGTCAGGAATATGATGCTCAGGTTGAGAAACTGCCTATTCACTCTCACTGAGCTGAGGTATCACATTTTCACATCGAGGGCCCTAGCACCATACATTTCAGGTTGAGCCACTAAAGATCCCAACACAATCTCACTACAATTTTGACTAGCTAATGACTTGGCTTACTCAGAACATCCAGATAGCCTCTGAAAACCAGCTATTGAAATAAGTCCCGCGTGTTTTCATTCTCCAAAATCATCCAATTTAAATATGCAACAGCATTTCATCTAGTCACAGTAAAACACCTCACTGTTGACAAGGCATCTCATCGAAAGTTTCCGCAGGCTCCTTGTCCACACTGCACATACCTATGCAGTCCACTCCCTGGGAAGTTGTTTTCACCTTAGCTTCCTCCTTAAAAATATCCCTACACCCATGCTGGCTTTGAATCTATTCAGTTCAAATTTAGATTCATTGGTACTTTTCCATAGTTACATTTCTTGTTCGAGTGATATTTCTTTTTATTTATTCTGAAGTTTTCGATGTAAGACAAACAGGAATACCACCTTCTAAAATTACTACTATCCTACCATCCTCCGATGGAACATTAACGGGAAGCAATATTCTCCAAAGCTATGAAGCATACACTGCCCTAAATTACACTGCAGTTGCTGCCCTGAGCTCACACATTTTTGAATAGAAAGGCTCCCAGGGATCGCTCTGTACTGACTGCACTTACTGCTTTAAAATATTTTTAACCCAGACACTGAAGTGCCAGCCTTGCAGTTCCTCATGCTAATCCTAGTTTGGGTGGCTGTTCTTAAGGGAAAGCATTCAAAACATTGTAACAGTGCATCAACTTTGACCCTTTTCACTTAAACATGAGACTCTTAAAAAAAAGCTTGAATTCCAGAGGGAATCACTGAACTCTGACCTGCTTAAAATTAGTTTTGTTTTAGTGCCTTCATGATGACTCAACGAGCCAATTTTCCAGACACTTAAGACATTTCTGCCCCTGAAGATTCCAGTTCAAGTCCACAGCTATGTTTGCTAGTCAGATCAGAACACTTTGTCCCCAGTACTTCAAGCAACAAATTCCCAGATCTCCATCTCTTTGCCAGATGTTGGCATTACTTGGTATTAAGCTGGATCTAAATACACAATCACACACACACACACACACACACACACACACACACACAGGCTTTTTTTTTTTCACTTAGAGCCTTTCAGAAAGCAAAGTTTTCCACTCAAAATTCAATCATGGAGAAATGTTTATCAAATTATATAAACATTACTTAGTAGCCTAACTTCTACAGTACCTAAACTCCTATCTTTTGGTTGGTAGTACTTTGACACATTTAAAATACAGTATTTCTAAGTCTGTTTATTCATGAGGGTGGGAGACCTGCAGAGATATTATTTTCTACTCTATTACAAATTTTAGAAATTTCTCAGGAACAATTATCATATCACAAATGATAATACTGCAATATTATACTTTTGTTTGATGGAATTCCAAATGTGACATCTGCTGTCAAAAATTTAGGCATTAATAAGTAAAATAAATTTACAAAAAACTACCAAAGGTCTAGTATGTGTTCAATTTGATTCAGTCTCTCAAACTGTCCCCTCCATTTAGGAAAGTAAACTTGGCAAAAGTAAAATAGTATCCAATTTTATTAATATAAACTAAAGTATTAAAGGAATAAAGTCTAGAGCAATTCCCGCTTAAACTTATGCTTTAAATTTTTTCAGAAAAGTCAAAGATAAATACATTCGAGGAAAGAAAATCCACTTAGTTGTATGAAGTCAGAAAAAAAGAAATGTTAACACAGTCAGTTAACCAGGATAAAAGAATCAATATGACACAAATGACTATACAAATCACATACCATGTTTAACAAGAAGTTTTTATTGTCTCCAACTGGTGAGTTAACTACACCAAAAGATGGTGCAAAAGGTGGTACGCATCATCATATGAAAAAACTGGTCTACACTTAAACCTATCAGTTTTCAGAGACCAACACAAATGACTTTCTTAAAATAAAGGCATTCGATCCCTATTACTACTGAAACCTGAAAGTCAAAGTATAGAGACGGTACAGCTCACAAAAAGAGATCACAACAGGCGCATATTTTAATTTTTGCTGTCCTTCCATTAGACAGCACTAAGTCCAGTTTCAATACTCAGCAAATAAAACTACTCAATCAAGTCTCTTTGGCAATCATTTCTTTCCTACATATTCAAAAAAGAATACAATAAAGTTTCTCAAATGCATCATATGTACATTAATTTAGACCTATTTCATTTTTCTTTTACTCATAAATCACTCAACATATCAGTATGGAATTATCCCAGATCTCTTAAAATAAGAAAATATTTGGAATTCATTCTGATTATTTTTACATTTCAAGCACATCTAAACTATTTAGGCTCTTTACTGGTGGTTAAGAAAACAATCACTAAGAGTTTTCAAAACTAGGTCAATAATTCATATGAAGAGGTCAACAGAAATGAAAAATTTATGTGCTGCCAACCAATACTTTCAAAGATAGGACTCACTATGAATTATGTAAGGTGCTAATGAAACACATATTTACAAGTCAGATACTAAACTGCAATATTTAAAAGAAATAAAATTATACAGAGATGTTCCCATGTTAGAACCATTATCTGAAGAATCTGCCAACATAAGATTAGCATTGTAGTTGTTTAATCCTCTAATTGTCTTAATAATAAAATATGCTACTAATTATGTAAGGTATTTCGACCTTGCATTCCAAAAGAGAAATTTGCATTTTCTTTGTATACTTTGTAAAAACTAATATATGGTGTCATTAGTAAGTAATTCAACTGGTTTATAAACAAATATACCTTGTCATCTAAGTCCAAAGGCATTTTTCCTTCTTAGTGGTCACCTTTCTGAACAACACTCAATTGAAGATCAGCCATTATTCACAGTATTTTTATCTACCTCTGAAACTGCTAAGTTTGTACACACACGTGCATGCACACACACTTCTAAATATCCTCAATGCTGGCAAACTTCCTAATTTGAAAGTTAATTTTAGCCATTTTCATCATTGCAGACAGACATTTATAGCCAATTGTGATGAATAAAAAATGATGAATCTTGGTATAAAATGCAATTAGAAAGTAATGAGATAGAGGTTTTTAGTCAGGCTTGCAAATGTTTCAAAAGACAATTCTGGGAGAGGAAGTTTTACACAATGCTTTGATGAAGGGCATCATTGAAATAAAAGCTTTGCTTCTCTGAGTGTTAACTGTGAAAAATAACATTTATCTTAATATGTAAATTATAAAGCATCGTTCCAAGAACCAAACTCTTTTTTAGTCATGCTTTGAAAATATTACATCCAGAGAAGTTATATATTTTCATTTAGATGACTATACATATGCATTCTAAAGCTTCAATGGGTGAAATAACAGCAGGTTAATTTGAAATATATATAACATAAATTTGATACAATTCTTTTGAACATTACAAAAAGTGATTCACAATTAAACAACTCATCTTCAGATATTTGCATCCAACTCCAATCTGTAGGCTTCTATAAACTTTTTTCTCCTATATACAGTCAGAACTTGACAAGAGCTCACTGTGGGATTATGCACAAAAACTGCAAATTTAAACAAGGTGTGATCGTAGACTTTTTCACACATTATTGTATCATGCTGCACCAGAACACTAATGTATGCACAGTTCCAAAATAGCTTGGGCTATTACTGCACAGCATTGAAAACTACTAAAATCCTGATGAGGGCACCTTTCAAAAGCTGTGCTTTCATTATTGCACACTAATAAAAGTTGTTTTCACTATTTGTATTTTATAGCAGGAAAAAAAGTAATGTCTATGACATCTTCTCACCAGTCTGAGGTCTGATTTATATTAGAATCTCTACTTACAAAAGTTGTCTCATCAATGTAACTATGACAGTAGGACCCAATCCTATTTAATTGACTCAATTATGGAATAAGTGTGGTTTTTTCCCCTGTGCTGCCCTACTTTCCTTTAAGTTGCATTTGAATTATTGATGAAATTGCAATAAAGCATTTCTTTGTTACATATAGTTTAGAAGTCAAGAAGAATGCTTCATAGTTAATTTTTAGACTCACAATGATAAAATAAACACACTTGTTGTCCTTTCAAGAAAAGTCAATAGCATGACACAAGCTTAAAGGATTGACAGTTTTTCCTATTGTTTTGAGAACGCAATGTGCTGAAATGGTAAATATTCCTATAAATATGAAAGAAGAAAATGGCAAACAAGATTGTACTTTAGAAAATACTGCAGGCCCCAGGTCTTCCTGGATGATAAAAAGATTTAAATCATGACAACGTTAAATTCTGCTTTTCCTTAATTATTCAAAGATCCAATTAGTCAGAGAGCAGGATGAGGCCGCTCAAAATGGTGGGATGACCAGTTTCTGGGCTAAGGACATTTCTTACTGAGATTCCTGTAATCATTACCAAACTGATGCTCCCTTAATTCGCTTGCCAAACAATAGCCAAAATGATTTTCAAATCACAAATCCGAACCCTTTTCTTCTTTGCCATTGCTTTTAAAATAAAACCTAAAACCTGCAAGACCCCCGTAAGATTCTTGCCTCACCTAACCTCATGATACACGAACTTTGCCCTTCTTTTCTGTTTCCCAGTCACATTGGTCTCTTCAGTTTCTTAATACCCCATACTTTCATCCACTTCACAGACAAATACATGCTATTCTCCACTCCCACTCATCCTATACACATCTTCTTCTGCCTGCCCCTTCCTTTCTTTCACAGTCCAGCTCAAAAGCCTTCCTCAGGAAAGTCTTCTGGAATTCCCAGAACAGACGAGGCAACCCTGCATCTCTCTATAGCTCCCTCTGCGATTCCTCCACTATGGACTAGAGTGCTCAGCATGATGTTCGTCTGCACTACGATGTTCTTCACCAATCTACAGCCACCATGGGTAACTAACTGGCATGTTCTATTCTGTCTGTAAGACATCCTATGACACATGACATCCTACCAGCAATAAGGCTTCTCCGGCAAAAGCACACACTCCTCCCCTTACCACTGAACTGTCCAACTGACCTGAAGTCTGTTCGTATCATACCTACTTGGGTCTGTAATTGTGTCAATTAATCCAATATTATGTAACTAATGAAATGTAAAAGTGGATGTTCTCAGGAGGCTAAATTGAATGCTTGGGAAAGAATAAAGGTGAGTTGTTTTTAAAAACCGCTAATTAAGGTACCAAATAAATTCATAAAATTTGAATAAAACTGGGAAGAAACTCACAAATTCTGCACTTTAATTCCTTGTCAAACACCATGAAGCTCTCCTGGCATTTTTAATAACTCAAAAGTAAAAATGACAGAATATAGACTATGAAAGCAGATTAATTGAAAAGGTGATAAGGATCATCACTCAGGAGACCCAGACTGAAAAGCCTTGACTATACATCTATTAATCTGCAAAGTGATAAATACTGATAATGAAACACTAATAAACTAATGAGGCAGACAGTATTTAGAACCATATCATATTTAATGTACTTACCATTTCTTTAAGATTTAATGCTTTCATTGTTTTAATAAAGTTCCAGCCACTAGTCACAACTACATTGGAAAAGACAAAAACCTCTTCATTTGTTGATATGATTAGCTGATTAATGTCCATCTTTATCCCTAGTTACTAGCTCCATAAAGGATGGGAACAAATCTCTTCTGCTCATCATTATAACCCCATTGCTAATTAATAATAAAAACATTGTGTCAGAGAATAGACTTGAGATAAAAATTATGAATGAAAGAAAAGATAAGATGAGTTAAATACAATAGTATTGTTTATTTTAAATTACTATTAAGACCAATATGCCATTTATTTTTGAAGAAGAACAAATATGGGTGCAGTCACTGGAAGATTTCAAGGCATAATTTTTGAGAGACAATATTTGCCCTTTATTCAATAATGGAAATCATTTGTACCAAAAAACTCATAATTTTTATTATTCATTTAAAGTAGCACTCTGTAGCATAACAAGATTTCTGCCTTTTAACTTATGAACTATATTTAAGATTATGTGATTAGGTTTCTTTAGGGACCCAGCCATGATTACCATATACTTATTAAGACTTCTATAAGCTAGTTCCAAAACAGCTGCCTTTTAATTTTTTCTATAATGGAAAGTAATAATAATGCTACCTGAAATATATTTATCCTCTTCCTTCCAAGAAATTCAAAGCAACCAGTATCTTTTGAACAGGCACTGTTAAATATAAAAATAGGAACATCACTGAAATGAATTCTTATTAACAAAATAAAAGACGTTAATAAGAAAGTTAAGCTATCTGAAGTTCAGGCACAAAATGTCTCTGGGATAATTCTTATAAACCAGGCTGAGTTTTACCAGAAAAATGTTTATAAACATTTAGAATTGCAAAAAGCTAAAAGGGACTTATTATATTTGTGGAAGATGTTGTCTTTTCAAATTCTCTATTGCTGAGATGACACAATAAAGATATCTTTTAATTACAGCACTTAACTAATTTATAAATTGATGAGTCTGAGAAAGTAAGCAATGAAAGAACCATCAAAGGCATTCTAGAATATAAGGCAGGATGTGGGTCATAAATTAAAGCCAGATATACAGAGGAAAAATGGTGTCACTGTGGCCCCAACCTTTCAATTAATTATGAGGAAATACTAAGTCAGTATGACCTTGGCTAGTGCACGTACACGTAAGCAAATACAAATATGCACATGTGTGTGTGTGCACTCACGCACACACACATTCCTTGCATGATTTTAAAATATTTTAAAGTTTCACAACTATATTTTAAAACCTTATTTTCCTCTGGCTTATTTTTTTAGTACTTGGAGCTCACACTATCTCATTTAAATAGATGCCCATTAAATTGGTATTAAATTAAAGCCATCAAATTGTCAAAATTTGTTCACAATGCACCTTTTCCTCATTTAGGATATAAAGTACGCTCTAGAAATCTAGCTCAGTAGTCATCAATGTGGGCGCAAAAAAAGAGAAAAAAGCACACACTGGTACGCCATAATAAAATATTACAACTTCTGTTTGTTTCTGATTTTATATCCTTTATTCCCTCCTTAGCTCTTTTAATTTCTATTTTTGTGTGCTCACAATTAAAAATTTATATTGATGTTGTATATACATGATTTTAAAAAAAAAAGGATAGCACTGACTTTGATGCCTATCTGAAAACCTAGGAATCTAGGTCTACACCCTGGCTGGTTATCTCTTGTCTGCTTACCTGGCAACAAATCTCTCTCCTCTTCCAGTGTACACACAGAGACACCACCACTTTCCTCTTACGGCCATGTACAGTCAGCTGTCTTACCTCTAATTAAAATGTTCTGTTGACTTCATTCCGCAAAAAAAATTTCTACAAAGCAGGAAATTCAAGATAATTCACGAGGATATTTTTGTTTTCTTTTCTTTTCTTTTCTTTTGTTTTTGCTTTCTTTCTTTCCCAATCTAGCCACCACCAGGGGACCCAGTTCGGACAGCAGGAAGAAGTTAACGGCAATGCCCTCCTTATTCTTAGCATTTCGTCACACATGACAGTTCTTCTATGCTTGAGGAAGTGAATTATGGATTGCACTGTCTAATAGTTATCTAAATTTACACTTATAAAACGGACAAGTGGTTTAAAAGGATTTCTTGCAAACTAACATCTGTAAGTATTCAAGTAATGCTGATAATGTAAACACAAGTGAACATAGGAACATGGCAGACTTATGTCTCTTAGACTGATTGCTAGCTTTGTGAGAAAAATCTGAGAATTCCAAAAGATGGAGAAATGGACCACAAAGATTGTTTGTAACAGGGGCTATGCTCTACCACCCAGAGGCACACAGCCTCCCAGATAAGGATTTCAGTACTCAAAGTCTTCCCCCTCCCCAGAGATGGTTGACATCCAACAGGCCAAGTGGTCAAAGGCATGGCCATCTGGCTTCAGCTTGGAACATCTGGGCACAGCTATCCAGATGCAGTGCTCCCCACAGGCCAGCCAGTGTCAGCTACCTCACACTCTTATTTCTGTCCATGCTACTTCACTGCCTCTTCCAGATGGTGCTCCTGAGAACTCTCCACAAACTCACTGGCAATCTACCTATTAGAGTTGGTCTCCAGGGAATACTGATATACCACACTACTACATTACATCCATCGTCACTTAAACCAGACCTTGCTCCAAATGTTCACTGTACAATCTGTGTATTCTAGGGGACTGTATACACTACAGTTTTACTGATGGAGTACTCCTAAAGTTTTAATATGTCATAAAATCTGCAAAGGCAGAATTTTAACTGTCACTTAAGGAGCTATTTTTCTTTTTTTTCTTTTTTTCTTTCTTTTTTTTTTTTTTTTTTTTCTTTGAGACATGGTCTTGCTATGCAGTTCAGGTTGGCCTTGGACTCACTTTGTAGCCCAAGCTGGTCTTAAACTTGCAACAATACTCCTGCCTCAGCCTCCTAAGTGCTGGGATTACAGGAGTAAGCCACCACGCCCAGCTTCTTTTTTTTTTTTAATTATTATTTTTTGGCTACTGAATGAACTGTCATTAGTTCACTCAGAACCACAGCAGACTATGTTACTCCACAGTTTATAAGCTCAAAACTAATGCATGTGTGTATGATAAAAAGATCATTTTGATCTGACCACTGCCAACCATCACAGCCCCATCTCAACAAATCTCACCACATACTTTATGCTCCACCATCAGCACCAAACTGTAATTCCACAGACAAACTTTACTAATTCTCACCTCCCTAACTTTTTATTGGTGCTCTCCAGCCTGCTTCGAATGCCCTCCTACTTTTCAGAGCATCACTCTCTGCCTTAAACCTAGCTGGACTTAGACTGAGTTCAGTACGATGGGAGCAGTTTGCCTAAGTGCAAGCAACAAGAGGGGGCACCACCTGCAGAAAATGTAGGAAAAATAACTGACTGGAAGGTGGTGAGCTTTTATTTTTGCCCGGCTCTGAGAGCTCTATACTACATCACTGCTGATTTTACACTATTGGATGCCTCTCAAAATCCTCTAAAAATTCTGGCTAATAGAATCAAATAAACAAACAAAAAATAGTTCTTCCATTCAGACCAGCTTTCTCCAAGGCCCAGCCTGGATATGCCTCTTACCCATTAAGCCGTGGCTGAGGAACTCCAGCAAAGATGAGCACGTGCAGTCAAGTCTGCAGGTTTGTCCACGGGCTATGCCTCATTCCAGAAAACCAAAGAAGTTGTATTTAAAAGTCGAAGCAATCAATATATAGTACTCTATGCAATAACGAACATTTACATAGTCAAAGTAACTAACAGGTTACACAAAAACAGGACGAAATTTTATGAGCACAATGAAACAAAAGGAGTATGTAGTCTTTAGAAGTAGAGGGATGTGTGAGAGGAAAAGAGCATGGTAGTAGGAAGACAATTTTATCTAATAGTTTTATAAAATCAAGAAAAATAGGGAGAAAATATCTTTTTTTTTTGTACCGGGGATCAAACTTCATGACTGCACACTTGCAAGGCAGGTGCTTATGCCGCTGAGCTAAATCCCCAACCCCAAACACTTCTTTTTTTTTTTTTTTTTTTTTTTTTTGGTACTGGGGATCGAACTCACAACCTCACGCTTGCCAGGCAGGTGCTTATGCTGCTGAGCTAAATCCCCAGCCCCCAGGAGAAAATATCTTAATTAGAAACACAAAATTGCAAGTAAGAATGGAATGAGTATATTCACTACTAGGACAGGAGGATGGTTTTATTATATAGCCTTGAGGCTTATACTATGTCTATACATTATTAATATGTATTTAATTGATTAGTAAAATACTCAGCTCACACATTAAATCATTTAGAAAACCCCATGTTTCTTCTCTGCTCTCAAAGTCCCATCTGGGGCTACATCTTAGTCACTCTGCTATTACTGAAAACTAGCACCTGCTTGGTTACTAGCTTCCCTACAAAACTGAGGTTCCTGCAGTCAAAAATCAAGTTTCATCTGTATTTGTAGCTCCTGGCGGAAATGATACTTATACCTCAATTCAAATTTGAATTCAACAAATATTTACTGATCTTCAAGTAAACAAAAACCATAATGAGATACGGGCTTTCAACTTCAAAGAATTATTTTTAAGTACTTTTCATTTATTCTATCATTAATTCCACTGCTTTATCAAGTAAATATAATTATTCGCATTCTGCAGATGACAAATCACAGCCTGAAAGAGCTCCAATAAATGGCTCAGCTAGAAAAAGGTAAATGATGATCAAAAATAGAAATACGGCATTGAACTACAGCACTGATATCTCTGAGCACAGACTCCCAATACCTCTCAGGGGATCAGACATATTTATGATATGATTACAATATCACATACAATAGGAAAAGCCACAGGGGTGGCTCTAGACTTGTGTCATAAGAAATTAAGAGAGGGTAGTATTTCAAGATATCTATATGAAGAGGATATATAGATATAGATACATATCCAGATATACATATACATATACATATACATATACATATACATATCAAAAAATGTTAAGAACAGTGGCACTAGCCTGTGATACCAACACTCCAGGATGCTGAAGCAGGAGGGTCGCAAGTTTGAGCCCAGTATTGGCAACTTAGTGATTTAGCAAAACCCTGTATAGAAAGAAAGAAAGAAAGAAAGAAAGAAAGAAAGAAAGAAAGAAAGAAAGAAAGAAAGAAAGAAAAGAGAGAGAGAGAGAGAGAGAAAGAAAGAAAGAAAGAAAGAAGAAAAGAAAAGAAATAAAAAATAAGAAAAGAAAGGAAAAAGAAAAGGGGGACCAGGGGTGTAGCTCAGCATAAAGGCTCAGGGTTCAATTCCCAGTACCAAGGGGGAGAAAAACAGGTCCGCATATGTGGACAGGATTCACTTTGTGTTCAGTGTCAAATCTTTCCCCACAGCAGACTCCAGAAATAGGGAACAATATAGACTTGTATTCCTCTTTGCTAATGCCATAAAATATAGAAATACTGTATTGGCTGATTACCAAAGTGAGGCTGTAGGTGGTGGGGGTGTCCTGAAAATGGGCAATTTTCCCCTTCATGTTTGTTTCTGAAACCCTGTTTAAAGCCTCTAGCTCCACACTGTTGGCCAAGCCATCAGTTGTCATGTGTCAATCACTGCAACAGCCTTCTTACCACTTTGCCCAAATCCATTCCTTCCTTCCGTTTGGTATGTAAGTTAAAGACGCACAGTTTATTTGTTCCTTGAGAAACCCCACTGGGCTTCTCATCATTCTCATGGAGATTCAACTCTTGGAGATTCAACTCCAAGACACTGAATGGTCTGAGCCCAGTTTCCCTCTTATCACCTCATCTCCATCTGATTCTGTCTCACTTTGCACCATCCAGGGTGTCCTTACAATCGCACATACACATGCTTTTCCCTCTTTCAGAAACTTTTGCACGTGCCATACTCTCTGCCTCAAAGTTTTCTTCCTCTCCCTTTACCTTGATAACTGTCTTTCCCATGTGACTTCTTCGTGGAAGCATCTTTTGACCCTCCTCCCAGAACGCATCAGATGACCTTTTTCAGACACTATATAGATGTCTGAGAAGCACAGTTTTTATAATCTGCAGTCGACTTCTCTCCCCTTGTAGACTTTCCAAGCTGTGTGAGGCCTGTGCCTGTTCTATACACTACTGAATCTTAACCATCAACATGCTGTCTCACTCTCATAAAGACCTGCTGATTACTGAATGAATGGAGAAACAAAACAAAAAGACAGAGTCAAGTGGATCAGCAACACGAGGAGAGCATCTGAAGCATAAGAGGTTTGAAGCACAAGAGGTCTAAAGCAGATGGTAAAAAGCAGCTCTGGAAGCAGGCGTTGGGTCAGATAGGGTTCAATGTCAAGGTGCCTTTGGTGTAGGGACCATGGCCTGGACCATGAGCATGTGGAGAGCTTGTGGGGTGGAAGCGTGCAGACGGTTTCCAAGTTATCTGGGGAACAAGTTCAGTACGAACTGGATAACAAACAAACTGCTCTTAAAGGGAAAGTTTCTAATACAAATCTGAAAAGATTAAAGAGATAAAGATAGATTGTAAAGGCCCTTAAAATTCAGATTTCCAGTCTAAATTCCATTCACATGTGGTACAGATACTTTGAATTTTTGAGAAAGGGGCAACATGACCTAAATAGCATGTTGGGCAGATCGGCCAGAAAGTAGCAAATTGAAGAGACTGTCTGGAAAAATACTATTCTGGGGAACTTTGTAATGATCCAAGGTGACAGACATAGGTATAAAAGAAAGGGGAAAATGCAGACATCATTTTGAGAGATTCCTTAATAGAACTTAAAATATATTTACTATACTACAACGAGTAAAACCTAGTCATGGAAATCAGACTGCTCTGGGTTCAAGTCTCAGCTACGCCACTTATTAGCTACGCTACCTTGTCAAGTTCAGTTTCTTATCTGTATAATGAAAAATATCTGCACCACTACTGAAGAGTTTGAATCAAAACAAACTGACTAGCACAAGGCCTACCATTAGCAATTTATCAATCAACATCAAGTGAGCCAGGAGAAGGCACAGTAATGGCATGCCGAGAGGAATTTTTTCTGACAGTCAGGTATTCATGTCTTAAGCAGACAATCACCTATATTAAGAGTTAACTCTTTTCTTGGTTCCTACCTTATTGTCTTTATAATTCATTTGTCTTTCTGGTCTCTGCTCTACATTCACATCCAAAACAATCTCTGCTCTTTCAGGCATCATATTCTTGAAACTGCTTAGACCACTTCTAAACTTTTAATTTACCTTCAACATTTATTTCCAACTTGCCCTCTTATGTCGGTGAGACACCCAGAAGCAGTCCTAAATCCTAAGCTAAAACCTCCACAGCTAAATATATCATTTTTCTCTTCCCAAGAAATGTTTGAAAGATTATGCTAAAAACAACTGCACTGTTAAACTTGGTTTTTAAGAGTTAACAGAGAGCAAATTTTTTTTTCCTCCAAGGATAGGTAATAGCATCAGATTCTGAAATTAAGCACAGCAGGAAGAAAGAGACTGCATAGATTTCACAGAGTATCATAGGCCTTTGCAATAAAGCACTTAAAAAATGCCTTGTATTGCTAATTCTTTACACAATCTCCTTTTATTTCCAAAGCAGTATGCGGGGCTTGAGCCACGAGACGTGCATTGATGTTAACATTGCGCTGTTTGAATTAGAGCCATTTTTCTACTGAAACTCCAGTTAGGTTTCAAATTACTTTTTACCTTTTCTCCCCAATACATTTTCCAGATCAAATGAATGGTTCTCTCTTCTAACAATGCCGAATTCACTTTTGCAGCCATCAGTTTAGCAAACCAAACATCTTTCCCTTAAGATTCCAAAAGTCAGGCCTTGAGCTATATGGGAAATCTGTCTGTTTGAAGAGCACTGGTTCACAGGTTACTCTGGGAATTCTCAGTGAATCAGGGCAAACTCTTTCTAGACTGCTTTCAATTTCTTACCTCTCCCTTCACCCAAGCCAATACTCTTCATTCATTGATTTGATTGCTCATCAAATACTTGCTAAATAGCTGATATTAATAAAAGTGTTGTGCTAGACACCACAGTAGATTTTCATAGCAGTAAAAAGAAGGTAAAATCAGCTACAAACCACTGCTTGGTGACAGGCAAACTATCAGATGGAGATCTTACTGAATGTTAAATAGATGGATAAAAAAATGTGTCAATTTATATAGCTTTTTAATTTCATGACCACCAATCTACTGGTTAAAATGTGTCAAGCTTTTTTCTCTTTTTACAGATATTTTTGTAGGTTTTAAATACTTTTTTTTCTAGTTCATGTGGAAATTCTGTATTTTGTTCAATAATATTTGCTGAGTCCTATGATCATATGGAGAACAGCAGACAAGGCCCCTATTCTCATGTAGTGGTTGCTGCCCCCAAAGTAATAACACAGTAGCCTCAGGTTTTGATCTCATACAAAGGTTTGACCCTTTGTATGATCCCAAACTTTTGGGTTTTTGTTTGTAAAAATATCACTTCCCTATAACAATCATACTAGGATAATTAAAACCCTCCTCTTAGCTGGGCATGATGATGCTCGCCTATAATTTCAGCACTCAGGAGGTCGAAGGAGGAGGATCATTGCAAGTTCCAGACCAGCCTGGGCTACAAAGGGAGCTCAAGGACAGGTTGAACCGCACAGCGAGACCTTGCCTCGAAAAGATAAAAAAAATTCCTCCTTTTGTTTTATCTCACTAGGACTCCTTTCCAGCACATTCCTCCTCACTTCTTTATCCACATTACAGAATTAGTTACCTGTGTTCAATCAAAATCTGAAAACATCAAATGCCAAACTTCAGAAACAATTTGTAAATTTAAATTTTTGCACTGTTCTGAGTAGCAGGATGAGTAGCACCATCTTTTTCTATCTTGCCTGGAAGGTATTAGCCCTTTATGCAAAGTATCCACAGCCTAAAAGTTAGGAGCCAAGTAGTCACATTGGTGATCAGATTGACTTTCACAGCACTACAGCATTTGTGTTCCATGACAACCTAATGCTATGTCACAACGCCTGCATCATTCACTTCATCTCATCAGAAGAAAGATGAGCACTTAAAATACAACATTTAAAGAAAGACCACCTTCATATTCAGTATAGTGTTAAAACTGCTCTATTTTATTATTGTTACTGACAATACCTTACTATGCCTCATTTATAAATTAAACTATCATGGGTAAATATGTATAGAAAAAAAGTTAGTTTTATATATATATATATATATATATATATATATATATATATATATAGAGAGAGAGAGAGAGAGAGAGAGAGAGAGAGAACTATCCTGATATTCCAGGGGACTCTTAGAAGGTATACCCTGCAGACAAGGGAGGACTATTGTAATTATGACGAAACTGTTCTAGTCTATTTTCCACATATTACTTTCTCCTGTCTTTCATTCAACAAATATCTTTAAGCACCTCCTCTGTTCCAGCTATTGTGCTAAGCATTTGGGATACAAATGAATAGAGACCAATCTCTGTTCTTCCTTCCTTAGCCATCTTTATTTTTGGCCAGGTAAAAAGTTCTCTGCAAGGCTAAAATGCATATCTCTATGTTATGGTTTGCATTTAGATGTCCTCCCAAAGCCTCATGCAGTCATGGAGGCAGGCTTCTAGAGTTCATGACTGATTCACGGTCTAACACAAGGATCAAGGGTGTGAGTACTATACTCATCCTAGGGGAGGTAGCCTGAACATACTCTCTCAGTTTGTCTGTCTGTCTCTATCTCTGTCTCTGTGTCTCTGCCTGTTTCTCTCTCTGTCTCTCACTATCTCTCTGTCTCTCACTCTCTCTCTTTGACTCTGTGTCTGTCTGTCTGTCTGTCTGTCTGTCTCTGTCACTTTGGCTGTGTTCACTGCTATGAACTGCTGCCCCTCTGTCACATGCCACTCTGCTTAGAGCCAGCCGATGATGGACTGCAACCTTTACAAACCATGAGCTAAATAAACCTTTGGCAATTTGTCTCAGCAATGAGAACAGTAACTAAGATGCACTGCCACCTTTCCCTGGCACCAACTAAAAGTTGTGTCAGCTCCTCTCTTTGGGCTTTAAGTACACTGATGGTCTATATATTCAAAATAATTAAAAGTTTTATTTCAAAACCCTGAGATGAAACCATCAATTAAAAGTTTTTTTCAGCAGTCCAGCAATCAATTGTGCTTTATCTTGTTACTATAGCAAGCATATTATTTAACTTCCATATGCCATATATGTAGTGTATGACCAAACTAGATCAGTAAAATTTTATCATTGGTTCTCAAACTGCAAAAAATTCACCAGTCATGCATGTTAAAAATCCAGGTGACAGGATTGAAATCATAGAGATTCAGATTCTATCTTGGATAGTGCCCAAAAGGGATATATATATAATATATATTATACTGGGATATATATATATCCCAGTATATATATCCCAGTATATATCCCAGTAGATTTCAACTAACTTATTGGGTGTTCACCTTTGAAAATCACTGTTCCATCATTTCCCTTGATGTCAGCTTTCAGGTATTGAGAACAGCTTCTTAAAGTCACAGAATAGTTCCCATTAAATAAGCTCTAAGTAACACCTATCTGTATGTTCAATAAATATTTCAGCTAAAACATAGAAAGGGTTCTTGATAATAACAACCAACACATAGGAATCACAACTCAGTCATGACATCCCATTACCATTTCTGACCTGCTTCTCCTGTGGTAGCAAGGCAGGTATTATTCTTGCTTTCATTTCACAGAGAGGAATCCCAACCAATGCCTTGGCATGACAGAAATGAGGTAGAATCCCACAGACTTGACTGATAGGCAGTAACATTCCTTCTCACTACAGCTGAAGGAAATGGGTTAGTCACATGACCCATGAGATTCTGTTGATTCATCCGTGAAAAGGGGATAATACTTTTCTAGTTGGAATGCCCAGAGGATTAAATGAGATTCCCCATGGAAAGTACCTAGCACCTAGCTTGGAACGTATTAAATGGTCAAAAGCTGTTAGCTTTCCTACTTATCCATCACGTAAGGCTGACTTGATTAAATGTCAGTTTGTAAGCTATATTCTCATTTGACAATTTATTCTGTAGCTGTTCTGTCACAGGTGGGGTGATTG
The DNA here is from genome assembly GCA_004027295.1 of Dolichotis patagonum. Taxonomy (NCBI): domain Eukaryota; kingdom Metazoa; phylum Chordata; class Mammalia; order Rodentia; family Caviidae; genus Dolichotis; species Dolichotis patagonum. The sequence goes on along the minus strand of PVJX010000193.1, from coordinate 203,850 downwards.
CACTTGAGACACAAATCAATGTACTCAGGGAACTTATCTTCCAATGAGAAATTCTTCATGTCTCCCTATGGCTAGCCGTTTCCAAGCAGGCAACAAAGTAAACAACATAGCTTTTACCTTATCCACTACACTATGTGGAATGGATACCACTGCCTCAAAATAAAGACTGTGGTAACTGAAAAGCTAAGAAAAGCCCAACAAGCAGACGGGAAGAACATTTGGGTGGTCCAGGAAAATCCTTAACAGTAAATACTGGGCCCATTAAGTTTCTTAATGGAGATACTTATGAAGAGACATACTGATGAAAGTATTTGTTTAGTGTGCATAAAATTATCACTTTATTGCTAGATGGAATGTAGAAAAGACACTACTGTACTGTTAGTAGTGAAGTTTGATGAAGCTCTCCTTGAGAAAGTAAAGAAAAATCAAGACAAAAGTATAAGAAATAGTATTGAAATAGTACTTACTTGTTCAGAAACATTCCCCATGCAAGAATAAATTAATGAAACTGATTCTGCCAGACACATATGAAAGGATGCCAGTACTGCAGAGGAATGCTACACATCACAAGAACTTACATGCAAACCTCAGCCTGCTCCTAATATTACACATCAAACAACTTCAGTTCTCAGTAGCCATGAAATGCGCCAGTAAATCTCAGCAGACATCAGATTTTGCAGCAGTTTTTAAACCACAATGCAGAAGGACCAGCAACTACAGAGGGCATAAAACCTGGCACGGTGGAAAATCAAATCAGAAATGTAGCATGAAACACCATCTAGGAAGCATGGCAGGAGTACTAACATCTTCCCCTTTTCTTCCTGCCCCTTGTTCTGGGGATTGAACCCCGGGTCCTTGCACTGAGCTACGTTCCTAGCCCTTTTTTGAGAGTGTCTCAGTAAGTTGACCATGCTGTACTCAAATGTAATCTTCCTGCTTCAGCCTCCCAGAGTGCTGGGACTGCATGCTCAGATTCAACTTTCTCTTTTCCTCTCCCAACTGCAAGTTCATTAGCCTTTTTAACCAAAGACAGTGATGTACCCAATGCTCATTGACTATTTGGGGAAAATTATGCCAAAAGCTTCACAATAAGAAGTCCTTATCCTGGGCACAGATTCCCTAGAGAGTTCTCTTGTCTGAGGAATGTGTCAAAAATTAGCTCTCTTTTCCTGCCTCCCATCCTCCTTGGATTCTGAAGTTGTCTCAGTGCCAGTTTCCCACAGTAAAACACAGAGCCACCTAAAAATCTGGGGCAAAATATCAGTGATCTCAAGAATCTCACTAAAACTCACAGGCCAAATGGATGTTTTCATATCCAAAAAAACAAAAAAAAAATGCTCCCTGGTACATACAGAAGCATTGCTCTCACGTGCATTACTGACAATGAGTTTCAGTGCATCTAAATGATGTGGTCTTCATCCTCCACCGCAACCCCCTCTGACCTGGCCCCCCAACAACAGCAACAACTCAATTCTCAGTCCAATAACGTCTTCTCTCAGATGTTGTTCTCCCAGTGGGTAGAAGAATGAACTGCTGCATTGCCACCAGCTCTTCTACAGTTTCTTTTAATTTAAAGTTACAACAGGAGGAAAGAAAAGAGACTTTCTATTAAGAGACAACTCCCTGAAGGGGCTCTTAGCTGACAATCGAAGGACTGCTCATGGCAGTGATCAAATCTAAGGCAACAAAGTGCGGGTGGCTCTGTGACTCATCACAGCAGGGGCTGGCGCTGAGGGCCACTTGAGTTCAGTGCTTTGCGGTGCTGCGAGTTGGTTTAGGAACAGTCAGGAGGGGAGCAGAGACTGGAAAGGTGTTTGAGGCTCAAGATAAAATGCAGACTTACAGTGCAATGCTGCTCAACTGAAGAGAAAGCCTACAGCAGTAAGGAAATGAAGAGGGTTTCATCTACCTCACGCTTTAGGGAAAATAACCTGCACATGGTCAAGGTCTGGTGATCTATCTGGTAAAATGTATAACCTGATAATAATGATGGATGCATAAGAAAAAATCTATTTTTAAAAGGTAAGTATCAAGAATATTTGCTTGCATAAATAATGCTTTCTAATACTTACATGAAATAGCCATCATTTAGACATACCTGATTTGACTCAGCTATACTTCTCAATTGCATCTGTGAGTATGCTGGAAATAGAGAACCGTACATAATGTCCATTTCCTCTGTATTCAGGCACAGTACTACGGACTGACACATGATCGCATATAATCTCATTTAATGCTGATTAGTGCAAGGACAGTATCATTATATTCATCTTACAATGGCAAAAAAACAAAGCATTAGAGAGCTCAAAGAAATTGCCAGGGCTTTTTATTTGTACTGTTTTGGTTTTTGGTGGCTTTTTTTGTGGCTACTTAAACCCTGGGCTAGATTTCCAAACCCCTGTGTTTTCACAGTGTAAGGGGCTTGGTGGTGGCCTATGGCTGTAATAACGTTTGTGCACAGCGTCCGTGCTCCCTGGGTTCCTCTCACCCAGGACTGAGCACCATGGAGAGTGCTGACACAGACTATTCCTCGAGACCCAGGGCATCTCCACTGGAAACTGGTTTGCTAGCCAAAGCTCTCAGGAACTGTTGCTGTCTATCCTCTTCCTACTCAATGCTCTGTCTTTCTCTCTGCCCTCCCATAAGTGTCAAACCTGCTATGGTCAAAGCCTTTCTGGCCTTGTCCTGCCCCCTCCACCAATAAGCTTCAGACATATCTACATATCAAATCCCTTCTTGGCAATTTTTTCTTGAGAAGCTCCAAACAATACAACCATGAAATCAGTGAATTGCTCTTGTAAGAAGTCTGTGCTTTATTTTTCATCAGCTGTACTTATAAAGAAATTCTATTTCTTTCAGAAGAGAAACTAAAAACTAATATGTCCTTATTATATACCACCTCCTCAGACCAGGCAATGACACATTCATGGTGCCTTTTTCCTTGTACCTAGTTAAGCAAACAACCTCTGTGATTCTCTTTGAAGAAACTGTTGACTCTATAGGGCAAAACACTGCAAAATATGATTTCTTTTCTCAAAAGTACTTTGTTTATCCACATTTACTATAATAATATAACCCAGAGGTATATAACTATCAAAGGATTAAATCTAAATCTACTTTCACTCATTCATACCTGCTAGCAGGAAACCAAAACTGATGCGGAGAAATGTACAGATAGGCACTACAGTTTTTATTTGTCTTTACCTACTTTGTAGGATAAATATGTTAATTACTGGAGAAGCACTTATATGAATAAAAGATAGAATTCACACTTGCACCAAGTACAGCATCTTAATAAAACCACATTGTCAGAGATCATATATAGATGTTAACTGAATCACTATTTTAAAGTGTTGATCTCAGCTTGAAGAAAGTGATATTTTTTATCTTAGATCCAAATAAGGTTAAAATAAGTTAAATAAAAAGAAAACCTAAACATATTTATTATCAAAACCTAGGCTTGTCTGGAAGGAAGAGAAGACATAGCAGCTAACATCTACTCAGGGCCTAGTTCCTAACAGACACTATTCAGAATTTCATGTATGGTATCTAGAATAATCTGCCCACTATCCTTATAAGAAAAAAATTAGGCCAGGAGTGGTGGAGCACACCTGTAATCCCAGCAATCAGAAGGCTGAAGCAGGAGGATAAATGTGAGTTGGATCCCAGCTGGGGCTACATAGTGAGTTTAATGCCATCCTGAATTATACAGCAAGACCTTAGCTCAAAAAATAAAAAATTTTTAAAAAAAGAATATTATAATGTCCAGCTTTCAAAGTTAAGAAAGGTGGGCAGAACTGTGAAAGTTCAGAACTCCAAATAAAGTCTTGTATGAATTGCAGTTAAACCTAAATTTAAAAACTCCAAAAGCTAAGCATATACTCCCTTCTTCCGGATACCCTCCTGAATTCCCTTACCTCCAAAATGTCCGCTGGTGCTTCAGCAGGACTGAGTATCCTGAGCTACCATAGTATACTGAATGCACAGGAGACTAAGCTCCTTCCATCCCTACAAAGGCTGCATTATTTGTCCCCTGGCCACAAAATAACATAAGACCATGAAGTAGCTGAGTGACATGTGATTGAGCATCAAAACTACAATCCAGTCTTTTGCTCTTGTTCTTAAATTTGTAACCACAGGAAATAACTAGATGCATACTTACAAGAGACAGTACTACCACCATCACTATCTCCCAAGATACATTCTTTCAGTAGCTTAATTTTTAAGGATATTTATTTAATGTATCCCTTAAATGTACTCATTTTTCCCTAATTTTATCAATATACCATGCCTACTGAATGTCATCTTTAACTATAAATAGAATAATTAATTGCCCATAAGGTCTGAGTTGAGTGATACTGAAAAAAATCCCTATGCTTATAAATATTTCCCTGGCAGCTTTATTTGATACTTGTAATCTCCACAATTCCTTCTCTTGAGGAATTAGATCATAATAAACTACAAAAATGACAATATCTTCTAGTTATAAAATTAAACCATAATGAACTACTTACACCTTTGAATTAATTGGTTTAAGAGCCACAGTTTAAACTGGGAAAATAAGAAGGGAATTTGGAAGGGCCCACCAAAGAAAAACAGATGTTGTCATGGACCCATCCTGAAGATTAAGGTCTTCATTAGGTGAGCTTTCAAAAGTACCGATGCCCAGACCTAAAATGGTAAGGTTTTGGAGAAAACAACTCAAAACACATTCCTTTAACACACAGCTATATTTGACCTTGACTCAATTTTAAAGACAAGGAAATAGAAGCAGATAAAGTTCACGAAACATCCATACCTAAATGTCTGTATATAAGCCAGGTGAAAGCCACTGAAAGGGCTTCAGTAACTGCCCCACTACTGATCCTTAAATGCTCCGTTTCTCCACTAGCAATTTAAAATCAAATTCATTATTTTTAAACAAATGGTTAGGTCCTCCTTTCATATTTTTAAAAACTTCATTTATGCTTCCATTAACAGCAACTTTTCATTCAAGTAAACTCTTTGTTAACTAAAGATGATTAAATAACTTCTCCACATCTAACATCCTTCTCATAAATGTTAGATATGATTGATTATTTATGTTACAGCACACACGGAAAAGAAATAAAAAAGAACCCACTTGTGTTTCAGAATTATTTACTATTTCAATTCCCTAAGCTCCCCCAAATGAGAGCTAGAATTGCAAGACTGATCATAATTGGATTAAGAACCATAATTCTTTAATTCATTCATCAAATTGAGGCATTTGGAACAGTTTATTTACAGAGTTGTTTAGACAGTTTTGTGTGGTGTTTTTAAAGATAAACCAAAATGCTTTTCTGAAATAAGTTTCAGATCCCAAATCATTCACATATGAATTCCAAATGCAGATTATTTACAAATGAGTGTTTGAAAACAATGTTAGGAACAAAACTGGACTTTTATTAACTATCTACAAATCTAAGTTCAGGATATAGTTTATTTGAAACAGTCAAGCACGTTTTTGGTTTAAAATACATCTATGTTTCTCAGATTAAAAAAAATTGTCATGAAAGTGTGAAGGAAAGCATTTGACTTCAGGCCTAGACAAGTAAGTTTACAAGTTACTCTCAAAACTCTAATTATAGCATTCCCCATCACTACAGTTGATCAGATATTGGGTGAACCATCTAGGTTATGCCAATCAATGACTTCCAGTTATTATATCTACCAAAAATCTGAGTAGTAGTCAGTATTAGAATTCTTAGCTATATGAAATCCATTGCATATTAGGAAATTATGAGCCACAATTTTTGTTCTATGAATTTCACTTTTTATATGTTCTAAATATACCTTTCAAAGTCATGATTTGTTATCAATTCAGTAAAAGAAGTTTTTCTAGAAAACAGTATATTCTTGTAAGCATTACATCATATTTCTAATTTGCTTTATAAGACAAAACTTTTGCAAGCAACCAAATACATGCCTTTAACTAGAGAAAGAGTATTTGAAAATTTAAACTTATTACTCATGCTTTACTCCTAACAAAGATCCAAAAAATCCCATCATATCTGGGTTCTAAATTCATTCTTTTGTTATTCACTATGTACTCTGTATACTCCAAAGATAGCATATATAGAACATATATGTATATGTCTATATATATATATATATACCCTATAAAACTGTGTATCATTCTAAACAGGATATGTCTTTACATGTACAGAACCAAGCTAATTTGAAATAACCACTGGATTTCCAATGCCTGGTTATTTACCAAATAAGTTTGGCAGTTTTGAATATTGTATATGACATGCCATTCAACCAGAACTATTTAAGCTCAAAAATAAAACCAAAATAGTGTTTCTGTATGCAGAATTGAAGATCTTTTTCCCTGTATTAAGAGTTTATGCTTTTAAGTCTGTATAAAATTGGATCGATACTGTCATTCAAAAAGGCTACAAGAAGAAAAAATTTAAAATACTCAAGCAAACAAAAAATCAACAGTTGATTCTTCATATACAAGGTTGTTAGAAGGCCACTGCGGGGGGGGGCATATTTCAAGGGAGTATGCTACCATATAATTAACATAAATAACTAAATAATTATGCACATCCCTTCCCACCCCCACAATTAAATGTTTTTAAACAACTTATGTGATGAAAGATCTACCTTTTAGGCAAACAAAAGCAATCCCTACCAGTTTAAGTATTTAAGGTTGTATTGCATCAGATTTAAGTGATGCTTATGATTTTTATCTCATATACTTCTAAGGAATAAACAGTTGATGGCATAATTTGGAAAAGAACTTTGCACAATGCCTAAGAGACCTTTCAGTGTAAGTACTTATAATTTTAAATCATTGTGGCTGAATTTATCTAGGCTTGGGCCTCGGAGCTATATTTAAATCAGGAAGAAGCACCCCTAGAAACTTTGTTCCATGTATCTGCATTCGCAACCAGATTCCTCTCCTATCTGAACAGTAATTCGCATATAGCTGAATTCCTTTAAAATTAGACAGATCAAAATTTAGCAGTTCTGAAAACTCTATGAAATCTTCCTCCTTTTAAATGCTAGAAAAGTCAAACTTAAAACCCATTTCTGTGTACTTTAAAACCATCTGGCCCTTAACCTAATCACTCTTGACAATCAAGCTTTACTCCTGTAATCCTGATCAAAAATTCCTCTGGTTGAAATGCCCATTGCCTTACATATCTCCCAGGAGCCTGCTTCATTGGTCTGGAGTGTGGGTGTGTGTGTGTGTGTGTGTGCGTGTGTGCGCGCTTTAAGAATACTTGGAGCCATTATTTATGCACAGCAAGGAAACAAATCACTCTGTGTAGTCCCTTTGCAGATTCCCACACTTATTACCCAAAATCCCACAGATTTCCCTTGGTCTTGCCCTAGACTGAAGAATTGTGCCAAGCCTAAAAGCATTCCCTGGGGGAATCTCTTTATGTCTTTCTTGACAAACTCCTTTGGCTGTCTGGATATTGTGAGGATCTCAACTGGTTTAGAACAAATCTCTAAACTTTTTTCAAGAAGCACAGTTGACTGCCACCCAGAATACCTGAGCTGGCTGGCACTGAGAGAGTACCATATGCAGAGGATTCTTCATTTTGACCTGTTTTTGCTGAGAAGACATGGACGTGAGTTCACATTCTTCACACTCTGAATTGAGTCACAGAGATCAAAGTCTTCATATAGTCACCAGGGTCAAACTATTTATTAATATATGCGCTTCCCAAAGTGTAAAGAAAATGACTTTTAAAATATGTAAACAGTGCTTCACGTGCGTTTGATGCCAACAGATCAATACTCAACCAGCTGCTGCTTTCGAACTCAAACAATTTCCAAATCCAATTTTGATTTCAACTCATACAATCTCTGTTCCTTGTTGCTTATTACTGCAGCCCCAAAGTACAAGCGAGGTTTCCCGAACACGCGCTTCAAGTCACACACCACGTGAGTGGTCTATACTTTGTACACTGAGTGAGGAAGGGGGGAAAAGTAGTCGCGATCAAAATTAAAGCTTCGGCTCTTTGAAATCCCTAGAATCCAGGAGGATGAAAGTTGGTTCGGAAATTTCTGGCGAGAGGGACTGACGAATGGAGGGCGGAATGGCAGAAAGCGAAACAAAAAGACTAAAGGGATAGAAGGGGGGAGTTTTACAGTTTTGGGGTCAGCTGGGGGTCGCGTTTATACTCTGCAAAGCATAAAGAGATCTGTGTAACTTTCGGGGTTCGCCCTTGGCGCTCGCGAGGTGCCCGGACGAGCCCCGGGTTCGCCCCGCGCTCCTGCCCTCCTCTCCATCACCGCCTCCGCCGCCACCACTTACAAAACAATACCGCCAACAGCAAGCAGGCTTCCCTCCCCACGGAAAGATAAAGTTACCCCAGCTCCTGGTCTAGGTCCAAGCCCACACTCCAGGGTCCCCCAGGACAGCTGCCCCCCGAAGACGTCAGGGCGGCTTCCAGTCCCCGCGGCTCGCCCCCCGCCGGTCCCCTCCCTGCGCACTTGGGGAACTCCGGCGGCGGACCCCCCCCCGCCCCGCGTCACTCCCGCCCCCGCCAGCTCTCCAGCTGGAGCCGGGAGCCGGGCTGAGCAGCGGCGCGAGCTCTGCGCCTTGGAGGGCTGCCACCACCACGTCGGGACGAACAACAAAGTTAAAACGTGCAGTGCACGCACCTTACCCGGACTCCTTAACGTCTCCTCCGGCGTGGGATGCAAAGTGGCACAGTGACTGGCAGGGGCCCCCCAGGAGGAGACTGGAGACGGGTTTTGGTGGCTCGCCTTTTCCACTCTGGGGCGCGCGCGCGCGTGTGTGCGTGTGTGTGTGTGCGTGTGTGTCGGTGTGTGCGTGTGTGCGCGCCGGTCCCTCTCTCCCTCTCGCTCGCTCCCCCTCTCTCCCTATCTCTCGCTCTCTCTCTGCCCCCGGCTCTCGCTGCTCTCAAGGACGAGGTGAAATCCCTTTGCTGGTCATGAGGCGGCTTCGGAGACAAACAACACAATGCGAGTGCAAATAACAAAGGCAAAAAGACAGTGGGAACAATGGGGGAGGCGAGGGCAGCGCACCAGCCGGCGGTCACCGCGGCCCGCCCCGGGGGTGCGGCGGGGACGGGGGCGGGCGCGGGGCGGCGCCGGGGGTCCCGCTCCCCCCCGGGTCGCCCGGAGCTGCCGCACGCCCACCCTGACCTCCTTCCTGCTGCGCGCCGCCCGGCCGCCCTCTCTATCCATCCGAAGGGAAAGAGCCCCGGAGTTTCCTTCCCCGTCTGCTGCAGAGTAACTAGATTGTAAATAACGCGGTGATTACCCACACGGTGCAGGAATGTTTAAAAAAAAAATCTGCCCTCCACTTAAAGGAGCGAGAAAGGCGAAACGGCAGGAGGGAAGGAGGCAGGGAGAGCCGGCTATCTGCAGATCTCCATGGAGCTCGCATCTATAAATACGCATTCATGTTTGGTCAAGTCTCCTTTGTCAACTTCTTCCCCGCACCCGAACCTCGCCCGCTGCCCCGTCGTTACCTGGGCCCCTGCTGACCCCACCCCGGGGTGCGCACAGTGAGGCTCGCGGGGAGGGCGCGCGCGGGGGTCCGCGGGGGTCCGCGGAACCTTCCCGGAGGCCAGCAGCCGCCAGGCCGGTGCCGGGGCTGGAGCAGCCAGAGGTCCGGATTTTAAAGCGACCACTGCCTCCCAGAGCCCGGCTCCGCGCCACGGATTCCCGCAGCCTTGGCCTCCGCTGCGCACCCACCTACTTCGGGCGGGGGTGGGGGCCGAAAAGTTTGGAGGCTCTCTCATCTTTGCCTTAGGGGTGGTTTAACTGGTTTGGTTTTGTGTGAGTGAAGCCAAAAAAAAAAAAAAAAAAAGAAAGAGAAAAAGAAAACCCAATGCTCAAGACACCAGAACCGGGGAATGGCTATTTAGGGCGAAATAAGGCTGGGCACTGGGCTTCGAAGCCTTCAGCCGTGACACTTGAGCCGGCGCGTGGAGCCCGGAGAGGGACCCTGAGTTACTTGAGTTACATCACCCAGAAGAAACTCCGTAGGTGATGCTCGGAGCAGAAGCTGTGGGGCTGATATAAGTGTGTGTTCTGACAGCTCTCGCGCGGCTCAGGCGCTTATCTCTTCTAATCTTACTTTCATTGACTTAAAACAGCTGCCGGTTTGCCAGGGGGGAAAAAACCTATTAAATCTCGAGCCAGGGTGGGGCGGGGGCGGGGTCCCCGACACTGATCTCCTGGAGCTGGTGTCCAGGAAATGCGGGGAGGGGGGTGCGGCGGGAAGCTGCAGATTCGGAGGAGGGTGCTGGAGAAGGCGACTCAGACACAATTCGAGTTTCCTTTTATCGCGTCTCCCTCCTCTCCGTTTGCTCTATGCCCATCTGCGTGTTCTCTCTCTCCATCTCTGATTTTCTTCAGAAGCGCATCCTTTGACCGCGCCTCTGCCCTGGGCACTCCCAGCTTTTCCCAGGGTGCCACAACACGACCAGAAGATCGATGACCCTCCTCTGTTTATTCTTCATGTCCCTGGAAAAGCAGAGCTTGGAAGCGAGGCTTAGGGTTTGCCGGTCAATTCCTGATGTTTCTCCGACTTTCTGGGACAGAGGTCTCAAGGCAGTTAGCAAGCGAATATACTTTCAGAATGCACGCAACACATCCCAATCACAATATATTCACCTAGAAAAGTGATACATCCTTTCTACCTTTTTGTACATTCGTTTCTGGAGGTGGATTGCTGGGGCCTGAGATTTTGCACTTGTCTAGGGGCAGAAACTGTCTGAGGGTGTTTGTGATTGATTACTTGGTACCTACGTTCTAAAAATGGCTAAACACCTTTCCCTGAAACAAAAGTGAGAAATGCAAATCTTAATAACTCAAGGCAAAATTTTCAAAGTATAAGCATGGTTATTATCCACTCCCACAAAGAAAAGCTTCTTCCTCCACAAATATGTGATAGCTTACAGCCCAGTAATTAAGAGACCAATCAAATAAACTCAGGGTTTTCTGGAGGACTCAAAATTATCATTTGCCTAGAATTTATAATTATTTGCTGGTTGGATGTAGCTCTGGATATGGCAATCGAAATCTGTATCCTTAAAGTTTGCTCTATTTCCTTAACTACAGAATGAGACAGATCTTGGATAACAGTAAGATTAAAAGTGCTACATTACTGTGGGATCATGGAGTATGTGGAAAAAATTCTATGCATGTGCATGAAACACCTTTCCTCTAATATGATAGCACTTTTCCTCATACTTCTGTCATTAAAGCTTCAAATCGGAGCCACTCACATGGCATGAGAATTCACTGACAGTTGTACTCTACCTTGAATTTAAGTGTTGCTTTATGAAGATCTTGGCTTATGTTGAATGGCTTATACTGATAGTTATAACATTGCTGTTTTCCAAAATTAGCTATTACTATATCAGGCCTAGTTCTTTCAATAAGTATATAAGAGACAAATCAGACCCAATTATAACACACCACTCATCACTACTAGTTATATAAAAATGCATGACCTCTGAAAAATAATTGCCATTTACAGTGAATTTCCACTAGGTTTTAATATCTTTGGGACTGTACTAAGTAAAGGAGGGGGCAGGATGGCACACACCTGTAATCTCAGCATTCCAAAAGGCTGAGATAGGGAGGTAACAAGTTGGAGACCATCCTGAGCAGAAGACTTAGAAAGACCTGGTGTCAAAAAAAAAAAATTAGAAGGGCTGGACTGGGCATACAGCTCAATGGGAGCACACTGGGTTCAGTCCCAGTGAGGGAAAGAGAGAGAGAGAGAGAGAGAGAGAGAGAGAGAGAGAGAGAGAGAGAGAGAGAGAGAGAGAATCCTTCCCTGTGTCTCTGGTCATGGGTCCCAATTGTGCCTGCTTGGTCTAACCCACCAGGTAGCAAAAGCTCACTCTTCAAAGTCTTGGCTTCTACTGTTTCTTCAGTATTACAGCTTCTGGGGTAACCAGGCTTCCTACTGGCAGAAGCCGGGCTGGGCAGATGGAGAGGAGGTGCAAAGTTTCAAGCTGCCTCGTGAGATCCTGGTGAAACTCCAGTGACACCATCCTTTTCCCTTCTTTTGCTCCTATGGGCAGCAAACTTCCAACCACTGATTCTTATTGAAACCACATGCCCTGAAGACTAAACTATGATCATTATACAGCAACAGCATAGCTGATCAAAAACTTGCAGTGGGATGTTTGTTTGTGTTGGGGGAAAAAAAAACTCCCACATTTGAAGTGGGACTGACACATTAAATGTCAGTGTTTTCCATTTATCAAGCATTTACTATGTGCCAGGCTCTAGGCCAAGTACTTTTTAAACGTGTTTGTGTCTCTCCTCACCACAAACTTGAAAGAAATGTTACATCCCTATTGTTTTGCAGAGGAGAATGAGAAAGCTCAGGTTAAAGAACTTGCTCAAAACCTTGCACTATGCACATCTGTACCTGGGCTCTTCTATTACACCTTGATACCAGACACACTTTATAGCAGACACAGTTTTCAGTGGGAAATATGTGTAACTATATGGGTAGATTTAAAATACCAAAGTTAGGTGATATTCATTCCAAACACCAGTTATGTGTAGTCTCACTCATATTGGTCATTAGATAACTGTGAAATTTCCAGGAAAATACAAGTGTCCCATGTGTAGCACACACACACACACACACACACACACACACATATATATATACACTATATCAAATATAAAAGGTATATTAGCAATTATACCTTTTATATTTGATATAGTGTATATATATGTGTGAATATGTGCATATGTGCAAATATGTGTGAAATTATCTTATTTCTGGAGGCTAGGCAATTTTATAGTACATATACACAAATTTCTATGTCCATATAAAGTATATAATATGTTGCTAAATAGCTATTTTTAATTCCAAGATTATACAAGTGTTATATTTTAGGTGTATAAACTTGTTTAATCCCCCAACTGCCACATGAGTTACACTTTTATTATATAATGTCACAGATAAGGAAACAGGAAGAGAGAAGTTATGTAACTTGCCCAAGATTATACAAATAATATGTGATAGAACCTGGATTCAAACTCAAGTAATACTGTTTCAAGATACATACCCTTCACCCCACTTTGTGATAGTGCCCTTCAATACATGCATATAAATATATCCAGAGATATAGATACACAATATACCTACATATATTCATGGACAAATGTATATTACTTATAGCTAGAAACTATAGCTACAGGCAACTAGAAATACCGATGCGAGAGGACTTTCCCTTTGCCCAAGGTATTCAAGATTTTCTAAACAATTCTGGTGCTATCCAAACACATTTATAGATAATGGAAGAGTACTAAGAAATTTTAGGTGTATATTTATATCTGACCATGGTCTTTTTGCATAAGGTTCATTTCTGTATTTATTTGAGCACATATGCTAAAAAGAGAGGAAAAAAGGAGTTGAGAGTCTTAAAGAAAAAAGAGAGAAACATAGTCTCAGTTCAATTTTTGTTGCTATAACAAACTACCTGATACAAATACTAGATTTGTTATTTTTTTAAAGGGTTATTCAGCTCTATTCAGAGGCTGGAAAGCCCAGGGTCAATGACTTCATCTGGTGAGGTCTCTTACTATGTCATAGCATGGTGGGGGGCAATGTGAGAGTGTATCCAACCAGAAAGGTAGCCTTGCTTTATCACAATTCAGTGCATTCAGAGAACTCACTCCTCTAAAAAACATTAATCTATTCATGAGATGTCCAGCCCTATGGTACTCCACCCACCCAGCTAGGCCTTAATTCCCAAGGCTGCTGTGTTGAAGAATTAAACCTCAACATGAGTTTAATAGGCACAGAACATAATCAGACCATAGAGATACTAATAAGCATCAAAATGCATGACCTGAGAGGTAGAAGGAAATGTAGATGGTACAAGAAACCAAGTATGTCAGCTTAATGGTGATGAATGATCCATGTTTGTTTTTTGAAATTGAGGTAGTTTTCAACCCTCATTCCATTAACAAGAAAATAATATAAAATGTTGATTTAAGGTTAACAATTATGGACTCACTGACATCTCTCAAAGGAACCTTAAAATATTTGATAAGACTCCCAGGTATGGGAACGATTTCTTTATCCCGTGGCCATTTTTACCTGTCTACCAAACACAATATACACATCGGTTTTTAGATATGAGCTTATCCAAAATCAAACAACTTTGAAAAAGCATTTTGAGATTTTCTTCTCCCTCTCTCTCTCCTTCTCTTCCTAAATATGATATAAGGGATTACCTAAGGAAGCAGAAATAACTGACAACAATCTTCCGCTGGCATTCTTAATCCTGATAGCACCTGAGACACAGACATCTAAACCATTAACTGTGCTGGACCTGATACGTCTCTTAAGAAAAGCTGGAAAAGACACTCAACACCAGCAGATGCCACACACTAAGCTCTTACTGAAACAACTTTTAAAGCCCTATTACAGATACATATGTTTTCATTTAAAAACTACTATGAAATAGAGTGTTCTTTTATTTAAACATTCCCCTGTGGTTCTACAAATTAAGGATCGGTAGTACTGTATTAACAGTTCAACTGAGAGCCAGACTGAACTGAATTGGTTAAAAATAGCTGGTCAAACTGCCAACAATGGTTTGTTACCAACGATGACAGAAATGTGAGGCAGCCTATACATTACAAAAATGAATTATAATTTTTCAAACTTTCCCATTTGAGTATATATTTTGGAATGAATGACTTTTTATTTCAGCCACAGTTTTGAAAAGGGGAAATAATGTATAAAACCCAAGCACTTTACATGACTAAAACCACAGTCACATTGCTCTTATTAGTAAAGAGTGTTTATTATGCTGATTGTTAATTTTTCCTTTCCTGGGAGAAAAACCCGAGGGAACCACAAGATTGGTTCTATCCAGGTTGAAGTCCCCACATCTTGTTTCTTAGTTTACTGCTTTTCAACTTAACTTTTGGCCTTTAATTTTAAATAATGAGCATAAAATGTCAGGATGGGAGAGTAGAAATATAAAGATTGTTTTTCTTCCTATGTGTATTTCTTTCAGGCTTAGCTTTCACAATATATGCAGTGTTCTCAGTTACTGCAACATTTTTTTTTACAAATATATAGGGAAGATAGTCACATGCAGAGTTACTTTGCTTTTATTTATAATGCAGAGAATATTGATTGGTAATACTTTACTGACTTAAAACTGGTAACAGAGCTAGTTGTCAGGCAAACATATAATATTTTAGCCTTGAGTTGCAATGAGGTTTAGATATTTGGAGATATGAGGTAGTGATGACTTTTGTGCTGTTATTTGAAGATGTTTGGTCTATGTTGTTAGTTGAATAATTAGTATGTGAAATATGGCAGAAAAAATGACAGCTGGACAAAAGCATATACCACAAAGACAGCATTCAAACACGTCACTTAAAACGTCTTTCTTGTTTGAATCTCAGCAAAATTATTCAAAGAGCAAATAACTTTC
The DNA here is from genome assembly GCA_004027295.1 of Dolichotis patagonum. Taxonomy (NCBI): domain Eukaryota; kingdom Metazoa; phylum Chordata; class Mammalia; order Rodentia; family Caviidae; genus Dolichotis; species Dolichotis patagonum. Next base: position 188,398 of record PVJX010000193.1, on the reverse strand, counting down.
AGTCTCTAGGTATTTTGAGATTTTTCACTCTCTATCTCCTTATGGTGCTAATGAACTTAAAAAAATTGAGTTTAATTAAAATCTTGACTTTTTAGAAGACTGTATTACATTAGTCCACTCTAAAAACTAAACTTTCCCATGCTTAAAATGATAGTTTTCCAGGTCAGCTTTGTTTCAGAGTAATCAACGGGCCACTACTCCAGTTATTAGATTTTATCATGAACAACCTCAGTTATTTCAACTATTTTCTTCACTCAGCAGTATACTTTTTCAGCTACTTTTAATTTTCATTGCATAAGGCAGTGAATTGCCAAGCTTTTATCAAAAATATTTGAATCCTGTAGGCAGCTTCCGAATGCTGAATGTTTTCCTAGAAATAGCTAGGGCCAGTGATGCACTTTCCTATCTTCCTACAGCAGGAAATTACAACATATAAAGCTCCATAAATTTTTCAATCCAAAAAGAAATGAAAGAAATACTGAGATGGTTTGTCGAAAACAAGATGAGGGGCAGGGGACATAAATGAGTGTCTTATTGTTTGAAGGGGTGAACATGGCTTCAAAATGTTTATCCAGTAATATGCATAGCTGAAAAGTCTGGGAATGCTGAAATGTCTTGAAAAAAAGGTGAGACAATATCCTCAAATTAGCATTCAAAAGGTTTTTGGCTAGTCACGCTCAAAAAAATACAAAAAAAAAAATCTGAATTACAGGAAACAACAACAAATGACTAAATCACTGGAAACTCAACCAAAACAGAAGAACATGGATGAGTGAGTGAGTAACTTGTCACAAATTTTTTGAGAGATAGATATGGTTCAGTGATTCTCCAGCTTCAAAGAAAACAGAACTAGAGATAACACAGTACACTACAGTAGAAGTTAGAAGGCCTGAATTTGAATTTCATCTTACTAAAAACTTACTAAAAACTAAAAAAAGATTTTAAAATAAGTATGAGAAACTGGGATGGAAGACCAAGGAAATGAAGTTGAGCCAGAAGTGAGTTCAACACAAAGTGTACATCTCACTTTAAAGTTCTCTATCCTTTATCAGCATTATTTATTGAAGACCTATTTGTTCCAGGGACTGTGCTAGAATTGAGCCATATATTTGACTTCAACCTCTCCAGTGACCAAAAAGAAGGGGAAAAAGTCTATTTCAATATTTATAATTGTTAGGTAGAGACCCAATTATTACTGACACCAAGATCAAATAGTGTCCTGAGGGCTTTCTTCTCAAGGACACTAAGGAATGTTAAGACAAAGTTCCTGTCAGTGAAACCAGTAAAAAGTTTCAGAGGATTGTTTCTTACATTCCTAAAAGGCTCTCTAATCCTACAAGTTTTGCTGTAGGATAAGAATGCAATACCACGGTCATTTTTTTGCACAGGTCATTTTTCAGAGTTATGTTTACAGCAATCCCATGTACAAAGACAAAATAATGCCTCCTTCCAAAACAAAGTATGTATGCTTCCTGCTTGCTATAAAAGCACTGGGTTTTACAAGTTCAGTGTTCTTTATTTGCCATGCACGCTGACTGTATGCGAAGTCTCTAGCCTTGACCATTCCTAAGCATGCTGAGTCCTTTCCCTAACAGCAACTCTGTGCCATTCTGATTGGCCCATTCTTTAGTTGACTTCCCAGTCAAAAGATACAAACTTAAGTCTGGTTCAGCTGCCTGGAATACCTCTTGAGACTGACAAGGTCATAGATCATAAGGATGATGACTTGGTTTAGAACACTGTTCATTGAGCTCTGCTATATGGCCCTTGAGAGTCAAAACTGGGAACATTTTGGGTCTCTGTAAGTTTTGAACAAATGCTTTGTTTCACATGTACATTACCCTTCTATCTAGAATGTCTAGGTCCAAGTTAGAGGTGATGGAGACAAGAGAATCTACAGCTGTTGGAATGGACACATCAGTTTCATGACTTTGGAAGGAGAATAGCCCTCATACTTGGAGAAGCAATGCTTAAAACCTAGAAACCTGCCAGGTATGGGATAGAAAATAACTCAAATGGCAACTAGCAACTGGCAACCTGCCCCCACTGCTGGTGCCTCCTTCCCACTTTCATGTTATAAAAACAGAACAACTCAGGTGGACCTGTCTGGCCCTGGACTCTATTGCTGTGGCTGATACCATCAAGGGAAGCTTCAGTAGATTTCTCTGGAATATGTATGTACAAACACAGAGATTGACACAACCTCATTTATTCTGACTGATACAAATTCACATGCTTTTCCATATGCTTAGAGCACCTGGGTTTTGTCACATATAAAATGAAGGTTGCATGGACCTAGTGTGCTACTCGTGTGGCTTAAGCAAAACGAAAGGTTAGTGATTCACATCAAGTTGCACAACGTTAACATGTAGGAGAAAATGTGTCGTGGAATATCTCTCCAATACAAATGACTGTTAAGTGGCAAATTCTCCTAGTTATCAGCAATGACACCAAGATCCTTGCCTAGGTATTAATGAACATTATATTAGACTGCATTTTTGTTTTTTATTTGTTTGGTTTCAGTCCCAGGGGTTAAATCCAGGGCCTTCACTCTGAGCTACATTGCAGCCCCTTTTTACTTTACTTTTTTATTTTTGCTAAAGTGCCCAGGCTGAACTGGAACTTTCAGTCACCCTGCCTCAGTGTCCCAGGGTGCTGGGATAATAGGTCTGTGCCACCATGCCCACTTTGTACCGTGTCTTGACTGTCTGAGGTAAGGCATACTGGTTCCTCAGGGACTTGCTCACTGTGTGAGCCTGGGACTTCATGGGGGCTTGGATGAGGTCTTCTGGTTGGCCTTACTTGATTGCTAAAGTCCAGTTAATAGAATCCTTTAATATGTACTATATGAAACTAGTCAGATCCTTTCTCCAATCTCTGCAAGCAAGTTTATCAGAATGGCCAATGAAGTAGTATATGCAGAGAAATTAAATGAAAACCGAGATGGCACAAGGTTGAGCAATGGATTGTTAGCAGAAGTAGCCCTAACAACTGAATCTAATGCCTGGGCTCTAGTAATCCTATACATCTTGTGGTCCAAAACAAAAATGCAATTCTCCATTTGCTCTTCACCCAGGCCATTGCTTGAAGTTGTCTGCCAACCTCAAAGACAAAGCTCAGTAGATGTGCTACTACTTTCCACAAAAATGGTGCAATCTCTAAACTCGGGGACATTCCCCTCTGTTTCTTCCCTTTTGATACAAGAGGAAACTGAAAATATGGCAACGCTTATAGTGCCTGCAGTAGCATGGGCAACAAAGTCACTGATCTAACTCAGAAACCCAGTGTGTTCTGTGCTGGCATCCATGACACTGAAAATAGGCTTACATCAAATTTTAAGGAATATAAAATCATATACACATCCCTAAAGAAGAACCATACCAGCACATAGTTTCACATCATCGATTACTAAGGTTCCTACCCTCTACCTCCAATATGTCTTCATTGCATTAGTCCCAGGTAGTTCATAAACCCCCAGAAGTTGTAATTATTTTTTGCTGTTGATATCACCTTCTATGAATGCCACAAATGAATATTATAAGAAAAATCTCTCCAACAATGTTTGATAGTCCCAAAAAATAGGACACTACTGCTGATCATCTACCCAGGATCACTTTTTCTTTTTTCATTATAGAAGACATGATGATTTTGTTGGAAACAACATGTCCAGAGAGTTCCCTATATTTCTAGTTCTAAACATCATTACGTTGGAAACAATGTGTCCAGAGAAATGTGTCCAGATAAATATCCTGCATTTCTAGTCCTATCTTGTGGAAGCAGCTAGACAGTATTTATTTAGGATACTCATTAGCCAGACCAAGACTTTCTCAGAATCACAAGGCAGTCTGAGGCCTTTCTTATCCATTTCTGCTTCCTTCCCTTTCTCCTTTCACAGAATCAGCCTCATCACATCTTCCTTTACCTGCCCACTCATCTTCTCCCTGTACCTCTTCCAATAAACCTCCTGCATGTCTAATTTCGTCCTGGCACCTTTTCTTGCAGGACAGGAACTAGCAACCCATCCTAGTCCAAGATGCACCATTTCTATATCTTATTCTAACAACCTTCTCATAGGCCCCTGGTCTTTAGTCTTCCTCACGACCAGTTCTCCTCATTGCACCAGAGTTTTGCTTCTGAAATACGAATCTCATCTTGTCATTCCCTGCTCCAATTTCAGGATGATACAGTGTAGCATTGATAGAATTTCTCCCAGAGAACTTCCTTGCTCTTACCAAGCCCAGATAGATACTCTTATGTGTTCTTATATCATATTCCATTCCCCCTTATCCTCATTACTATTCTTATACAATTGTACTGGTTGCAACTGTAGTACTCAATATGCAACTATAGTGGCTGCATATGACAAAAACTGAACTTGAGCTAACTGAAGCCAAATAAAATTCATGAAATCAATTAGGAAGATATTGGACTGGATCAAAATTTAAAGCAAAAACAAAAAAAAATGAACCACAGAAGCTAGAGCAGCTCAGATGACCCCCTCTGCTTGGAATAATGGACCCAGAAATCCTTAGGACCTTTCTTCCTGCCTTTCTGCATACTTAACTTGGCAAGCTCCTAAAGGATCAGCATAGAAACTATTTGAGGGACACTGCTCCTAAATTTCTTAATACCGTACCTGGAACTCATGCCATAAGGAAAATATTTATGAAACTCTTATTGCTTGTGAATTATTATCCCAGGTGTCAGGGATTCAGTGATAAATAAAAAAGATTGTGACCTTGTTCTAAGAAATAGGGAATTGTAAAGGAGTAAGACAGATCCTAAGAAAGTACATAATGACCAAAAAGAGAGTGCTTAGTGCTCAAAAGAAAATAATGGGCAAAAATAATGATTGACCTCATTACTTGAAACCAGAAATTAATTTTATTTATTAATTTAACTTACCTATTTTATTAATTAATTTTAGATTAGTGAATTTATTAATGCACTGATCAATTTTATAAATGTATTGCCATCTTTCTTCCTTTTAAGAGTTAGTTCCATGTTCTTTGGTCCACCCTACATCAAGCCATCCATACACGTACAGAGCACCAGGGATGGGACAACCTTTGCCTCTTCTACAGAATGAGAATCCTAGGGACATGGGATGCAAAGTGCTCTGTAGGAGATAGGAGAACAACATGTGAAACTATTGCTAGAAGACTGCTTCCCATACCCCACAGTTCCAAAAGAGCAAGTAGATTCAGTTCAAACATCAGCAGTTTGCCCTCCCTTGTTTACTTATTATAAAAATTAAATGAGATGACAGCTACAAAAGCACTTTGCAATCTTTAGAGGTGACTGCATCCAGCTCTATTACTTACAAAAAGTAATTCGTCAAGATTAAGGATGCCATATACTCACAGAAATAATAAAAAGGTTATAGAATTTCCTGAATATTTTAAAAGGAAGCCTAGAAACCCATCTTCAGTTACACTGTAAAAGACTTTGACTATCAGTTTGGAAGTTACTATGAAATGCACTAGACAAGCATTTGCTGTCCTATGAAGTGTCAGAGAATATATCACAACTTTAAGAGAAAAGGAATTATATTATTATAAAAAGGTGAAAGTGACTCAAATCCCGACATGTAACACACACATAATTCTAGCACTTAGGAATTCTGAGGCAGGAGGATTGCAATTTTAAGTCCTATCTCGATAGCATAGCAAGACCCTGTCCCAAAATAAAGAAGGAGGGTAAGGCTGTGAATGTGGTTCAGTAGTAGAGTTCCCTGGATTAATTCTCCAATGTTGAAAAAAGGAAAAGAATCAAAGGTAGCAAACATGTGAGAAATTATGACACAGAGACTAGATTTCTTCTCTTTTCTTCACATAAATGCAAAAAAAAAACCCTCTGCTTATTGAAAGTTCACATAAAGACTTTTTAAAGATTCAGGCATCCTTTAAAGTTGAATTGCTTTAAATGTGCCCCGATTTGCACTGGTGTTCATCATCATTCAATGCCAGTTTCCAGAGGAGATGCTCCCCTAAGGCATTGTCAGAACTTCCAGCCTTGGCCCCTGCTACAAATGGAATTTTAGAAATGAGCTTATGGTTATGCAGCTCTGAATCATGCAAGACTTTTGTTTGAAATTGCTCACCCCATCTTCCTTGTATCACCAATATCTCAATGTAATACAATGCGAGCAAAATTGAGAGAGGATGACTTGCTAGAAAAAATAAAATTAATATAAATCAGTGTAACTCTTTTACAATGCAGTGTTTCTATCACAACTAAAGGTTAAAAGCATTCAAAAATTTGCAAAAAGTCATCAAAGAAGACTATTTCAAGTCTTTTTCCAAGGTCCACTTTTATGTTGGGTTGCTCTGAAGTAACTGTCTATTGTCTGGGGTGGCCAGCATGTGGGAGGGGAAGGAGACCTCTGAGGGACTCGCTCCGTGACTTTGGGCCCTGGGACATTGATGACACTTTCTTTGTCTAAGTTCCCATTTGGTCGAATCCATGATTTCCACACTTAGCCACCATGCAGGAAATTCTAAAACCAAGAATCTAGAAATAAGAACTAAATTAAGAAAAAGGAAAGAAGATTTAACTGCATTTTCTCCATCTGGAGAGACTGATGATAAACATGCTGATAAGAAGCTAACATTTATTGAGAATATTTGTGCATGTACATGCCAGATATTTACTGTGCTAAGCCTTTATGTGCATCGTTGCATTAGAACTCCATATAATCTTAAAAGACAAGTACTGTTGATACTTTATATTAACAATGAGGAACTTGGAGCACAAAGATAACAAATAACATCAGACACCCAGTATCTGTCTTAGAAATGCTGAGAAACAAACAAACAAAAACAATAAATCTCAGTGATGTGTATTACAATCAAGAAAATCAGGCCAAATGTGAAGAGAGGTTTAAATTTTTATTTTATACTTTTAAGTATTTTACAGAATTGCCATTATAAATAAACAAAACAAAATTTATACTATGAATAAATTATTAAATGTAATTCTGAATGGATTTCTAGTTTCAGCTCGAACATAGAGAGAGCTTAGAAGTTATCACTCAAAAATTTAAAACAAGAAAAAGCTAGACAAACTAAAATCCTATGACTTTCCTGAGATCAATGAAAGAACTGAGGTTTCATGGCAAACAAATACTGTAAAACATGGAGAAACAAGTACACTGCAGTCAAGATCTTCTTATCTGGGTCAGAGAATGCTGGACCCCTTCATTTGTAGAAACACAACCATGTGATGGGGGGGGGAAATACCAGGGATTGAACTCACAACCTCATGCTTGCCAGGCAGGCACTTATGCCACTGAGCTAAATCCCAGCCCTTCCATAGTGATTTGAGTGACTAGAGGCTGTGTGTGAACTACTAAGAAAGTAGAAATTCTTGTCTTAAATAACCACCCTTGCAGCCTCAGTGGACTTTAAGTGGTGGAACCCCACCAGGGTGTCATGATGAAGATCTATCATGGGTCGGACAGGAGTAACAGACGAGTAATCATTGTGAAATAGTATGCTCAGAATCTCATCCATAACAAAGGCTATTCTCCAGCAGAAAGACTTTACCAGAGCCATAGTCTCACTAGGGGAAGTACCTTCCTCCACTCCAGCACCCAGTGGCCTTCATGCCTTACCTACTTTCCCTGAGGGGGCAAACTTAGCTAACAGACTTCAAGACAATAAACAGGGCCTCCATTCATAGCAGGGAAGAAGTACGGAGCACGGAAAGAGTAAAGTGAAGAGATGAGAGAGGCTGTATCACTTGCGAACATTTCAAACCTCAAAACAGAAGCCCAGTCAAAACCTGGGTTTTCATCAGAGGATACGATGTTTCTCCCTATTCCACGATTTGCCACCACCACAGTGGGGCTTCAGTGTAATAACAGTGGATTGCAACCAAAAAATTGTCAGGCAGACAATTGTCAGGCAGGCTGAGAAAGAGGACTTAGGGAAACCTGAAATCAGGGAGGGAGAAAAACACAAAGACATTCAAGAAAATTCAGAATCTCAAGCACTACAGCTACCACAAACATAAACCCATCGCAGGGATTCCTCTTGGCCCTGACTGCCAACCTTCATGGGTTCTAACTGCTATGACTGCCCCTGAGTAGCCTGGTCAGTTTCCCACCATAAAACACTCTTCAACAAATTGAAAAGTATAAAAATTATAAAAAATATGTTCTCAGACCACAATTTAAGTAGATGTCAATAAAAGATATCTTTAAATGCCCAAATGTTTAGGAATATAAATGCTAAAAAAAAAACTCACTTCTACATAATCCATGGATCAAAGAAGAAGTTTCAAAAGAAATTAAAAAATAATCCCAACTAAATGAAACTGCAGTTGCAAGTTACTGAAATTAGTGGCATATAGCAAAAGAAGTTGTTGGAGAGAAATTTATAGCACTAAATGCACATACAAGAAAAAAAGTCCAAGAATTAGTATTTCTACTTCCTTAGGAAATTAAAGAGGAGAAAATTAAGACTAAAACAAACATTAAAAGGAAAAAATTAATATTAGATTAGAAATAAGTAAAATTTGAAACAGAAAAACAATAGAGAAAAGTAAACAAAATCAAAAGGTAATTCTTTAAAAAGTTCAAAATATTGATAGCCCTGTGATATAGCAAACAAGAATAAAAAAGATACAAGTTATTGATATCAGAAATGAAAGATGAGTCAACACTAATAATCTCATGGACAAAAAGGTTAAAAGAAGGGATTATAAAAGAATCATATAACAGTTATATAGCCATAAATCAAATAATTTAGATGACATTGACCAGTTCCATAAAAACACATACAAGGAAATACAGATAGACTCAAGAGATGTGTGCCTTGTAAAAATATGATTAATAATATTCTAAAAATAAAATGCCAGGCCCAGATGATTTTATTGGTGAATCTTACTAAATACAGAAGGAAGGGGGGAAGTACCAACTTCCCACAGTCTCCTTTAGAAAGCAGATGCAGAGGGAATATTTCTTAATTCATTCCATGAGGCCAGCATTACCCCAAAATGAAAGCCGAGTAAAGATATTATAAGAAATCAAGCATGCAACTCCAGAATTCTGGGAAGGTGAGGCAAGAAAATCATAAATTTTAGCCTACCTAGTTTGGGTAGCTTAGCAATATAAGGAGACTCTGTTGAAAAAAAAATACACACACACACACACACACACACACACGCACACACACACAAGAGCTGGGGATACTGTTCAATGCAAAAACCATGGGTTTAATCCCAAATACCAGATAGATAGATAGATAGATAGATAGATAGATAGATAGATATAGAAAGAAATCAACACACCAATGTCTCTCCCAAACAGAGATGTGAAAACATCAACAACACATTAAAAAATTAAATCCAACAACTTATAAAAACTAGAAGTACAGGCCATGACCATGAGGGATTTATTCCAGACATGCAAGGTTAGCTCGATATTAAAAATTCACTCAACATAATCTATCACATCAATGGGCTGAAAAACTCATTTGATCATATCTATATCTATATCTATATCTATATAATCTATATCCATATATATTACAGAATCCAACAGTTAAAAAGACCATAAGGTAGAAAGTATAGTAACTATTGTTTAAATCCTAAATTTGGTGGGCAATTAATTTGTTTTGAGATAGTGCCAAGAGCTTAACATTTGACTTTTGAAATTAGCATCATCTAAAAATATTGTTCACTAAATAAATGCTTAAACCTTAGCTTCTTCTCTTTATTAGCATAAAATTGTATCTTGTCTGATATTCTTTAATATTTGGAGGTGTAGAATCTCTTTCATAATCCCATAAAAGCAATCTATGCTCTTAGAAAATGTAAGCATACTAAAAATGTTCTCATCGTTTCATAGAGTTAGGGTTTAATTGTATTATTTTAAAATACCTATGTGTCATATCCTTTATTATTGTATCCCATTTTGCTTTAAGGAAAAAAAATCATAAGACCATACTATTCTGTTGAAACCAATTTTTAAAGAAATTATCATTTCAAAAAAAATCTAAGAATGTCACATTTAATTTAGAATTTTAATCCATATCTTGAGGCTGAAATGTAAGAAAGGAAACAGAGAAAAAAGAAACGCTAGAATAACAACTAAACTATTAAGGTAAACTGCATATTTATCTAAAAGAGCAATATTATAGGGTCCTATCTGGTCCTAAATTCATAAATATACTTATTCATTCCTTCCACTAATACTATTAAAATACTTACCTGCTACAGGTTAGGCATATGTCGATTTCGTTGAACCTGGATAGACTACGGAAATTTCATCAAAAACTCACTATATATGCTTATTTTGGTATGTGAATTAAGAATTGAAACATGTATTTTTAAAGAACAAAGAAAAGAAAGCTATAATCAATTATCAGAGTCTGACAAATAAACCACTGAGGTAAGAATGAGAGAATTGAGGAGGAGCAGTCTCTTTATTACTTTAATCAATATTACTTAATTATTTTGATGAGGATAAAGCAATGGAGGTTTCTAATGTAATTTGAGAAACTTTCTGAAGAGCTCAAATTTCAAAACAATAAGCACACATTGCAGAGGAGGGAATATAAAAATGTATACAAAGAATGGCATGAATATTTTTAAACTGTGTCCAAAAATTAAAGGTCCAGAGTAATTCTGAGATTGTTGGGGAAAGAAAAAAATCTTGATACCAACAAAATTATATTTTTAGCTAATGAGCAGAATATTGAAAAAGAAGAGCTGAGTCTTCTGCTTTAGACAATTCCCATAATTCTGACCGATGAGAAAGCATGTGGGCAATGGCATCATTTCTATTTTGTTTCCATCTTTCTATTAAAAAGAATAATCTCCAAAAATTGGAAAGTGTAGAATAAACATGCCCAAAAGACTGCTGAAGTCCAAACTATGCTGATATTTCAGGACAGTACTTGTTGTAAACACTGTCCAAATATTCCAGCACAGATAAATCACATTCAAGAATACTACACAAATTCATAGATGGCCTGCTAAATTAATACTGGTAATTTTCAAAAATCATAACCTTCTTTATCAATAAAAATCCACCTATCAATAAAAATCTCCAGTGTATCTCATCAAGTGAAGTGAGTGAATGTGGATTGCATGATTCCGTGAATCCAAAGTGTAATACACATGTAAACACACATTCACCCATAATCTTTCAAAAATAATTTAAAATGTGAAAAATGAAAGCAAAACAATAAATAACGAGGCATCTATGTTATAGGAAACACGAAGAATAAAAGAAATGGGAGTGGGGAAAATGTTCAATTAGACAAAGAATGATGTCCCTTTGACAGTAAAATTTAAATATAAAAAACTTATTACAATAAAAGACAGTGCCACTAATCCCCTCAAAATATTTCTCCTTGCTTCAACTTACTCCATTGTTATAACAATTTTCTGAAGAAGTTCTGGAAATCTTTCTTTCTTTTTTATTTATTTATTTATTCATTCATTCATTCATTCATTCATTCATTTTATCTTTTTGAGACAGGGTCTCGCTATTTGGTTCAGGCTAGCCTAGGGCTCACTTTGTAGCCCAGGCTGGTCTTGAACTCGCAATGATCCGCCTCCCTCAGCCTCCCGAGTGCTGGGATTACAAGAGTGCACCACCATGCCCCCCTCAGTTCTGGAGATCTTCATGAGCACCTTCGCTTGTGCTGTTGTGGTTGCCTCAACGTTCTGAATCAATTCCAAATGTGTACCTTCATGTCACTGTGACTTTGGGGAAAAGCCAGAAGTCACAGGATGCCAGATCTGGTAAGTTAGGTGGATGCAGGCACACTGTAATGTTTGTAGATGACAGAAATTGCCATAAATATTTTGAATCAACTCAGGACATCAAGACAGCAATGAAAAGCACTCACAGAAAAGGACTTTCAAACTGCTTCAGGAAGTAGCAAGAACAACAGGACAAGGATGTTCGAAGTGAGGCAAAGTACTCTGAGGGGATTGATGGCAATGTGTCTTTTACTGTAATTGTTTTTATTTTTTTATCTAAACATTCACCATGTTTTTTCGTACCTTGTGTACTTAGGCACATGTGAAACTTAGTGAAAAAAATGCAATGTGTACCCTACATTCAAAATTGAAGAATTTTAGTGCTGCACAGTAGAGCACTAAACCAAGGAGACCACTGTAAGCATGGAGCCGTGTTGTATATCCATGACTGACATTATATCCATAGCCCTGCCTGTGTATAAACATGTATACACATGCATGAATAATAAGTACACATACATAGGTATATATGTACATACATATGCTTGCCCAGGTATATACATGTGCATATGGGTGTAAGGATATCTTTCCAGAAGAAGGTAGTGCCTACACCTGTATTTCTATTTTTGAATAATAAGATACCCTGTAATCCAATCACTTTGCACCCCATCCTTGCCCCACTAGCCTGGATGCACCATCCCTTTTCATCTTGCTATCCAGGACACCTCATTTTATTACTTGTATTTCATCTTTTGAGAGTTCTAGCTTCTCCATGTGGTTCTCTTTACATTTTAATAGGCTACATCAGAAGCAATAATTAAAAATCACTCTAAGCTAATTAATGGGGTGCAAATTATATGTGACAAGTTTGTTATAAGATTGAAATCAAGACCTATATATTTATTTTTTCTCTTGTGCATTTTCCCAAGGTAACATTAGTACTTATATGAAATAAAAATTTTCTGGGCACCAAATAGACTACAACAAATTTAGCCAACAGTGTAAATGAGTCCTAAGACTTCTTGGGAGTTTTTTTATCTGGTGAGAAATAATAAGTTAATAAATAAATGTCAAGTTTCAGAGCAATATAGATTATTGAAATAAGACACATGGATAAGGATTGTCCAAATCAAGTGCAATCTTTTGTTACATATTGGAACACTGTTACATTTTGATACAATTGCAAGGATTGGGAATTATATAAATCTTTTTATAAAATCATTAATTCATTAACTTATATAAACACTGAACATGCAATTTGTCACTCTTCAGTTAATTTCTATTATTTTTATTTTATAAATGAAGAAACTAGGGAACAGAATAGTTATAGTTTATCAGTTTCACATAAATTCTAAACATGAGATCCAACTTGCTTAACTTCATAGAAATAAACTGACTGCACTACTCTGTCTCCCAGGTCTTAAATTTTGCCTAATACTTTTATCATTTATCTAAACATTCACCATGTTTTTTTGTACCTTGTGTACTTATGCACATGTGAAACAATGAAAAAATGAAATGTTGAATTACTTAACATCCAAGCCAGTGGTTTTTTCTAGCTTAATCTTGAATTTAGCCAACTGGGGAACTTCTCTAAACTCACCCACTCAAGATCGGACAGCCAATACTTCTTTATATTGAGCCACTGTCTAGCTCCTTGTAACATTAACTTGTTACCTCTACCTCTGTCATTCATGAGGACGTGTCTGATTTCCTTTCCATTTAATAGTCTTAGAGATACCTGATGAATATAGCAATACATGTTAATTCACATTGCCCAAGTATCTTCTATTTTCTAGGTGAATATTTCCGGTCAGTTCAGGGGAAATTGTTCTGAGTTTCTTTACTCAGAGATTATTCCCTTTTGAATGTAGTCTAGCTTTGCCTGTTTCTAAAATCCCCAGAACAGAATATAAGACACCAGAATCATTGCAACCAGCTCCCAGAGCAGAACAATCACTTTCCTCATTCAAATCATTATAGGCCTGTTACCATACTAAAAAAAAAAGGAAATTAGCTTTCTCAGCACCCACGTCATACTTCTGGTTTTTATTAAGATAAAATCCATAAATCATTGTTACACCAGTAAGTCATGCTCCCTCTCCCTTACAGGAATGTAGCTTTGTGTGTGTGTTTGTCTGTGCATTCCTGCAGAGAGGGAGAGGGATCTAAATCTTTAGTCTTAAATTGACTCATAAGTAATTCTCATATTGTGAGATTTGGCCCTTCTTTGTAGATGCTTGAGTCTTTGGTTTGGTTTTTGTAGATTTTAATTCCATCATGCATGGACATCTCTCAGCTTTCAAAATAATGCTCAAAGGTAAATTTGACAAATATTCCTTCGCATCATCATCTACGTCTCTTGACAAAAAAGTTAAGAACTAGAGAAGACAAAGCCCTTTGGTTTCCCTCTGTAGACCATCTTTTATGTCTGGCTGATACTTCTAAGAATTTTTTTGAACATACAACTAATAACCTATGAACACACATAAGTGTATAGCCTATAATTCTTCATCTGATTTTGATAAGTGTTAATCATGAAACACAAGCAGAAGATGAAGGAACAGAAGGTTCTTTGCTCTCTTGACAACACATTTGATTTACAGGGTCTTGAGTTTGGACAGTTGAGCAGCTCTCCTACAGCTCTCTGTAAAGCAGTCTCTTGGTCTTTGAAGTTGACTTGAAAACAAACTTGGGCCATCAGTCTGATTTTCTTTGTTATGCATTAGCTTGGGAAACAAAATAATAAAATTCTTCAATGGCATCTTCCCATCCTATCCCCACCTCCTCCACTGCCCCTCCCACCCATATATGAAGTCCATATTAAAGACCAGACTCACAACTCACGTTCATTTTCTGTATACATCAAATGTTTTTCACTTCATCCCATGTACCTAAGTATTATGAGCAAGAATGCACTGCAGTAGGTAGGCAGAAAACTAGATGCAGGAAGCAAGTTCTTGGCTTAAAAAAACCCATGAACAAGTGATCTAGGATTCTGGGCAAACATCATAGGATTTTCCAAATGAATAAAAAGTATTTCTTTTCTATGCCTGTCTCTTGGTTGGCCAATGCCTCAACAGTTCTGAAGGAAAGAAAATGACTCCCCTGATCCACATAAAGTCAATGGCATTTGGAATTCTGTAGCCCTACTTACTGTAGTTTGGAAAGAAAAGTTATCTGGAATGATTCTTAATTTGTTCATATAATATTAATTTCTTTTGAAAGGACATTACTAGTTCCTCTTTCTTCCCTAGATCTTTTTCAGGTCAGTAATCAGGAGTTTTGATTTCTTGGGTGTGTACTGTGGGTGCTCTTGCCTTTCCCTCCCTCGTCTGTTTTCCTCCCTCCAGTAAATTCTGCTTTCCCTGCTTCTCCAGCTTGACTGTCCGGAGAAATGCATGTGATGTCAGTAAGAGGCCAAGTGGTGGGTGAAGGACACAGATTTTATTATCTTTCACATCTTCCCAAACCTCTGTTTCTCTCTTTTAATTTCTTGTATTGTGACTTTCTTTCTATTGCAGTTTTCAATAGTTCTTCATTCTCGCTTTTTCCTCTTTTAATTCCTGCAATTTTCTAAAATGAGTTCCTTCTCCCACTCTTCCTGTTTTCACTTTTCCTATTCCCCATCTCACCTCTTATTCCTTCAGACATCTCTCTCCTCTCAGCACCATCCCCTCTCTTCTGTGTAAACATCAGACTTTTGTTCACTCATCTTTAGTCTCTGGTTCTCTGGTTCACAAATGTCTTTTGTCCAACCACTCTCACTTTAGGCAGTTTACTTTTTAAAGGAAAGATTAGCTTTCAAACAAAGTCAGTTGATTCTTGGTTGAAAGGTCAGGAATTGATATTCAGGATACTGGAAACTTTTGAAGAAAACTGTAACAAATATTCAACCACCAAGGACTACCAGATTTAACAAAACAAAACCAATAAAAACATACACACGAGTGCATGTATGGGGGCGGTTCTGGAGCTTGAACCCAAGACCTTTTGCTCTGAGCTACATCTCCAGTGCCTTTTATGTTGAGATCGAGTCTTACTGAACTTGCTGGGGTGCCCAGGCTCTCTGCTCAACCTCAGCCTCCCGGAGTCCCGACACTACAAGTGTGTGCCACCACACCCAGCTCCACCAGTATCTTTATACTAAAATTTATTTTATCGGAAATTCAAATTTAACTGGATTGTCTATCTTTTACATGGCAACCGCAACACTATACATTTAGTCATAGTTTCAGCTAATAAACAAGAACTGAATCCGTACAGTACGTTTAAATAGCATAGCAGACGATGTGAAAGATAACACATTCATAAAATCGATGCTTGTCCTCAAGAAATTCACAAAATCAAGGTAAGAATTTATTTTTAAAAATCAGTAAAGAATTAGAAAACAATACAAAAGGGCATATAATTTAAATTTTAATTAGTCCTAATTATAAATCTAATATAAGCTCAGATATTGATCTGATAGATTGATCGGGAAGATGCAATCTGAATCAAAGCAACAAAACACTTGCTCCAAACAAAATAGAAAAGCAAAAGGGCCCCAGATTCTCCCTGACTCTACCTCGTGTTTTCTTGCCTTTGCCTTCTGATGATATTCCCAGTAGTCACCTGGACTTTAATGCACGCATCCTGCAGGTCTTTCCTTCTTCAGATCCCCTGAGGCATTTTCTACCACTACATATCAATGATCATATTCTGCATTGTTCTGGTTTATGTTGATAATCTTTAAGTGTTATCTACTTTTTAAAGGAAAACTATAGTTTGAACAGTGTGTGTTGTAGTCAGGGGTTGCGAGGAGAACAATTACAAGCAAGACACACAATTTGTAATATTATTTTATGATAGTCACCCAAGTTAAACACAAGAAAGCGCAGGAACTCTGTCCACAACACTACAGACCTAGAATATTCAGCCAAGGGCCTGGATCCCACAGCAAAGCCCTGCATAAGTCCAGCTGAAGACCTGGAGCCCATGACAATATTTCCCATGAGTCCAACTGGAGGTCTAGAGCCCACAACAAGGACTCATGCCAGTCTGTTTTACAGATCTGCTGGGAAGGCCCAAGGGTCAGTGGTGGAAGCCAGAAAGTCTATGCCAGCAGGGTGAAGGAGCTGTGCCAGCAGGTTGAGGGTTCTACACTGGAGCCAAGAAGTCACACTCCAAATAAGGACGAGGGCTTCCCTGAAAAGTACCACAGCCATCATCAACGACAAGGAGGTCCTGAACTCCTCTGACAATGAGAATAGTCAAATACGTGCCAGGAAGCCAGCATGACAAGCTTCTCCTGGAGATTTAACAGCACACATCTTCCCCTCTGGAGCCAGGAAGCGACGCTCAATGTAAGAAGCAGAGCTCCCCCAAAATGAACCACAGCCACTCTCACTGACAAGGTCCTGAGCTTCTCCAATGATAATAGCCAAATTCATGTTGGGGAAGCCAGCATGTCAAGCTCCTCCAGGAGAACCAATGGCTCCAAACAACACTTAGCAGAACCCACAGTGCCTAGCTCTTCTTCTCCATATCTCTACTTATTCTGGCAACTTTCCTCAAGTGGGCCATCTACACTCAGCACCATGCCGATTTAATTCAGCTGGTGTTAAGCTGACCACCATTTTTTAATCCTAAAAGTCTGTATTCCAAAAACTTCGATGAAGTAGATGAATGGATTTCTAAGTCTTTAAAGATTGTTCCCCTCCTCTTATTAATACCTATTATCATTGCTCACACACACACACACACACTACGATGCTACCTTCATTGTTTGACTTCTTACAAACAGACACTCTTTCTTCCATGCACCCATAGGTTCCAACATCTTTAACACATCTGCAAAGGAGCTACTACATTGCAATTATTGGAATATGTATTATTTCTTCCCACTGGCCTATGAACTATGCCTTCGTGCTTTATTTAGTCAACTGAGGTTTACAGTAACTGTTGAATAATACAATGTAAAAGACTTTGGAAGAAAAGATGGATCTTTTTATGTTTTATATTAGTTTATTTTTAGTTTATTAAAGTAAATAATGTATTATGAAGTGGTAACTATAATACATAAGATCCTATTTATAGAAAATAAATCATAGATAGTATATATTTGGTTGTGAAACAGACCAAATTCTTTTTGAATGCATATGCTTTAACTCCTTAGTTATTATAAAACCTCAATTTGAGATATGACCTCACTATAATTTGATTGAATGTATAAAGGAGATAAATACATTGCTTATTTTTAAAATAACTGTATTGGCATGATAATCTGCTTGCAAAAACATGATAGTTATTTACAGGGTTTCAGTCTATTTGGATTTATTGTTTGCAAATATTTTTTCTTGTCTGTAGCAAAAGTTTTTCCATGATTCTGTAAGTCCTTTCTCCAAGCCTTTATTAGCTGTATTTGGAAGATCTCCAGGCAGCACAAATTACTAAGAAACAATGCAGGACTTCAAAAGCATGTTTATTTCCCCTATAATATGGAATTCACTATCAAACACAAGCATTTGGAGGTCTCTACCTCCATCATACAATAGAAGGTTTTCCTGTAGAAAGCTGTAATAATTCACTATGATTTTCTTCTTTTGCCTCCAAAGACATTTTAATATTGTGCCTTCTAGGGGTCGAAATCAAGAAGGAACTCTAGTCAGACACAATTAATTCCCTATGCAGTGCAGTGATGCTCAACCAGGGCTGCAAATGAGAGTCAATGCAGAGATTTTTAAAAATTCCCATGCTGCAATCCCGCCCTAGACTCGCTGAGTCAGCATTCCTGCAGGGATGTCTGTGCATCAATATTTTCAAGAATTATACAGAAAGCCTGTTACTCACCACGACTGAAAACTACCAGTGCAACTATCTTCAAGGGAAAATCATCTTGAGGACCTAGAAATATATTTATTTTGCAAAATGATTCAAATTATTTAAAAATAGGGCAAATGCAATACACTTGCCTTTTACAAATTCTATCTCTTCTACTGAAGTAATTATTCTGCATTTTGATCAGGCTTTTTTGTATTCATAGAAATAACTAAACAACTGACCTAATAAGACTATTAATTATAATTATGACATCCCATCAGTTTGGCAACTGCTTATTTCTAACCAATTATTTTGATTATCTTCTAACAACCAAATATGATTTGCTGCCCTGAAATTCAAACTATTTTTCAAGATATTTGAAGGAAAAAAATTCTTGCCTTCTTGATGTGGAATTTATTAAAGAAAATTGCTACCATGGAAAAGAGTGACAGTTAAATATTTATATGTAATAAATCAACTCTTTCTATATAAATGTTATTGATCTTCAAGAATCTCGTATCTTTTATCACTATTCAACATGCTACATCACATTTACTTATGATAAACATTATAAACCTACTTATTTTTTCCATTACACCTTAAATAAATCTTTTTAAAACTGAGATAATTTGACTCCTTACTGAAAAGAGCCAACCAATTATTAGCCCTAATAAATTGAAATTCACCACATGAAAAGTGCATAATGATTTTTGTAAGGGTTACAGAAAGTTTTACCTTATGCAAATTCTCTTCTTATGACTAAAACAAATTTATTCATTTTTGCACCAACAGATTCTATAAAACTTTAGGATAGATAAGAACAATAAAGGCTTCTAATCTTGGTATCAGAGAGGTTTTCACAGAAACTTTCATTGATGATTTTGGCATCCAGTCTATTATTTAATTAGCCTGGTTTTAAAATAAAATAGTTACTGGGCGCATTTAAATCTTGTTTGGATAATTCAATGGCCTTTCAAGATAGAAGAGCGTTACCCCCTCTAGTGGATAGAGGCAAAACACAAGAACTTCATGGGTTGAAAAGGCCAATAGGATTTGCTTAAACAATCATCCTCTCTTAAGAGGTTGATGGACTAATTTCCTTAGCGATGCTTCATTTCAAGCATATCGTCTTGGAAAATGCAGGATTCCTATGTATGTATTATATTAAGATGTAGAACAGTGCTTGGAATTTAACACAATGTAATAAAGGAAATGTAGTTCATGCCGGGCATCCTACTTTATATTGGAAAGAATACACTTCTAGGACATCAACCTTAAATGGTTACTTCTAGTGGCTGAAGAACCATAAAATCATATTCTTTCTAATCAGGCAAGAGAAAAAAATACAGCAGAAATTAAATTTGCATTTCTTCAACAAAGAATTTTTAATCATTAGGTCGCACTAAAATACACGTTTTCATTAAAGGAGTTAGGCTTTTGCCTCTAGCCTCGTTGTATAGATAGCTGTTTACAACCCATCATTTATAATTCTCTAAAAGAAACACACTGATGTGTAGTTGAGTAACATAACACATGGTGTACGGGTCTATACACACACACATGCACATACACGTACACATTTTGTTTTCTGGAATTCATCTATCAGTAAATGGTTCATTAGGCTCTGCTCAGATATAGAGATTTAAGGTCATTCAACCCACATGATGGTGTAACTTGAGATAAGTAGTATAAACAAATCCAAACAAGTACAAACTAGTTTTACTTTCTCTCTCTCAGATTATCAAAGCCAAATTCTCAAAGCTAGCGTCAGATAAGAGTCTGTCATTATCTTGTCTACTGTATTTAAAACATCGTAGAAGTGAAACCATCTTAAGTTGTTCCATCACTAGTAATTTTAAAATAGGCAGCAAATAGTTTTGAATTACTCTTCATTTTTCCTTCACTAGGTCAGATCTCACTGACCTAGTTAAACAAACTGTATATTGAAATACATGAAACAAGGACAAATGCATTTGCATCTACTGATATATGCATTTCCTGAGGTGGTGCACACACATGAGACTTCTCTCATTGCCTTGGCAATCCCTATCATAGTCTCTTTATTTTCATATATATGACTGATACCTCACAGACAAAAATAAAGGGCAAAAATTTTAAGTGCTTCTAATGAAATGCACAATTATCAATGAACTAGCACATAAACTGTATAAAAATAAATTTGAAAATATTTACAAAGTAGTTAATAACTTTATAACCCTAATAGGACATATTATAAAGAAATTTGTGAAACACTTATACTTTAAAATAACTTAAAATGCAATTGTTGGAAATACTAAGATTGCCTAAAGTAGAAGATTTAATAGCAGGCACAAGAAAATTTTTCATAATGTTTGATTTTCATTTTTATTGTGTTTTACTTCACAATATATTGACAAAAAATTATTGCCCCAGTTTCCTTATCTGCAAAATGAAAACAAGTCCTGCTTATTGCTGGAAAGCTCAGTGTTCGACATATAATGTCAACAAATACTACTTCCTCGATACTCATGAAAATCCTTTAAGAATGAGAAATTAGATAATATAGAGCTTTATTTTACAGTAGAAAATCAAGCTCAGGAAAGATCCAAGAATGGTCAGAAACAGTATGAACGTCAAATTTGGTGTTCTTTCATATATATGTAAATATTTGAATGTGAGCAAGTAAAGAGTTGTTAAGAAGTGGTGAGTGACTCATTTTGATTGAAACAGAAGCCTTAAAAATGAGTAACTATATATCAGGAGACAAAGTTAGAATGAGGACAAGCAGAGTACCAACACAAGGAGTTTAGATTTTATCTGAAGCTCACTGGGGTTAAAGATCAGCTGGGCACAAATTGTAATTGAGATATGAATGCCAAATCTTACCTTTAGGAGTATTCACAGTGCACCAAGAGTATGAGCAACATGATAAAGATTATGCTATGGCGACAATTTTGATAACAGAAAGGAAAAAAACACTGAAGGCAAGGAGATATGTTCCTAACACAGGAGCTCAAATCAAGGTGGAATACAGGGAAGGAGAGGAAGACTATAGAAGAATGAAAAAAAAATCATGGCCAAATATGCAACATGGGAAATGAGAAGGACTGGAAAATATGCTCAAAGGTGATTTTGACGTTTCAAGTCTTGTGTCTAGTACCGTTTATAAAAATAGGGGTGCTGTCTTGGTCAGGAAGATGAAATTTACAATTTTAGATTTGCTGAACATATGCATCTTGCTATGTTGAGCTGTTTCTTTGGGAGACTAATTGGATTCTGCCACTACAGCATTTACTGTATGACATTTTTTAAATGCTAAGGAAAATTTTTTCTCAACCAATGCAGTGACTCTAGGGAATCCTGTATTTCCGAAGTCAACTTCCCTTTTCGAAGGCAGCTTTTGCACACTTCACCAGCTGTGGTTAAAGTTTGACACCTGTAGACACCACCAGCGCCAGTTTTAGGCAAAGCTGTGAAGAAGCAGGGTCGGATTTGGCAAATCTCTTTTCCCTTTTCTGTGCCTCGTTCCCCACCTTGGGTACCCCTGCCAGAGGGTCGGATTTGGCAAATCTCTTTTCCCTTTTCTGTGCCTCGTTCCCCACCTTGGGTACCCCTGCCAGATCAAGTGTTCTGTTGACAATTAGGGGTGAGCTACACAAGGTTCCAGTCACCTACAAGCATACTTGGCATATAGAAGGTGCTCTGTAGGTCTCAGTTACACATATAAGTAAGCTTAGTGAATGAAAGAAAGAAGCAATGAATGAGGAAAATATCTGATACCTTTATTTACTCTAAGATTTTGAGTTTAATGTGGATATTCCTCCTCAAATTTTCTCCATTTATAAATAGCCAGTTGATGCAGCAATGGGCTGATACAGAGGAACAAGGAAAATGTCAAGACAAAGGAGCAAAATATAATCTCAGACGTCCAATCCATACACAACAAGTTCAGGAGTCACAGACATAACACAAATTAGAAGTCAGACATTCTGAAAAGATAACAAGTGAAGTAAAGAAGTACCTTAGTTCTTACATTGTTTGGTTTATTTTACATGTCTATGTCTAATGGCCTGGACAGCTATTTTGAAGATAACAAGAGGCATTATGATAGCCCATTGTTAATTTCCTATTATCTTGTTTTGATGTCCTGTATCATTTGCATTGTTTGGTTTGATTTGGTTTTATTCTGTTTTGTTTTGTTTGATTTTATTATGCCTGATGATATGGGCAGCTATTTTGAAGATAACAAGATAGATTGTGGTAGCCATTGTTGATATCCTACTATCTTGTTTTGAAATTCTGTATCACTTTCATTGCTTTGTTTTAATTGACTTTATTTTGTTTGGTTTTATTTACTTTAAAATAAAATTTAAAAATAAAAATAAAAACAGCCATTTGGAGAAATATTATATAGATTAATGGTAGGAATTATTATGAATAGGTTTCAGACAGGAACAGAAAGCAAATTTTGAGAACAATGATTGCCATTTACTACTTGTGTTAGTGACTTCTGTCCTCAGTAGACAAAATACCCAACACTCATAAGTTAAAGGAGGAGATGTTTATCTTGGTTTAGATTTTCAGCCAGCTCCAGGGCACGGCAGGCAAGGTACAAGGGTCTGCCTCCAAGGAAAGCTGGTCATGGCATAACAGCCAGGAAGTAGAGAAGGAAAGCAGGTGTCCAGAAGGGAGACAGACCTCTCCAGGTCATACCTCCAGTGACCCACATGCAGTCATGCCCTACCTCCTAACAAGTCAGCTATTGTGCCCCCATGTTCCAATCACCTGCCAAAAGTCCCATCTCTGACCAAATGAGAGTTTTGAAAGACATCTTTTATTTAAACCATAACATTACTTTAAATCTTGATACAATCATCCCTATACAAGACTGGCTGATACTGGTGGTATTTCACATTTAGATTGTTTAGTCACTGTTGGTGAAATGAAATCATATTACATGAAAATAAGATTCTGTGTAGTGAGTAGCAGTAGTTTAGAAACTCTTTGCCTAAAATATGAGTCTACTCTCAATAATTCTCTTGGCAATAATCACCCAGGCATCAGTAATCTGATGTGAATATAGGTTTTGTGATGTGATAAAGTATTGTATGCCAGAGGTGCTAAAATTCATAGCCAGGGATGGTCAACATGATTAGTTCATTTGGTTTTGGTTGCTTAGGTTAGTCATTGACAAGGGCATCTTAACTAAAAATAGAACCAAACTTCAAATATTGTTAGTAGCAGTTTTCCTAAATAAATAAGTAAGTTTCATGGCCACAGATTTTTATTGCTTTTACACAAGTATTTTAGTAAATATAACCAGTGATGGATAAGTACATAACAAATGCATGGGAACAGTTGTAATAGACAGTCAGGTATTTATGTGTCTCTGCATTCCTCCCATTTCGGATATGTGGCTGGAAGTCTTAGAAGAATGACTCCATTACTAGTCATCTTCAACAGTGGCTTTACTCAAAGAGTTTTGGTGCTTCTGCTTGTGGCTAAGAATAGGAAGTGCTGCTGAGAGAATGGAAAGAGTATTCACCAAGTATTCTGAATCACCAAAGAATATGCATGAAATTTGCTGTCAACTATGCCATATTTTTATGGCATTACCTGGATAACAAGTTGTTATTACTAATATTGTTGGTTAAACTATGAGCCTATGTATTAAAAAGTCTATATGGGTAAATCTTACTCTCCAAACATGTTTAAGCTTGGAATTTCAAGTCTCTAAAACAATTGAGCGCAAAAATACGAATAATTAATTTATGATATGAGTCTTAAAACTCACAAAATGCCAATACTTCCAGATTCCAAGATGTGACTTCTATGATAACTAGACAGTGCATATAGCACTATGCTTCTTCATATCTATTCTTATTTTAAATGTGTTTAACAGAACAGCATGTTTTGTTAAGTATTTTCAAGTATGAAGAAACATTAATGAAATCAGAACCATAAATATTAAACACAAATTCTCAACAGACTTTCAATCCCTTTTAAAAATGAATGGCTTTTCCTAATTTGTGCATTTTTTGAGATCCAAGCCCTTATAATTGCCCCTATAACAAGTCTTGAAGAAGAAAAAACTGAAACTTCCATGATATGCCAAGAATGGTTCAATGAATTTAAATATATATTAAAATAAAATAACAGAACTTAAGTTTGAGCTGATCATTTTGTTTTACAAAGAAACTCAGGCCTGCAGTTTATGTGCCTCAGTAGATGTATAATTGAAGGACTCCAAAACCACTAAATGGACTTACCTATTTAAAAACAATTCATAATTTTTACTTGTATTAATTCTTTTAAAATTAGCAAGCTACCCAGGTCTATCTTTTTACTGGTCAAGGAGGGAGTAGAACATACTTAATCTCACCTGATATGGGATTCACCTATTTAAATGCTTAATGTTAATCCAAGTGTGGTGGCACATGCCTATAACCCCAACAATCTGGGAGACTAAGAGAGGCAGGAGGATCATGAGTCCTAGCCACCCTGGGCAACATATTAAGATAGAGAGACTTTATCTCAAAATAAAAAGAAATAAAAAGAGCTCACTGTGAAGGCTACTGTGTCAGTATTCAGCATACACACACAAAAGTTTAATGTTAGGTGCTGTTCATGGTGACACCTAACAGAGGTTCTCTGTCCCAGAACACCAAAGGTCTGTATCCTATTTTGTTGTAGAGAGGGAAGAAGAATCTTTATTTATGCTGAAATCTCCTGATCAAGCCCCCCTGAACAATAAATAATGAGATGAATACTATGGCTTGTATCTAGTTGTTCCTCCGCAGTCATAGGTAGGGCTTTTCAAAGGTGCTGGATGTAAAGCATGTGCTGTTGGGTGGGTCGCCTGGATAAGGGACAGACAGAGGCTGGTCGCTGTTGCTTGCTGCTTCCTACTTCATTGTTTTGCTGCCTTCTGCTTGCAATTATCCATTTCTCCTCTGCAAGGCTTCTCTGTTGCATTACCCTTCCTTGGAGCCAGATGGTTCGGAACTGAAACTTCTACAAACTGAGCCAAAAGAAGCATTTCTCCCTATAACTCTGGGATAGGGTACTCTGTTTCAGCAGTGAGAAAAGTAAGACAATTCATAAGCAAGAAAAACACTTAAAGAGAAAATCTAGTTATCTTCATTGCATCGAAAATTTATTTCAGAAAGAACACAAAATACAAAATAACAAGCAAAAATAAGTACAAAAAAATTAAAGCTAGTAAAAAATGTAAAAGATGCTTTTGGGAGAAATATGTTCATGCATGTGTGTGTGTGCATGTGTGTGTGTGTGTGTGTGTGTGTGTGCAAGAGAGAGACAGTGCAAAATGAAAAACGAAGAAATGAAGATATAAGCAACTTGGGAAAGGATCTAGAAAGAGGTAGCAGTGACTAACCCATACTAACAACTTTCAATATTTCATTGTATACAGTATTTTCCTTGTATTTTTAGGATGTCACAGTGAAAGTTTTAAAGCTACACTGTAGCTTTATAACCTCTCACATAAACTGGTAGTTAGATCTATGCCTTCTATCATTCAGATTAACCAGCTCTGAGAGCACTGGAAACTAACACTAGCTAACAAAACTGTACTCCCTATTCTTATTATGGGACGTGGAGGGCTGGCCTACTCTTCGGGATAGTTTGGAAGTTGGAAATAAAGCTTATGCAAGGCAGAAAATGTTGATCTTGCTCAGCTTTATGTGGTCTAAAGAAAAGGAAGACAAAGTTCACGTTATGTAAGCCTTCTCCCTGAGTTCTGTCCTCCTGAATCAGTGATTTTGTGTTGTACCTCTAGGTACACTAGTGGCTCAATGAGTCAAATTTCTCTTGTATGGCAAATGTAGTTATTATGGTGATTTTTGACTGGGGCTGTCAGAGAGCACAGGAGAAGAATTTAGCATATTGCTGGCACATAAGCAGGACTGCCAGACATCAACAGATATCACTACTGTGATATTTTTGTTTAAATTTGTGATGGTGCCATTGAAGTTAATCTCAAAGTCAGCTATCAAAATACTATCTAGAAAAGGTTGAAATATTGAAATTTCTTTCTTAAAAAATCTAGCAGGATTGTATCTTCAACAGTTTTCAGAATTATTTAAATTAGCTTTACCAAGTTCCTAAATTGTTAGCTATCTATTTCTTATTTTATCATAGTAGATATTTTTAACCTTGACTCTATTTAAAGCATCAAGATAGGCAAGAGTGGAAAATCATTACCGGAACGTTTGGTTGTGAAACAACAACAAAAACATTTGCATCTTCTTTTTTGTCTTATTTCTTCCTTCATGAGAAAGTGCTAACAACTTTCCAGAAATTCTAATTATGCTCTTGGTCAATTTAGGAGGGATGGGATGTGGTAACAATTTCATGGATCATAGGATTAAGAAATCTCCAATGTTTTCCCATGGAATTTCATGCCCATTTGAAAAAGAGTAGAAAAAGTACTTGAAGGGGAAACAAAAGCCATTAAGATATGATACATAATGTACCAATTCCACAAAATGAACATAATCATTACATATTACAAATATATGATAATAAGTTAAATAAATACATAAAAGAGCATAGTATCAAAAGAACAAATTTCCCACCTTCCCTACCACAATGTAACTGAAAAGGCATAATAATTAAATTATGTTCATATATTTTGGATGTGGTTGTTTTGGTAATTCTTATTCCAGTAAATTTGTACCCTTTGGCTCAAACATTTCAGTGAAAGTGGGTCTTTTTCATAGTATACTCTAAAGGGACTAACTTATTACACTTAATGTTTTAATTAGAAAAAAATTCCAAGAACAAATTCTTCAACCATTGATATTGTCTACATTCATAACCACTTGTCATAATATATGGTACAATATATTATCCTATCTGTAACTCTCATTTAGTATTATGAATCCATGTGCTCCCCTGCCCCTAGAAAGGAAACATGAATGAAATACTAATGCCTTTTGTATTATAACTTCCCATGGCTCTCTACATGGTACTATCTAGTCATACTGTTAAGCTGTCTAAATTACTTCTTTTGGCAGTGGACTATGACTGGACATGGCATATGCTTCTAAGGAGAAACTGTGAATGCATTTGGATGGTTCAATTTTGACTCCTGCATTTCCCCTTACTACGAGAAGCTTCAGGTAAGTACAACTTCTTTTGGCAAGATACTTTACCACAGGAAGTAAAAATATGCAGAGCAGAACGGAAAAAACCTAAGTTGCATCCAGTAGAGCTATCATCAGTGGACACTCCTGTGAATGAACAATCATTCTTTGGTGACGAAAGCCACAGAGATGTAGAGAATATGTACAACTTCAGCATAAATATATTAGTAGACTACAGCCATTATAATATTAGTGATTCAAATCTGTTAAAGATTGGGGAGGGCAGCACTGCAAATTGGGGACTAGACAACAAGAAAATACACCTTAAGATAACAAACAACTGTAATATTGTAGTGTCTGTATGTCAAGAATCCAGATATGGCTCAGCTGGTGTCTCTAAATCAAGGTCTATCTTAAGGTTGCAAATAAGCTGTCAGTTGAGCTGTGTTCTATTCTGTAGGCATGACCAAGAGGTGAAAGTTAGAGGAGACCTATTACTAAACTCACTCACATGGATTTTGGCAGGCATTGATCCCTTGTACATGCATTTATCCATTGGGCTTCCTGTCAAGATGGCAGCTGTTTTCCCTCGGGCCATGTGATCAAAGGAAAAGAGAACACTCAAGATGTAAGCTGCAGCCATCTATAATCTCATTTAAGAAGTGATAATCCATTTGTTCTGATCTATTCTCTCCATGAAAGCCTGACAGTAACCAGCCCATACTCAGTGAGAAAGGATTACAAAGGAATGTGCATAGGACTCTGAGTTTCTCAGTGGCCACGTTACAGAATACCAAGTGATAACACAGCTCTGGAATCTGAACATCAATTTTCCAACATGTGAAATGTATATAACAGAGCCTACCCTACACACTTCACAAAACTCTTATAAGATCCAATGGGCAAATGCATATAAAAATGCTTTATAAGCTGTAAGTCATTGTATGAATATAAGATGCTTTTATTCATCTTGTTCTTTGGAGAAGCAAAAGCCCAGATGAGGTAAAAGACAAAACAATTTTATTAGGGCAAATATCTATAAAAGGGAATGCAGAGCTGAGCAAACTGTCCGTCTGAATCTGATCCTGAATGCAGGAGAGAAAGAAGTTGGGTGGAAGCTTCCAATACTACCACACTACCTAAGGAAAATTTGACAAGATTTTTGGGAGCATCCTTGAAGCAAAATATCCCATGGAAGGAATCCTACATCTGCCAGAAGAAGATCTGCCTTAGTACCCCTGCTACATGCCATAGTAGCCCATGGGAGATTGTGGTTCCCTGCAAACACAATGATGGAGTCAATCTCATCTGTAGATTCCATTCTCATTTTCTGGACCTGAGTTCTACCTTGATACCATTTCTAGTACTTCTAGTTATTCTAAAACACAGGCTCTACTAAAACCTTTGCCAAGGACCCTGTTAACAATTGTATCTTAATTTTTTCTCAGTACTCTTGCTCTTCCTGGTGAATCTCTCTAACCACAGGTTAAACCTCTTTGGGTCTGACTGCTGGACTGTATTACCACCTGTGAACTATTGTCACATACTCCAGACACATGTTCTGTACACAGAACCAGCTTCCTCCCTGCACCTGCTGTCTCTGCTTCTGTTCTTTTAGGGATCAGCTGCATGCCAAGGTTGGTTTTCATACCCTATTTGAGATCTAAGCAGCCTCCTGGCCATCCCACGTTATAGTTGTTTATAGTGGTTGGAACCAGACTTGTGTTTTTAATCTTTGCTCTTCCACTCTGAAGCCCTACAATCAAGTCAAAAGTTTCTGTCATTATAAAGTGCAAATGACAGCAGCACCTATCTCAAATGCTTTGTTTTATAAAGTACTAAGATAATGCTGGGTACACACAAAGTACTCTCTAGATGATAGTCATTATTACTATTATTAATCATAAAGCTTCCTTAATGTACAAACTATAGTGAGCTGCTGACTCCACAGTAAGTCTGAATGGAATCAATTGATGTTTAAGTTTCAGCAAGACAGAGCTCTTTTGGTGTGCTGATACAATTTCTGAAGGTCTTATTAGTTTAACACTAGGCGGTTTGTGTTTATTTACTAACTCTGTTTTGGATTCTAAGGCTAGTTGTGATAACTGCTGTTTTAATTTCTCAGTGCTGGCTGGATTACATCATTGGTTACATGCTTCACATGCTCTGGCCCGGGATACTGCTACCAGGCTTTGCCTCCTGAAATCAAGCTCCAATTACCAGGTCCTGGAGATGAGCTCCACTACAGTCAAAGAGCCTGGGGTAGGCAGGAATTGGGGAATTGTGCTCATCTGGGTTTTTGTGCAACTTGCTCTTCTTCATCTGCTTTCACAATAAGTTTGTTCTCTTAATGGCCTTGTTACTTCCTGAAATAAGACCATTAATAAAGAAAAGTGGTATAGGATTTGGTGTGGAAAAGACAGAGGTGCTTTTGCTGGTCTAATTTGTTACCTTCGTTGTTTTTTTTTTTTTTTTTTTTTTTTTTTTTTTTTTTTTTTTTTTTTTTTTTTTTTACGTACCCGTTCCTAAAGGCACTAATTCAGTATTGTATTTAGGTTTTGTGAGCACTGGATGGAGAGGTTTAATTAAAAACACTGTTCAGAAACAGCCTTGTGGCACAACACAGAACTGCCATTGCTTCTTTCTCTTTCACGGTTGTGCTCCCCCACCCCTCCTTTTATCACTTCATTATCTCAAGCCAAATGTTGATTTGGTCAATTTCCTGTTTGAATGTAAGCCAATCCCTTGAAGTTATTTCAGTATTGTGGCACTTAAAGTACAAGGTTTCCCTGTAACATTTCCACCATTTTAACACTTCATCTATTGTTTCTTTTTTTTGCCTAATGACAGGCACCAATGAATATTTTCAAGACTACCACTTAATAACCCCATGTGTTTTTGATACCCTAACCACCACTGGACTGTGTTGATAGTGACTAATCCTCAGAGCTATTAAAACATTTTGTACAAATAGAGATACATCAGAGGAATTTTTTTATATGAAAACTTTATTTAGGGAGCTCCTTTCTTTCCTGTATTTGCTTATTCAACCTTTCCATTTCAACTTGTTTTGAAATACTGTCAAACTACATAAATCAGAGTTTCCTTTCTCGGTTTTATTAATAAAACCTGATAAAATGAAACTGAAATTGTTTATTAAATATCCCTTAAGAATAGCTGTCTTTTATATGACAGCACCTAAAACTTTCATCAATTTCAGAACTGTAAAGAAAGGTTATTGTCTTCAATTTCCTTGTATTATATCTGGGGAAACTGAGAGTCAGAAAGGTTATGTGATTTATTCAAATCACCCATTTGGTTAGTGAGTCAATGGTATTTTTACTCACTATGTTATTCATGACAACATTCATTCCTATTTCTCTAATTCCTTATTTCAGGGGGTTTTTCAAATTTGGGAAACCCAAGACAATGTTTTTAAATTAAGTGTAATTTTTGTGTAGCAAAATTAGCCACTTCTAAGTGTGTACTTTGATGAGTTTTGGCCAATGTACACAGCTATGTCACTATCTCCATAAATGAAATACAGAAAATTTTTGTGTTTTGCACTGTCTTTTCCTCTATACTCTGACCTATGATGGTCACTGTTCTGTTTTCTCTCATTATAGTTTTATCTTTTCTAGGTTTTAGAAGTATATTATAGCCTGTAGTTTTACATCTATGACTTTTTTTTAAACCCACATTTTATACATCAGTAGTTTGTTCCTTTTGTTACTGAAAATAACCAATATATAAAAATATCCTAATTTGCTGATCTAGTCACCACTTGAACCTGGCTGTTTCCAGTTTCTGGCCATTATGAATACGCTGCTCCATAAGCCTTTGTGTGATCATATGTATACAGTTCTCTTCAGTAAAGATTTAGATGTGGACTTACTGGGTTATACACAAAGCATATGCTTATCTTTACAAGAAACTGCTTTTCTGTTTTTCAAACAGATTACATTCTCATTGTGTGTAAGTGTCCCAACAGCTCCATATTCTTGGCAACACTTGGTAGGGTCAGTCTTTATTAACTTAGTCATGTTAATTAGTGTGTAATAGTATCTCATTGTGGTTTTAATGAATAATAATTCAGTACTGAGCCTCTTAGCATATGTGTTTTTCCTGTCTGCATGCTTTCTTTGCGATTATTCTAATCTTCTGCCCATTTTTTAAAATTGAGTTGTTTTATTAAATTTGAGAATTCTTTCTGTGTGGTGGATTTCAGTTATCTACTATATGATTTTCTCTCAGTCTGTGTCTTGATATTTTATTTTCTTAATAATTTCTTTCAAAGAACAAAATATTTTAATGTAGATGAATTCCAATCCATCAGTTTTTCATTCAGACTTCATGATACTTCTTTCCTAAGAAATCTTATCCTACCTCAAGGTCACAAAATAATTTTTCCAATGTTTTCTACCATTTTGGTAGCTTGAGTTTTTACATTTATGTCCATGATCTACTCTGAGTTACCTTTTGTGTGCAGATTTGAGTTCATTTTGTATCTTCACTCTTCTCATCACAGTATGTTCCTCTGCTGCCTTAATCATCTGCCTCATCTACTTCTTGGATCAGGCTCCTTCTCTGCCTGTGTACCTCCAGGCCACAGATGCTTCACATCTAGATTTCTAAAAGCTACTCTACATGGTTTCTTCAAGTGATCAAAATATTCTCCTTTCAAAAAGTTCACTGCAGTTAGACAAGTGGGAGTTTGGTCAAATATAGACAGCTAGATGGTTGAAAGGGAGTTTCTAGAGTTCAGATCCTCATAGAATCATCAATTAGAACAACTATCCACACTTGAAAATATCTTTGCAAGAGTTAAGGAATCCAAGTGAGAGATTACAGCACATGAGTAACCACAGATTTAAAAGGGGGGGCATTGAAAAGGTAAGAAGGACAGTTTCACATTACTCCTAATATTGTACCCCCTGCTCAGCCCAAGCCCACACTGGTGGTTTACAGAGATACCATCCATGTGGCAAAAGGATAGTGAAGCAAGCATTCATTTCTGCCACAGATCACAATACCAGGCCTGTCCCAGAGAATTCTGGTGCCAGGTAGCAAGTACTGGCCTCAGGCTCCATGCTGAACCCCTAAAAATTCAGGCTACAGGACAAAGCAACAATCCAAGTATCAAGTTGGCCTCTGTGGACCAAGCAGCAGAATCACCCTCCTGCTAACCTAGGCACCAGGACTTCTAGCCAGGGGATTCTAGCAGCAAAAACCCCTGGAGGATCTTTCCAGCCCACCCATCCTGCTTATCTGGATGGGATGATGAGCTGGGATGATGGGCTAGGATACATGGGACGAAGGTTCTTCCCTTGCCCTGTGAACAATGGAAGAGATGTATACTTGAAATGCACCAAAAGAAATGCAAGGCCACAAGTGTCACAAATTATCACGGAAGTGTGACACCATAAAGGTAACAAAACAAGGCATCTGTAACAACAACAACAAAAATGATCAATGAAGTGCCTGACAAAAAATTAAAAACAATCATTTTAGAGAAGCTCAGTAAGCTATTATACAACACTGAAAAACAACAAAAAGAATTCGGGAAAACAATACATGATCAAGAGGGAAAGTACAATGAGGAAACAGACACACACACAAAAAAGGGCAAAAAAACAGAAATTCTACAGCTAATAAATACATTGACCAAACAGAAAAATTCCATGTAGGGCTTCAGACTTGATCAAAGAGAAGGATGGATCAATGATCTTAAAGATAGGTCATTTAAAATTATCTAATCAAGGAACAAAAAGGAAAAAGAATGAAAATGAGTAAAGAAAGCCCCAAGGGTTTGTGAGGTACCATCAAGGAAACTAATACATGCAATATGGATATTCCAAAAAGAGCAGAGAAAGAGAAAAACCCAGGGAGTTTACTTAAAGAAATAATGATACAATATTTCCTGATTGTGGAGAAACAACTGAACATATATATTCAAACAATTTCAAGTAGATTAAACAGAAAGAGGTCTTTACTGAGACATATTATAATTACACTGTCAACTCAAAGAGAATTTTGAAAGCAACTAAAGCACCTTATTACATATAAGATAATCCATGGAAGAATATGAGTAGATTTCTCAACAAAAACCCTTCAGACCAGGGGACAGTGGGATGATATATTCAAAACAATGAAAGGAAAAAGCCATGAGCTGGGCCAAGGATGCATCTCAGTGGCAAAGCACTTGGCTAACATTCAAGGGATCTGGGTTCCATCACCAGCATGAGAAAAACAAGAAGCAAACAACAAAAATAACCCATAACCAAGAATATTACACCTGGCAATGAATAAAGGAAACATAAAGTTGCTTCAGACAAATGAAAGCAGAGGAAGTTAATCACTAATAGATAAGCCTTACATAAAATGCTAAAAGTTGCTCTATAAGCTGGAATGAGAAGATGCTAACATAAAACATAGAAAAGTGTAAAATTCATTTTAAAGGTAACAATATAAATAAATGCTGAATACTACTGTCACAGTGGTACATAAATCACTTTTAACTATAGTATAAAAGTTAACAGACAAAAGCATTAATGATAACTATAACAGTTTATTAGTGACTATACAATATAAAAAGATGTAGCCAGACATGGTGCCATGTGCCTATCATACCAGAGCTGAAGCAGGAGGATCATAAGCACAAGCTCAACCTGGGCAATTTAGCAATTTAGAAGACCCTAGACTCAAAGTATAAAAAAAAGAAAGGAAAAAAGAAATGGGCTGGGGATGTAGCTTAATAAAAGGCCCTCAGTTCAGTGTCTAATACTCAAAAATATTATAAATTATGGTCTCAACAACAAAAGATGTGTGACAGGAAAAAGGTTAAAGCAAAGTTTTTATATGTTCTCCAAGTTAAACTAGCAGCTTAACATAGTCTTCTATCGCTATGTTCTATATAAGTACAAACTATAACTACTTTCTATGTCACCACAAATAAAAATCCATGGTAGGAACACAAAAGATAAAAGGAAATCATCAAAGCATACTGCTAAAAAATAAAAATAAACATCAAATTACAAAGGAAGATAGCAAAAGAGGAAGAACAATGAAGCAGTCAGAAAAGAATAAACAAACTTGCAAGAGCTAAGACCTTAATATCAATAATTATGATAAATGTAACAGGATAAAATTCTCAAGTCAAATATATAGAGAGTAGCTGAATGGAGTGAAAACACAAAACGAGGCTTTAAAGACATATAGACTAAAAGTGAAGGGATGAAAAACACATTAAATAAAAATGTTGATACAGGTTGGGAGGAGAACCAACAAGCTAACCCCTTCCCATGAGCCAGTGGCAGTCATGGGCCAGAAGAAGAAACAAGAAGCCAACCTCATCCTGTGAGCCAGCCAGTGGGGGATCTGGGAGGCAAGAAGAGCCAAGCAGCTCAATTTTAATATTTGCCATCATACAGCCAGAAAATGAGTAAGATAGTGGACTTGAACAACATTATTCATCAAATGAATCTAATAGTGGTATAGAACAGTATATTAACAGTAGAATTCTTTCTAAGCACATACAGGGTATTCTTCAAGATAGATCATAGCCCACAAAACAAGTTTTCTGAAATTTAAGAAGAGTGAAATCAGGCATGGTGCCGTGCACCTGTAATCCCAGCTCTCAGGAGGCTGACACAGGAGGATCACTGTAAATCTGAAAACATCTTGGGTTGCAAAGTGAGCTCAAGGCAAGCCTGAACTGCATAGTGAGACCCTCTCTCAAAAAGACAAAAAAAAAAAAAGAAGATTGAAATCATAATTAAGAATTTTTGTGGCAAAAATGGTAAGCAACTAGTATCCTAACAAGAGTAAAATTGGAAAACAGTCAATATTTGCACAGTAAACAACTGTGAAGAAGTAAGTTTCAAGACAAAATTAAAGGAAAAATAACACAATTACAGAAGACAAAAAACAATACATCAAAAACATATTGGATAAAGTAAAAGCTATCCTGGGAGGAAAGTTTATAGTTAAACATACCCATGTTACTGTAGTAAGACCTTGCATAATATAACCATACACTTCAAGGAACTAGAAAGAGAACAAACTTATCCCAAACTTAGTAGGAGAAAGGAAATAACAAAGATCAGAGCAAAGACAGACAGAAAAATAATAGAAGACATCAGTGAAAACTGAGAGTCGTTTTTTAGAAATGGCAAAATTTAAGACTTGCACTAGCTAAGTAAAAAAGACAGAGAAAAAATTGGTAAAAATATACCATGAGATACAAAATGTCGTAAGAGTCTACTATGAATAAGCATATGCCAACAAACTGGATAAGCTAGAAGAAATAAACAATTTCTAGAAACATGCAACACATCAAGATTGAATCACAAAGATATAAAAAATCTGTAAAAAACATTAAAGAATAAGGAGACTATGTCAGTAACAAAAATCTCCCAGGAGCAACCAGCCTGCTGCTCTGGTAAGCGGCTGTGGTCTGGCAAGCCTCGGCCACCCCAGGGTGAGAACCAGCAGTGTCTCCTGAGATCTACGCCATGTTGCAAGTTAGGGTGCTGGGAAACCAAGCAACCAGCTCAACACCCTGGTAAATGGCTGTGAGTCTACCGACGGGAGGGCTGAGAATCAAACATTCCATCCGCCCCCCTTCCCAGCAAGTGGGAGCCAGAGATCTGAGTATCTCTTGGGAAGTGACCATAGGTAATATAGCAAACAAGGGGGATTTCCTTCTACCATCTCTTTGAAGGCAAACATTTTTATCACTGTTTTGCTTTGTCCTGATTAATGGTATTGCTCTATTCAATATTCTCTTTTGATAAGTTCTATAATATTCTGTATTTCCTTTGATTTTGCTATACCTGATTGAAAGAACAACTATTGTGAAGATAATGAGATATACTATGGTACCTATTACTGTTATCCCGGTAACCTGCTGTGAAGTTCTGTACCAATTTCACTACACTGTCTCAATTGGCTTTATTCCATCCTGTTCTGTTGTATTTTACTACCTTCAAATTAATAAAAAATATTTTTTAAATCTCCCAACAGAAAAAAACCCAATGAACTTAAAAATATTAAAGAGAAAATAATGTCAATCCTTCTCAGACTCTTCTAAAAAAATGGAAATACTATAGGCTCCAGCAAGTACACTAATGGGTTTTATCCAGTGAAATGAAGTAAATATCTCAAAGAGGTATCAGCATTCTCATGATCACTGAAGTTATCATTAACAGTAACCAAGGCAGGCAATCAACTTAAGTGGCCACAGAAAGCTGAATAGATGAAGAAATATGACACATATTATTCAGCCTTTAAAAGGAAATTCTGTCCCGCCATGTTGGAACTTAGGGCACTGGGAAAGAAAGCAACCCACTTGCCTCCCTGGTAAGCAGCCATGGCTCGAGCAATCAGCAGGCACCCCAGGGATAGAACCAGCCAGTGTCTCCTGACATCCTGCCATGTTGGAACTTAGGGCGCTGGGAAAGAAAGCAACCGGCTCACCTCCCTGGTAAGTAGCTGTGAGTCTACCAGCGCACGGGCTGAGAATCAAACATCCCATCCTCCTCCCTCCACCCCCATTAGTACACAGGAGCCAGACGTCTGAGCATCTCTTGTGAGGTTGACCTATGCAATATAGCAAATATGGGGGATTTTCTTCTAAAATCTCTTTGAAGGCAAATATTATCACTATTTTGCTTTGTTCTGATTAATTTTATTGCTCTATTCAATATTCTCTTTTGATAAGTTTTATAATGTTCTGTATTTGATTTGATTTTGTTATACCTGATTGAAAGGACAACTATTGTGAAGATAACGAGACATACTATGGTACCTATTACTGTTATACCGGTACCTGTTGTGACATTCTGTACCAATTTCACAGCATTGTCTCAATTGACTTTGTTCTGTCTTTTTATGTTGTATTTTACTACCTTCAAAATAATTTAAAAAATGAAAAAGAAAGGAAATTCTGTCATTTGTGACAACATGGATGAATTCTAAGGACACTGGGCAAAGTGAAATAAGACCAGCACAGAAACACAAATGCTACTTGATGTCATTTATACACGGAATTTGAAATCATAGAAGTAGAAAGATTAGGGATTTGCCAGAAGTAGTAAGACAGGAGATTAGGGCATGGTAAAGTTGGGAGGGGGTAGATGTGACCTGTTAATTATAAAATCCTACGCAATAAACAACAGTTCCCAAATCCCTACACATGGACACATCATGAGAACACAAGCAGGTTTTACATAGCTTGGCCTAGACCTGCCATCAGCCAGAGGAGTAAGTGATATGAAAAGAAAGGTTGCCTGTGTTCACCCTCATTGTGTAAGGTGTACTTCTCTTACTTTTTCTTGACCAAAACTTGCTTTGCAGAGCCTGTTTCTTTTTTTATATTTAATAAAATTTTGCTACAGTTTGTGCTTATCTTGACCAATTCTTTGTTCAGGACAGAAAGAACCTAGGGACCACCTCCAGAAGGTGACTCTAGCACCCCAAAACCCAGCAATGGTAGGAAGTGGAGAAAATGTGGTGTTGTTACTCAAAGAATACTAAATTTAAGTTTCAATTATATAGGATCAATAAACTCTGGTCATCAAAGGTACAACATGGTGACTATAGTTAATGATATTTTTGCCATGTACTTACAAATAGTAACTATGTAAGGTGATGGATATACAAATGAGCAGTCAGTGAAAGGCAATTTGTATATCAGCATGCATCATTGTGCTTTTATAAAACATCTAGCTCTGTTTTGGTTTAGATCTAAAATACTCCCCCAAATAAACTGCTCCTTGAGTTAAAGATGTTGGGTATTTCATTCCAGTTATAGGAAACTCAATAAAATAGAAAACTGGTACCAAATCTGGGGTCTTTGCTCTGACCACATCTGACAATGAATAGCTGACTAGCAGTCTTTAGAACTGGTTTGTGAGAGAAGTTTGAAAGCCCTAAAATGTTACTTGACTATCTTGATAGGCAAGTCTGGTGGTAGTTCAGAAGACCAGAATTATAAGAGTAAAGACAAGAAAGGCCAGGTTCATGAAGTTGCAGGTGGGAATGAGGACTCTGTTTGGAAATGGACTAGAGGCAATGCTTTCTACATTCTGGCAGGGAATTTGCCTATGTTTTGCCCATTTCCTAAGACTTGGTGAGGCTAAATTCAAATGTGGTGAATTAATCTGGCAGAGAAAATTTCATGACAGCCAAATATTCAGGTTAAGACATAGATACTACAGGCTGCTTTTGGTCAGACCTACAATAAGAATCAATAATGAACAATATGAAAATTATGCTGCTTGGTTAGAAAGGAAGAATCTATGATGTTGGGGTGTACTCTTGAAAAGAGTAGGAACACAAGAAGCCGAGTAATTTGCATTGCAACAACAGTAAAGGTCACTTAAGGGCATCTCAGGGATTTGCTAGACCACACCCATGACAGGTTTGAGGGGTAAAACAGAACATTCCTCTGAAAGACTTTGAGAAGGGAGCCCAGGGTGCCTTCCTTGTTCTAGGTCACCTAGAGAAGTGAATCCCTGGATTTAGACATCCAGAAACTCAAAGGCTACAGCAGACTTTGTCATCATCCATGTAGTACTGTTTCTGGAGGCATGCAGAGTTATAGGTCATGAAGGCTTCTATCCAGGTATCAGAGAAAGGCCTGAAAGACTAAGTAATGTGGTATGACAAGGTAGGTCACAGTACCTGGCAGAAGCCCAAGAGAGAGTAATATATGAAGCTGTGAGAGTGAGGCCAGGGCTACAGTGGAGATCCCAGGGAATTGGAGCAGTTAGAAATGTGGAATGTCTGCCAAGGAATGTTTTAAGCAGTGAGGTCAGTCCAACAGAGAGGCCATGTCAGCTGAAACCAGCAAGGTCATAGATGAGGAGTTGTCTAAGCCATTTGGAGTATACATTTTACCACCATATGCCCTGAATCCTGGATAAGATTTAATCCTTCCCTCACTGATATTTAGTCTTGCTTTTGTCCAGTTCCTTTCTATCCCTTTGTTTCTCCTTTTTAGCATAGAAATGTTCCTGTGCTGCTGTGTATTAGACATATTTACATTTCTTTTTGATTTTAAATGGGCTCACAGCTAAGAATTTGCCTTGAGTCTCAGAGGAGACTGGATTTTTCAGCAGTGCCAGAATTATGTTACAGTTTCTTAGAAATGAACTAAATACATTTTGATAATGAGATAAACATGAACCTTTGGGGCCTGGGGTAGAATATTATACTTTAGATCTAAGTTGTCCCTCAAAAGACTTACCTGTTCGGAAGTGGGCTTTGAAAGGTGACTGAATTGTGGGTGTGCTATACTCATTAATCAATTAATCCATTAATGAGTTCATAGCCGAATCTGCTGTTTGGAGGTAGGGCCTGGTTGGAAGTGATGGGTCACGATTGGTATATGCTTGTCCCCTGATCCTCCGTTCTCTGTTCTCTGGATGGCATTGGTTGGTCAGCTTTCCTCTCCCAAACCCTATCCCCATGCTGTTTCTGTCTTGGAGCCAGCCAGCGACAGACTCGGCATTCTTAACTGTGAGCCAAGATAAAGCTCTCTTTTAAATTCCAGGTATTGGATTTTTTTTTTTTTTTTTTTTTTTTTGCCCCAGTAACATGAAAGTGACTAATATATATGCTGGCTGAAGGAGGAGTTCATGAGCCCATAGTGCAT
The DNA here is from genome assembly GCA_004027295.1 of Dolichotis patagonum. Lineage (NCBI taxonomy): Eukaryota > Metazoa > Chordata > Mammalia > Rodentia > Caviidae > Dolichotis > Dolichotis patagonum. The sequence continues at coordinate 148,135 of PVJX010000193.1, read as the reverse complement.
CCACAGGGAAATAGCTCCTGGAGAAAGTATTCTAACTATACTTCTGTCCCAGCTTTGGTTGCCCCAACTCAAGCACTTTCACTTGGGGAGTGGAGATGGTCATGGTCATGCTACTTTGAGGAGTTTATCAATAGCTCATTCACAAAAGAGATCTGTTCCTGATACAACCAAAAACTAGAAGATGGTTTTGAGAATTATGAGATGAGTGGCTTACTCGGTTCAAATCCATTTTACAAAGCAAACTAAAAAAAAAAAACCAAGATTTCTTTTCAAGCTCAGAACTCCTCTCAGAAGTGTTCAGACAGAAGTGATTGTCCATTTCCTATTACTGGGTTCTAAATCTTAAGGAATCAGTTTGGATAGATACCTTCTAGTATAAAATGGTATAAAGACTACACTTAAACAAATAAGAAAATCTAATGCAATTTGAAGAACTATAAATTTCTGTATCTCTTTCTAGAACACTAATATATTAAGTAAGGGTAGCTAGAGAATCCTCAACAGATCTGGCCTTTTTAATAAAGGCAGCTGAATAGAAGAGTTATGTTCTCTTATATTCTTCTCTGTCACTTACAAAAATTATGAGAATGTTCAATAAATATTGCAAGACTAGTCTTTTTCTAGATATATGGATCAAAAGCATAGGTTGTCACTTAATCTGGAGAAAATAGAGAATAATTATTTCCAAACTTCAATGTTCATACATTATTATTTTTTCTCAGAATTGTTTAAATATAAGGAATTCTATCTAAAAATAGCAGATTCTCCTAAAACACGATCCCAGGACAATTTTCTTTCTAAGATAAGTGAGTACCAGCCTCTGCAGCTGAGTAAAGTAGAAATTATTGGCATGTAAATGATGAGGAATAACTATTCTTGTCCTAATTGACTCTTAGCTGATATTATTATTTAAGGTAACATTATATCCCTTCTTAGGGATACCCCACCTTAGTTTTATTGTGACCCAAAAGGAAATAAGACTATTCTAAATTCTGCATAACTTTGTCTTTTAAAATAGTGAAAAGAAAATAAAAGAGCAAAAATCATGTCAGAGTGAAAATCTCATGAATTACTGGTAACAACAGAGACAGTACCAGTTATATATGCATGTATATGAAAAAATAAGCACCACCTCAAAAAGTATTAATGAACTTAATATTTTTGAATACTAAAACTTAGCCAACCATAGATCTATGGAATTTCATCAACATGTTACCTCCAGAAGTTGTTTAGTATTATTGCTGCAAAGAGGGATTAATGAAGTCTTATGTTGAACAAGACTAGAACATGAATTAAAAGGGTCCCAACTGTAAGTCCACAAGGAACATTTATTAGTTGAAGGTCACACTGCTTGTCACACAGCTCCATTACTCACTTCAACTGTAAACTAAATAGACAGTGGTGAGTCAGGTTTGTTCTTTCCCTTCCCCTCTGGCATCCCTGGGGAAGCATCTCAATTGAAAGAAACTCTAGGAGAAACAGGCCACTTACTGTGAATAATCCGAAACAATCTATAAGTTCAAACGCAGTCAGAATTCCTGGAAGAGATTGAATGTTGTAAGAATAAACGGGTTAGTATTTTAAAGACAAAACTGCCCTTGTTTAATATCAAGGGAGTATTAGTGGAACACGGGTTCAGAGTAACTTTCAAACTTTCATTATTTATACAGCAGGCTGTATCACTCTACACTTTAGGAAATAGAGTCAATGCATTCAGAGACCAAGCAAATTTTAAAGAGGCTTTTTTCTTTTCTTTGTATCTTTGTTTTCTTTTTTGCCTTTCTTTGAGGGTAAAATAGCAGCTGTCTTTAAGTGGTAGTTTTCTACTTACACCACAATGAGGCTTAATATACAGGATGCCTCCTTAAAACACTTAGGCAAATTCAATCTGTTGCTCTAAGAGAGAAAGATTATGTCCTGAAATGCAAAAGCAGAAATGTGATAGATCAGAAATAAGAAGAGTGTTATATGTGATGGCTGTAGGGAAAGAAAAGGAATTATTTTTGTACTAGACTCTTTCAAATATATTCTTTAAAAAAAAAACAATGAAGATATCACCCTTCTGAGTCTCAAATCTACTCCCCATAATGCAAAGAAAGACAACTGCATGTTTGGAATGTCTTTCACAAAGCTGCCAGTAACACCATCAATGTTATCCCCTCAAAAGAATTAAGAAACATTTTTGAATACATATCATCACTGGAAAAGAAAAAGAAGGAAAATGTCATATTCTGTATTTAGGTTAAGATTTTTATGATGGAAATAGTATTTCTTTCTTTCTTTTTTTGGAGATACAGGTTTCACTATGCCATTCAGGCTGGCCTTGAACTCGCTTTGTATGCCAGGCTGGCCTCCACGTTGTAGCAATCCTCCAGCCTCAGCCTCTCCAGTGCTGAGATTACAGTTATGTGCCATCACATTCAGCAAAATACAGTATTTCTGAAAACAACACACAGAACTCGAAAAAAGTTACATCCAAGTGGAAGCCAAATCAATAAAATATGTCAAATTTCATTCATTTTTATTATATTGAGATGTTTGGATTGTATAAAGCACTGTTAGTGAAAAGCAACAAAAATACCATGTTTTCTCTCAATCAGTTAATAATCTCATATAAATAGTAATAAATCAAAATGCTAATTACACAGAAATAGATACAAAATATTTAAGATTATAAAGGGTATTTTCCATCTAACTCAGAATAAAGCATTAGTGACCAAGCAATAGTTTAGAAAAAACATAAAATTTCAACATGTAAAACTAACCAAATAGGAACTGAGAAGGAGAGAATAAGCAAATGACCAATGTGAGTATTTCTATTCAAAAATGGAAAGGAGTCAGACCATTTGGTTGCTACAAAGCTAGAGAGAAATGTGGGAAAATAACTATAGAAGCACACTTGGGTCAAAACTAACTTCCAACATCATTTCATAGAGTCTGTGCTAACATCAAAGTCTTTGCATTGAGCACTCTTGCCTAGAGAATTTATCTTCTGGGTACAGAATGGTCCAGGTGGGGTTTGGAGGCACCCAATTTGGAGGCTACTAGCCACAGAGTGTGTGGTGGTTGATTAGTTGTGTTGACTGATTGATTGTAAGAGAAGCTGAACTGAATCAGTTCAGCAATTCCACGTCCTGGGGTGTAGGAGGCCCACCCTGCGCAGCTTGTCACCTGTTTGGTATAAAGTGGAAAGTAAAAAGGAGAGATCTGCTTCTGTTTCTTTGGAGGAGCTCCAGTCTTCGCCTTCTCCTTTGAACATCCCCTCCTTGGCTTCCACCACAGACTCTTAACTTCCAGCATAGATTCTTCAGCTGCCATTACAGACCCATCAGCCCCAGCTCCAGACCTTTGGCTGAATCTTTGAATCTCCAGCATGCACACAGTGTGCAGTTTCCAGTGTAGACACTGCACCCTTCCTCATCCAACACTTTGGGCGGCCATAGTGAGACAGTCTTATAAATTCTTATACATTTGAATATCTTGTGCTATGTCTGTTTTCTCTAGTAAACACTGACTGATACAGAGTGGGATAAAAAATAATATGAAGCAGGTTTCTGATGATATAAAACAGGCAGATCTAAATGATCTTGCATAGGTAGCATTTATAAGAGTTTGCAGCTAGTAGACATGAAAGGCAAGAGTACAGAAGGAGTTTAGTAATCAGTTGTTAACACAGAGTCTGTGGATATGGGAAAAGCTAAGGATTGAAAATTTTCTCAAAAAAAAGCACATTTTCTTCTTTAAAAATCTTGTTCTCCATTTGGGTTTTTTTAAATGAGGTTAACATTTAATTTCATAAAGCAACCCGAAGGCTATTTAAAATATCTTTTTCTTTTTTGGAGCTGGGGATTGAACCCAGGGCCTCACACATGCTGAGCACGTATATGTGGGAGTTACACTCCTAACCTCCTAAATGATTTCTTAATCTTCTCATGATTTTTGTGTATGCTGGCAGTATAGACTGACTTTATAGATAATGCTTTTTATCAAAGTTGTCAGTTTAGCTTTATTACTTTATAAAAGTATCACTGAATGAAATTATAATATGCACATTGACCATCTTAGGATATATGACTAAATAGCTTACATCGAACTATTAACATGAAACATGTGTATCAGACACTCTTTGTTAAGACATGGCATAAAGCCAGCCATGAAGGAGCATGCCTGTAATCCTAGCCATCTAGGAAGCTGAGACAGAAGAACTGCAAGTCAAAATCCAAGCAACTTAAGTGACTTAGCAGGACCTTTTCTCAAAATGAAAAAAAAAATCTAAAAAAGGCTAGAAATATAGATTAGTGTTATAGCCTTGAGTTCAATCTCCAGTAAAAGTGAGACTAGAGTTTGACAAAAGTGATTGCTTCATATAGTACATTCCCCAAGTGTTATGTATTAAATTAAAATGATTGACTTTAAATTGAAGATTAACATCAGTTGATAAACACATCTTTTAAAGTGCAAGTATCCCTTTGGAGAATTAGTCCTGTGAGATACTCACACCATTGTATACATTAAGTGACTGGCCTATTCCAGTGATGGTGAACCTTGCAGAGCTTTCAGTGATATACAGCAGCCCACTGCTTCATGTGGGCCACGGATTTGCCACCACTGGTCTAATCTACCAAGCCCAACTGATATCATATTCCTTAAGGAAATGAGAACATCACAATTGTTGGCGAGTCAGAAGCTACAGAAACACTGATTTTTGAGTTCAGGGCATAAGTCAGGTAGACAAGAATGGCAGAACAGAAGAATGGAGAGATCTAAGGTGAGAAAGAAACAGAGGTAAGAGAAAAGAATGCAAGGGAAAATGTGATGTCTCCAAAAATGCATTTTACTAACACTGTTTTTTAGTTGAATGGAGTACTTGCCATAGTATATGTCACAAATATATATTTTTACCCGAGAATTAACCAGGAATGTTATTAAAAGATAAGTAGCTCTAAGAGGGACTGATTGTCAAGAGGACAGTTACAACAAGTATTATCCAATAAACACAATGTTGGCAGGTAGTCTCCAAAATTTTAAGAATACTTTTTTTTTCTTTTTTTGTACCAGGGATCAAATTCATGACCACATGCTTGCAAGGCAGGTATGTATGCCGCTGAGCTAAATCCCCGGCCTTTAGGGATAAACATTAAAAATTCCTGGGCAGCAGTTAATTTAGAGACATAGGTTTACAATCTGGTGTCACAGCACATGCCCATGCTCCTAAGAGCTCCTCTGTGGAGATTACTGGGGTTAACCTGTGGCGAGAGAGACTCCTGGGGCCACTCATCAAACATTTCAAACCTCTTCCAGTAATCCCAGAACAGAGAGTCAAGGTGGTCTCTGATGAACAGTGTCACACAACTTCCTTAGGAAAACCCTTACATTGGCTACATAAGCAAAAAGGGCTTTTGATTTATTTAGGCAAGAATAAATTCTCTTCTATTTCCTAATTTTCATAATAGAATTTTAATGCCTATTTGTTTGGAGTCCACAAGATCTGCCACAGATCAACAATAAAGGTGCTACTCATCAAGCTCTTTCTTTCTTCTTTTTCCTTGTGGTACCCACGACCTTCTCACTGCACCATCTCTCCCTCTCTCTCTCTCTCTCTCTCTCTCTGTCTCTCTGTCTCTCTCTGTGTCTGTCTTTGTCTCTCTCTCTCTTTCTCTTTATGCCTCTCTCTGTCTGTCTTTCCCTTTATGCCTCTCTCTGTCTCTCTCTCTCTCTCTCTAAGCAAAATCTCCCAAAGTTCAGGCTAGGCTCACACCTGTGGTCTTCCTGCCTCAGTCTCACAGAGTGCTAGGATTAGGATTACAGGAGTGGACCATAATGCCTGGATAAAACGCTTGTTAGAATAAGTTATCAGATATTCTATATATATATCAAAAGCCTTGGTGAGAGGAGTAATTGTTTTGGGGGATACTTATTTGGAGACAAATCTATCAACTCTCTCTTTCAAAAGTTCTAAAAATGTCTGAGTTCAGTATTGCAAATGTTTGGACCAATTCACCTTTCCCTTACGAAAATGTTCTAGTGTATTGTATCTTCTTGTGGGATTTTCGCTTTCAGTGATGGGTCCCAAATGATGGCGTTCCTGGGTGGGCTACACAACTATGCATGAGAGCACTGTTTATTCTTCTGCTCTCCAAAAACTCTTACTGATGCTTATGTTCTTAGTTCTATTGATTATACTTAATACAAACATTTATTTTCATTACATTTACACTAGTTATTACAGGAAAAAAAACTTTACATTTGCTAACAATCTTTTGTTCCATTGTTGGATTACTTGAGAATCAAATTGTACTCTGGAAACCATTTTTGGAAATTTATTTCTGGTCTCAGTTCTAGGGTGAACAATTACATGACCTTCAGCAAATTACTTAATGCTCTTCATGAAGCCACTTTTTAAAAATTGAGGTTCCCACACTGCTTGTTGAAAAACTGCAAAACACAGTAAATTATAATGAAAAAAATCTCACCAATGGATGGTCTAGGAAAGTGCCCATTTCAATGCACGGTTGTGAATAACAATAAGAAATTCCATATTTTTATTTTGAAAGTTTGTTAATTTTCCAGAGAAATCTTTATCTCAACTTTTATTTCTTTAAAAAGGAAATAGACTTTATTAGAGTAGTTTTAAATTCACAGCCTAATAGAGCAGAAAGTAAAGAAAGTTCTCCACACATGTACAGCCTCCTCCATTACCAACATTCTCCACCACGGTTGTACATTTTTTATATTCCATGAACCTACACTGACACATCATTATTACTGAGTCACAGTTTACTTTAGGATTTGTTCTCATGTTATACTTTCTATAGGTTTTCACAAATATGTAATGACATGAATCTACTGTTACAACGAATTGTACTGCCCTGGAAATCTTACCCTCTGCCTGTTCATCTCTTCCTTCCTCCACAACCACTGATCTTTTACCTTCACAGTTTTCCTTTTCCAGAGTGTCATGTATTTGCAAGCAAACAGTATGTAATCTTTTCAAGACTGGCTTCTTTCGCTTCTTAATACGCATTTAAAGTCCCTCCAGGTCTTCTGATGGCACCGTAGCTCACTTCTTGTTTTGCAGTAAATAGGATTCCATTGTCTGAAGGAAACACAATTTATTTCTTCATTCACCAGATGAGTATGCTTTGGTTGTTTCCAAGGTATGGCAATTATTACTGTGGATGCTATTAACAACCATGTATAAGTTTTTATGTGGACATAAGTTTTGAACTCACTTGAGTAAATACCATGGAGTACAATTTCTGGATCATATTGTAGGAGTATGACTGTTTTTGCAAAAAACTGCCAAACTCTCATCCAAAATGATGTACCATTTTGGACTCTCAGAGGTCTAGACTGAACTCCTTTTGCTCTACATCCTTGCTGGAAATTGGTGTTGTCAGTGTTTAGGGTTTCTGATTATTCCAATGGATATGTAGCATTTTATTATTGTTTTAAATGTTCAAGTCCCTAAAGAAATATGAAGTGGAGAATCTTTTCATATATTTATTCACTATCTCTATATCTTCTTGGTGATGTGTCTGCTCTTTTTCTCATTTTTAAGCTGGATTTTTAGCTTCTGAATGTTAAATTTTATGATTTCTTTGTCTAGTTCATATAATAGTCCTTCAACAGACATGTCTTTGGGAAATATTTCCTTCTAGTCTGTGCTTTGCCTTCTCATTCTTTTGAAGTGTCTTTTTTCACCCCAAAACTGGAGCTTTAACCAAGGGCCTTTGCACTGAGCTACATTCCAAGCCCTTTTAAAAAAAATTTTAAATATTATTACATGATCTCATGACATAGTTAAATTTTTCAGGCTGGGGTTAGATTTGTGATCCTTCCACCTCAGTCTCTTGCAAGGCAGAATTTTTTAATTTAAATGATGCACAGTTTATCAGCTATTTCCTTTATGGATTATGTGTTTGGTGTTTTATTTAACAACCCATTACCGTGCTCAAATACAATTGGCCATCTAGATCTTCTCCTAGGTATAATTCTGGGAGTTTTATAGTTTTGCATTTTATATTTAGATACATGATCTATTTTTAGTTTTTGATGTTTAGATTCTTTTTTCTCTTACTTTTTGTTTTGTTTTGGTTTGGTTTGGTTTCTTCTTGTGGATGTTCAGAACCACTTGCTAAAGATACCCTTTTTGCTCCTTTGTTAAGGACAAGTTGACCATATTTATGTGAGTTTATTTCTAGATTTTGTCTGCTCCATTTATTTATCTATTCTTTTGCCAAAGCCACACTATCTTGATCATATAAATTTTTATAGTCATAAATCAAAGAGTGGCAGACTATGTGGGGCCCAGAAGAGAAAAATCAGACAGCACTTCCCAAGAATCGGCTATGCTGGGACTGGGAGGAGCTGACCAACAAGCCAACTAGCCAGCCTTTCTGTTAAGCCATGCAGGCCTCTCGGGGCCCAGGAAGAGAAAAGTCAGATAGCATCTCCTGTGAGCAGGCTGAGAATCACACCCTCAACCCACATTGCCCAGTAAGCAACTGGCCAGTTCAGAGGACAGGTTGAGTTGATAGCAACTGAGGTACAAGAAAACAACTGAATGTTTATATCGTTCCTTTGACTTTGCAGTCCTGGGGTGGGCATTCTGAGCATCTATAAGAAGGATAACAGAATGCAATATAGCAATTATGGGGGATTTCCTTCTATCTTATTTTTGAAATCCAATATTGGTCTCACTGTTTTGTTTTGTACCAATTAATTGTTTTGCTTTATTCAATATTCTGTTTTGATTGGTTTTATTCTGTCTTGTTTTGGTTTAATTTTGTTATATCTGTTGGAATGGACAACAATTGTGAAGACAACAAGATATACTATGGTAACCACTGTTTTCCTATTATCTTACTTTGAAGTTCTATACTGATTTCACTGTTTTGCTTTGATTGGATTTACTCTGTTTTGTTTTATTGGGTTTTATAATCTTTAAATAAAAATCAGGGTGTCAGTCTTCTGACTTTGCTCTTATCTTTTAATATTGAATTGTATTGTATGAGTCTTTGCCACTTCATGTAAGCTTTGGACTCAGTTTGTCAATACACACAAAATAAATCGCTGGAAGTTTGATTGTGCTGAATATATAGATCAGTTTGGAAAGAAACAGCACCTGGATAAGTGTGTTAGCTTTCTCATTTCTAGGAAGAGTACCTAGCACCCACAATTTAGAGAGAAGTTTTCCCTGGCTCATGGTCTCAGGAGATTCAGTCAATAGTTGGCTGGCCCCAAGGCAGAAATATCACTGCAGATGCACGGCCAACCAAGCCTGCTTACTTCATGGTGACTGGGAAGTAGAGCAGAGAACAGTGCCAGAAAGGAATGGCAAGGAACCATCTATAGTTTCCAAAACCATACTTTTACGACTCACCCAGACACACCCCATATTTTACTAATCTGCTAGGCATTTCTTAATCCAATAAAGTTGACGCAAGGATTAACAGTCACAAAAAGCAACGAACAGCTAGAATTTGAAATTTAAAAAGCATTATCATTTGCACTAGCATTCAGTCAAATAAAATACTTAGATGGAGACCTGATAAGATATGTATAAAATCTTGTAAAGAAAACTACAAAACTCAGATAAAAGATATCAAAGAATAATTAAACAAATGAAGAGCTATTCCATATTCAGGGACTGGAAATGTCAGTATTATTGTGACAGTTAATCTTGTTAACTTGATTGGCCGTTAATCTGCTGTCAGATGGATTAAGAAATGCCTAGCAGATTAGTATAGCATGCTCTTTGGTGTGTCTGGGTAGGTCATGGAAACATGGCTTTGGGTACTCCGTGTGGTCCCCTGCTGTCCCTTCCTGCTGCTCCTCCCCTGCTCTGCTTCCCAGCCACCACAAACGAAGCAGCTTTGCTGCTGCACACACATCTACGATGCTGCCTTGGAGCAAACTGCCCATGTACTGAATCCTATGAATCCACGAGCTACATTAAACTTGTCCTGTTTTAAGTTTGGTTGTTGGGTATTGGGTCCCAGCAATAGAAAAGCAGATTAATATCCTCATGTGTAAGAAAGTGATTGATTTCTATGTATTAACCTAATATCCTACAACTTTGGTATACTTTCTTACGAGTTCCAGGACATGTTTTTATTCTTTCTGATTTTCTACACAATCATGCAATCTGCAAAGGGAGTTTTATTTCCTCCTTTCAATTTGTCTTATTACATTATTACATTTTCTCAAACCATTTTTTTCTACCAGAAAAAAATTGTAGTATTTAAAGAACTAACATATAGAGTGACTTCTAAAACAAAGTAGTAGGGAGTTTTTATATCAGGGTAACAAACAGCTAATAGTTACCATACCTCTTTCTTCTAACTTCACATAAAGTATTTAAGAAGGTACACAGAATCATACAAGATTATGACAACTGTGACCACTAAAACTACTGACTTCAGTGATTAAAGTAGTAGGACAAAAATTAATATATTTCAGATTAAATAATAATGAGGTTCTCTATGAAGTTACCTCTAAACAGTGATTTCTGAACCACCTGAGTCAAACAACAAAATGGAAAAGGGCTTTATTCTTTAATCCCCTTTTCACCCAATTCCACCATAAAATATAGCTTGACAAGTTCCCTTGCCTTCCTCCCTCATGTTCTAGGACTGATTTCTGCAGAACACAGTCCCTTTCCTGTCAGCAGCCCTTTTTATAGGTTTATTTGAAATTTACAATTACCAGTATTGCAGCTCAGCCCAGAAGGCACTGCATGCTGGGATTAAAATTTGTCAGAGTTGGGGGCCATGGAAGCAATGCATTCCCACACTCCACATTAACTTTTTGTATTTATCTAGTGGAAAATGATGACAAAGGTTTCAGGTTATCCTGAAACAAGCTCTCCTCTCATATCATACTAGGAAGTAGTATGTACAGTATAAGATATTTCTGTCCAGCCAAGCAACATTATATATGTCACATTTAAAAATCTAACAAAGCATTGTGCACAAGGATCTGACTTCCTGTTTAACATCTGAAAAGACTCTAATACTCCTCAAATAAGGAATAAAAAGTACTGAGATAAAGTCTGCATTGCCTGTGCATTGACAAATATGCCTGAGTCACTCCTCATTTCTGAAAAATAGTAAATGGTGCAGGGGATGAAAAACAACCAGGAATTTTTATAGTTAATTCATGAAGTATTATGATAAATGCACTCACCCTGTGTCTTGCCTTTTTTTAGAAAAAAGAAAGAGAAACAAAAATTGTGCCTAGAACCATGATGGTCATTTAATACCTTCATGAAATTCTAATGTAAGTTGCCATACTATAGGAATTACTTTTAGGGAGTGAAGAGTTGGTATTGCCCAACAGTTGCCCCTTACTTTGGATATACTGATCAGTATAATGTTTACCCTCTTAAGACTATATCAGAGGCACATCTTTCACATCATGCTGTCCCAGAAGCTCATGACTGTATCTAGATCTGCTGTATCAACTCAGAAATGCACTCACAGATATTCAAACTGAGGTCCCATTATGTATATGAATAATGATTTAAATGTGTAAAAATCTATTGTTCAGTATCAGTATTTCTGAATTAAGAACCATTTTCGGCACTGTATGCAACCTTGATAAAAACATTTTTTCTTAATAAGAAAAAAAACATACAAAAGAAAATTTTAGATAAAGTTATACATTATACTCCTTCACCAGAAAATACATCCATTTATTAAATTATTTTCCCCAAAAAACAATATTTAAAACAATATTTTAATACAAATTTGCTACATGTTTGGGATATACATCATTCTCATTTGGAGCAAACATGTGAATTCATTTTTAGCCAAATGAGGAAGTACTCACAACCTTAATAAGCTCAACCAAGATGCAATTTTAGAAAAACATGGCCCTTCTCAAATCCTATGTTTGCATTTAATTTTGGAAGGTGAGAAGGTCAAAAAAATCTAGGTCAGATACAACAGTTGCTGATGTAGCTCCACGTTGTGTTAAATGGTAGCACTGTGTAATCTGCTTGCTTCAACTCCTCATCATTCCCATGGACACCTTTTCTTTTCCTTAATTTTTTTTACTATGTACCCACTCATGATTCTTCCACACTTTTTCTGAATACATCTCATTTTTTATTTTGCTTTTGCTTATTTATTCTGTTTGTTTGCTCTTCTCCTTCCAACGTAACCATGTGCATGTGGCAAAGCATATATATATATATATATATATATATATATATATATATATATATATGGTGTGTGTGTGTTAATATATGTATATATGTGTATGTGCATCTGTAAGTCTTTGTCTATGCAAAATATATGCATATGTAAGGCAGGGTATGGGGATATAGTATGTTGATATTAGGTTCTGTGTGGACACTTAGCAGCCAGAATACTTGCTATTACTATCTCAATCCACTATGGATTTCAAATGCACGTTATGATGGAACAGTTCATCTTGGAATTTTCTCCTTTTCTTGTATTTTAAAGCACAGAATAAGGAATGTTTTTATGTCCCAAACTTCGGCATAATGTTGAAACATTATAACCCTAGTTGTTCACAGCTTCACGGAAGAGTACACGGTCTTCATGTTCAACAACTTTACAAAAAATAGGTATTGGATCAAATACACAGTGGCTTTATTATGGAATAATGAATTCACTTAGATTTTCCCACATAATTATTAAGGAGACCATACTGGTGATATCAATCCTCAGATATTTAAATTCACCAGCTATAAAATTACACATAGATGATCCCATTATGCTTTTGAAATCACTTCTACTTAACACAGGATGTTTCTACTATAACCAATACAAAATTTAAAATATAGGCATTTAAGCCTTATAGGCCAGGCAAAGAGATAAACTATCTACGGAATGGATTGGGGAGATCATAAATATCCACACACACCTGTTTAAAAATGGCTATATTAGAACTACTAAAAAGTAGTTATATTAGAAACCTGTAAATCATGGATAATAAATAAATAATGTTTGGAAGATGGAAATTTGTGTTTGAATTAAGTTAAAATAACTACATTAGAAATTACAGAAAAACAAAGATGATTAAACATAAAAATATAAAATAATACACAATGAAAACATTAAAAGGATGGGAAGAAATATTTTGTAATCCTGCTGTCATGAAGGTTTTATACTTAAAGACCCAAATTTGGAGGCAAGAAAAATAAGCACAGATTTTGTTACATGAAAATGTTAAATATTGATAGATTCCAACACCATAATTCAAAGGTTAAAAACAACAGATTAGGTAAAGAGGTAGAACTATATAACCCACAAAAGGTCAAAATACGCAATCAATAATAAAATATTTCAAAGAAATACAGGAAAAAACAAATATAGACAAGACATGACATTGAGTGAGATATGACAAAAATACACATTTATATAGTGACAAAATAGCCATTAATAATCATGAAACATGAAGCAAACAAGTATACACACACACACACACACACACACACACACACACAATTCCAATCAGAATGCCAGAAAAATTTTAAAAAGATACTGTTAGTATTGATGAGGTAAAAAGGAATATTTACATGTATATAATCTATGTACCTTGGTATAATACTGAGTGGAATATTTGTAGTGTTTTTTAAAATGTCAATATTTTACTTTAAAAATTATCTCACAAGAATACATGCATATGTACTAAGATATGGATGAATGAAGTTATTAATTATAGGCTGGAATAGTGAAAAATAATAAGCCATACAAGTATTCCTATAAAAAAGAATGATTCAATAGGTTATGGTACATTTATGATATGAAATACAATTTATCATTTAGAAAGAATAAAGATATTCTGATATTTAGCAATCTTCTGCATGAATCAATAATCAAAAACATCAAATTGCAGAATGACATAATCTCATTTATGAGAGAAGTATTCTTTGCTTACACGAGAAACAACTTTCACTTACACGCACACACATACCTACGTGTACACGTCCCATGAAAAAGATGTGCCATGCAATGTTAGTGCAGCTCCTTTGCAGAAAAAGAAATGAGAAATGGGGGTAGACAGAAAAGGAGGTGACTTGGAATAGCAGTGATGATATTCTTTCATTTTTAGTCCAAATACATCTCTGTATGTCAATTCTTACAACATACATTTATTTCAATCACTTATTTGAACTTAAAACAATGTATTTGTTGCCAACATCAAAAATCTGATGAAGTCTTTCTCACTGTCATGTTTTACCAACTGCTTATGTTCCAACCTGTGCTAGAAAAGTTATGCTCACGCTGAAGTTTAACTAGATTTTCCAAATTGGGGCTTATTCATACAACTCTTGAAACATTTTGAGTCTTATTACCATCACCAACTTTTGGAATAACAATGAAAACAATGCCTAATGTGATTTTCTGTTTGAAACAAGATGTTATGTCATTAATATCCAATTATCATTATCTTTAAAGTTAAGATATAGTCCATTGCTTGCCTCAAAAAGTGTTTTTCACTTATACAAATTACAATGTTAGGCTTTTAGTGAACTTATTTTATCTGTCTTCACCCAATAAATTTTCAAATTGTCGCTATCATTTGAGATTGAATGGGTGTAATTTCTATTATATATAACTGACTTGCCAAAATTTAAAAAAAAAGTGTGAGGGGGAGAAAATGAGGAATTATTGAGAACAGAGTCCCAATTATTTCCCCAAAGAGAGGCCATCTTTATTTTCTAAATTCTTACAGTACAAGTATCTAAACTTTCTACCTATCAAAAGGAGAAGCATTATGATTGAGGGCCGAGATGCGCAATGTGCCAATTCATTTTTTTGTGATTTTTTTTTAAATTTTGAAACACAATCTTGATAAACTGCTAATTTATCCAGATTGAGCTTGATCTCGAGATAGTCTTACCACCTCAAGATGCTCTTATCTTATCTTTCCAGTGTGCTGAAATTATAAGTCTGTGCCACCATGCCCAACTTATGCCAGTTAACTTTAATTGTCAACTTGATTAGATTAATGCCCCTGGAGAGGTGACTGGGTCACGAGGACACAGTACTCCTCACTGATGTTCATAGGGGAATGTACTATTAAGAGTTATGGCCCAGATGAAGAAGGCAGGTCACTGGAGGTATGCCTTTGGAGGGTATATCTCTCACTAGCACTCTTGTGCTCTTTTTTCAGATACCACCATAAGCAGCTGTGCTTACCATGCCCTCCTACCACGTTATTTTTTGCTTTGGTGCCAGCCTGGAATGAAATCTCTGAAACCAAATCTCTGAGCCAAGATAAACCTCTTCTTTAAATTTTTGTATCAGGTATTTTATACCAAACTTGACTAACGCAGACGGGTAGGGAGGGGCCTTTTTCCTGTTAAGTTAGACTGTCTTCAAAGTGAGAGTAACTCCTAGGAGAAACATAACTCTGCTACAGAGTCCAACCTAAATTCCTGAACTATATGACTAGGATATTAACATAAAACCATTGCTGATATTTTGGGGAACCTCTGAGGTGGGTCAGTTAGAAAAACTGACCACATATTTACAAACTAGAAATTTATCTAAGGGAGGGATTTTATCTTTATATTTGTAACATCAGATGTTGGTATGGGATCATTTGCTTTTACTGACAATATGCTAATTCAACCTAACTCTAACCTCTTAATAAAGCGATATTTTAATGCAGGGAATATTCATTTAAATGAATGAATGAGCCATTACATACTGGAAACTTACAAAATAATTGGATCAGTTGTTGTTACATTAATTGCACAATTTTCCAAAAGACAAAAGGCAGCCTGAGGCAGAAGCATGAAGACTGGGTACACCAGTGTTACCTTATTAAGCCTCAACTAACATCCTAAACGTCTTATACAAGCTCTTGTAGTTGTATATCTTGAGAATCCCAAAACATTTATGTTCTTAGTGTGCCCAATTTTGCAAGCTAAACAGTCCATTCTTCTTTCTGAAATATAGTCATCTACAGTCATGGATGTTTTATCAGACTAAGGGTATTCATTTGCTTTTAGTAACTAATAAGCTGGGTCAACCTACTCTAATCTCTTGCTAAAATTCTCAGAAATAACATATACTTAATATCTAGGGATGGTTTATAAATTACACTCTTGCCTCAAAACCTCTGATTGCTTTTGCATACATATTTGTGCTTTCATAATTCATGTCTCTCTCCCTTCCTATTCTACCATATACCATCCATCTATTTAAACAGAAAGAGCTTTAATCTAAATCAGAGCCAAGCCTTGAGAGTCAGGGAAAGGCAAATCTCCTGAAGTTCAAAATCAATTTGGTTGCTATTAACAGCCTTGCTCTTTTCCCAGTTTCAGCACTGAGTGCTGAAGCTTGGAGCTTTTTTATCTGTAGCCACTTATTTTGTCTCAGAGTAGGGTGAGGGTCCCAAAGAAATGACCCAGAATCAAGTGCTGGGGAGGTACTGAACTTTTATAGCCTGAGACTAAACACAAAGTTGAAAGCAAATTTCATCATTAAAGCCAGAAGATACGACAATAGGATTCCTACTTCTTTTAAGAGCCAACACCAGAACACCCACTGGCAGTGAACATCAGGTATTGAAGATTTTTTTCCTTTTAACAAAGGTCATCTTCTTTATCTAACTGTCTTTTTGTGTGGTAAGACAAAAATCAACTCGGCTCACACAAGATTTGCTTCATGTTTCTCTTGAGTGCAATAGAAGCCTCATTAGTCATTCCTTCAAGAAATTACTGTTTGTGATTTTGAAGCTGTTCTGATTTCACCAACAATAAGCAAAAGATCAAATATGCTTTTCACTGATTTCACCAATAATAAGTAGAAGATCAAATATGTTTTTCACTTTATGGTGCATTTCACCAAGAGTTATAAAGTTTATTTTCATACATTACAAGACATGTGCATTAAAACCATGAAATAGTTTTTAATATGTACATACTTGATAAACATAAACTGAGGCATTGGAAATTTGACATATTTTGTGATATCAGACAAGCACAACTGAGAATTTGAAAATAAAACTCAGTTTAAATAACTTCAGTCAATGTTTATTAATGCCTAATTGAAAAGCAAAAGCTACAAGGAAAGAATGATAATATCAACAGAATTTGAGGTGTTAAGCTGAGAAAAATGGAAAACATAGCATGCGTTACTCATATCTGATAATCTGTTTATATCAAGATGTAGCTATTGCTGAAAAGTCTATGAAGAATTTTACAGCTGGAAGACTGCAAAAAATAGTTTTAAAATATTTTAACTTAGGAAATTATCCATCTAATTTGGCTTCATTTTCTACCAATTCAAAGTCAGAAGCATAAATTAACCTTAGGAAATTTCTTACATTATGAATCATTAGTCCCATTTTATCTATTGTGTTCTAATGAACAGATATTCTTAGTTAATTAGAGAAAACCTCTTATTTTCATTCCCAACCCAGACACAAAGGCTGTGTATTATAGTTAGACACTGAGAACTACTCAGTTACCACTCTGCTATATTATTGATGGGAGGGGGAATCTGCAATTACCTTCCAGAAGTAATTTCAGAACAACAACACAACAATAACATCAATAGACCTCTTACCAGGTGCCAGATGATTTTCTACACTCCACTTTGATTGTTACAATAATACTCAAAATCACCTTGTTACTTTGTTTTAATTGTTTTTATACTTTATAGATGAAAAAACAGACCCAGGTTGACTGATTTTCCTAAAGTCACATAATGAGCAGGTGGCAGAAGTAGGATTTGAACTTGTGCCAGGCTTTAACATCTGTGCTCCTAACCTCTCAACATAATCAAGATTTGAGCAGCTCTCATCTCTTGAATCAGAAACTCTGCTTCTAGTGCTCTGTTCTAATAAACTTCAGTATTTCCAATGGGAAGAAATTTCTTAATATTGAAGGGTTGTTAGGTCCCCACTCACTGTAAAGAGACTTCTGTCATTTGTAACTCAGTCATTGCCCTCAACCTCTGAAATGACTGTATTTTGGTCAGTCTACTGATGCTATTCAGAATCTGACCATAGGAAGAGGAGCTCATGGGTAGAGATTAGCCGTGAAGTAGAGGAGACGACAGAAAGAGACTAGGAGACAGTAAAGCCATGAGACTTACAGAAATAGGAAATATTTGGAAATTGATTGAAAATTTCAGGGTGGGGAGATGCAACAGCAAAAGGAAGTCTGGAATATTTAGAGTTTGAGAAGTGGGTTGAAGAAAGATAAGAAAATATGACAAAGGATATAAAGTGATCATTTCAAAAGTCTTCTAAGACTATGATTCTCAAAGTATCGGCATCGAATGGGTATGTGTTGGAAATGAACATTCTCAGGTCCCGTAACAAATCTACTGAATCAGAATCTTGGGAGAAGGGAAGCCAGTACTATAACCAGCCTATGCACACTAAAATTTGAAAATTACTTTTTTTAAATTGCTACTTTTAAAGATATGAACAAACAATGGAATACCTTTCCAATTAAATTTTACATGTTAAGATGTTACCTTTCTAAATGTGCACAATTCTGGAACCCAGTGATGTGAGTCGCAACTTCAACATGACTATATACACAAATCTTCCTGTAAATGCATCACATTGTCAGATAAAAACCAAAATACCAAACTGTGTGAATGATTAAATGTACAATACCATACCAATCAGTAGGATATAGCAGAACCATTAAAATTCTTATCACATCTTAAGAGAAAAAGCATAGTATAAAATCATATATTCAATATATTTGTGTATAATTATACTCATTTATGTTACTGAAATTCAGCAAAAGATCCCCCAGTAAACATACCAAAATATTAACTACAGTTATCTTTAGATAATTGGAACATGAGTTGTTTTCTCCATTGCTATTTCTTCTTATACTTAATTAGGATTAAGTTCAGCTACACAAAACAGAAAACCCCAAACAGTAGTGATTTTTTTTTTTGGTGGTACCGGGGATTGAACTCACAACCTCGCGCTTACAGGGCAGGCGCTTAAGCCACTGAGCTAAATCCCCAGCCCAACAGTAGTGATTTAAACAAATTAGTCTATTGCTTTTTCATATAAAAAAAATTATAAATGTAGATGATTTAAATTGCTGGCTTAGAAATCCCACAAAACATTTCTGCTTTTATCACGTTGGCCAAAATTTAACCACATAGCTGTACTTAGCTACAAAGAAGCCAAGAAATATAATCTATCTGAATATAATGTCCTTCTCAAAGACTTGAGTTTTGTTACTAAGAAAGATAGAATAGACACTGGGTACCATATAGTAGTCTCTACTAAAAGTATCTATTGGATACCTCTGATGAAAGGTATAAAAAATAACAGCTAAGGCGTGTTTTTCGTCGTTGTCGTCATCATTGTCTTGTTGTTGTTTTGTCTTTGCACTATCCCTGCAGTGAGAAGCTTCCCTGAAGTGAGATGTGGACAGAGAAGCTTTGTGCTTATCAATAAGACCTTGTATTGGTCAGTTTTCCATCATTTAACGACAAACCTGAGGCAGTTAACTTATGAAGAGGAAAGGCTTGTTTTGGCTCACAGTTTTCAGGCTCTAGGCAATAAGTGCTTTGGGCTTTTGATAAAGAAAAATGTTTTGGCAGGAACATATGGCAAAGCAGTCTGCTTTCCTCATAATTTAGGAAGAAAAATAAAGAGGAAGAAACTGAGGTCCCACAGTCTCCTTCAAGGGCAAGCCCCAGTGACCTAATGACCTCCCACTAGGTTCCACCTCTTAAAAGATAAATGTTTAATCAACTCCTAACAGTATCACCATAGGACCCAGCCTTTACCACATGGACCCTTGGGAGACATTCAACATCCAGACTGTAAGAGATCTTAAGCAAAATTCATGTCAGTTTCACTTGGAAAGTTAAGTATTTAAACAAATTATTACTTCATACAAGTTTGGTATTCCGTCATGTACAATAATAATTTTTATATATAAAACTCAAACTCTAAACTTTTTCCTCTATAATCTCTTCTAATACATATTTCATTCCATACCATCTTTCTTACACAACACAAACAATGCATTCAATAGTGTACAACATTAGTCATGATAAGGCTGAATGATTCAATTCTAAGATCTGCACCTGCATCTTAAGATATGTTCAAAACAGACAATAACAAAGATCAAGGAAACAACCAGACATGGAAAAGACCACTTCTTTCTCAAGACTATACAACCCTAATGGCTACTTGTAAGCTAACTAAATACTCTACAAAGCCTGATTTTCTGAGATACTTTATGAAATCTCTGTATTTCCCAAAAACCTCTTTAGGATTTTCTAGGGGTCATGGCCCCAATTTTGAATTAGGTAGCATTAGTCATTATTCCAAATGGAATTCTGGTACCCTATCTTTCACATAGTTAGACATTTAATTATAAAGATTAAACTACAAAGAAGAAATCTGTGTGGAACAATGTATGTGACAGTAAGCTTTCATTTTTGAGAAGATACTATCTCTCAGCTAAAACCCAACGTAAAGGCTAGTACTCAGAATATTCTCCTTGAAATAAGGAGTGAAAAAACCCATTGGAAACTAAAACATCATTCCCCAGACAACAGACTGTCACAAAAAATGAAGGCAATGAAGACAAAGATGACTTAAAAAAAGAAGGAAAGCAATACTCAAAGAGGAAATATGAAATTTTCTCATAGTTTTGGAAAATATTTGTACTTTTATATTTCCAAGGGGATAAAATGAACAAAGGTTGAAACATGCATAAAAATATCAAGCATCCTTAAAATAATAAATTTATAAATTTTAGTAATTTCAACTGTCTTGATACCATCAAAATTATTTCAGAAAAATTAGGCAAATGGACACTGTTTGTCCATGAGACTATTTCTTATTAGTTTCTTAATGCTTTTTCCAACTGTACTCAAAATTATTTCAGCAAAACAGTCTCCATAATACTTCTTGACATACCATTCCAGTTGCATCAAAAAATTTATCTGGTGGTAAAATGAGTTTCTACATCACATTACAAAAATTTACTCACAGTAGACCATAGACCCAAATATGCAATTTGAACATATAAAACAACTAGAAGGAAATAGAGGAGAAAACATTTGTACCACTAGATTAGGCAGGTATTTGTTAAATATGACATAGAAAATAATCCATAAAATAGATCAAATTAACAAATTATACTATATCAAAATTTTAAAATTCTCCTATTTGAAAGAAAAATAATATTTCAAAAATGAGAAGAGAATATAGATACTGGGAGAAAATATTTGTAAAATTTAAAAGACTTTTATCCATAATGTACAAAGAACTGATGTATCATTAATAAGAAAATAACAACAAAAATACAGGTGGACAATAACTTTATAGATGTATGTCACCAAAGAAAGATAGATAGCAAATGAGAAAAAATCCTAATATATTTAGTTCTTAGATAAATACAAATTAAACTGACAATGTTATAATGTTATATACCTATCACATGATTTAAATAAGAAAGAGTGACTATGTCAAGCATTGATGAAGATATGAAGGACTTGTAACTCCTAATGCTGGTGGAAATATAAAATTGTACAACTCCTTTGGAAAGCAATTGCCCACTGTCTTAAAAAGTTAAACTAGCTATACCACTTCTAGATATTTTCCCAAGAAAAATGAAAGCACATTTCCATATACCGACTCTATACAAATGTTTATAGCAGTTTTATTTGTAATAGACAAACCTGGAAACAACACCGAATGTTCAAAAGGTAGTATATAACATGGATGAATCTTAAAATAATTATGCAAAGTGAAAAAAGCCTGAGGTGATAAGAGAAAGATGCACAGTGTGTGGTTTCATTTATCTACCGTTACATAAAATGAAAGCTAATCTGTAGAGACAAAGAGTTGGTCAGTGGTTGGCTGAGGAAAGGGGAATAGGGTAAGGGGGCAGAAGGTAGTGACTACAAAGAGGCAGGAAAAGCTCTGGAGACAATGGATATGCTCATTATCTTGAATATAGCAGTAGCTTCACGTGTGTCTACATACACTAAAACTTAAATCACATACTTTAATGTTCACAACTTTATGTCATCACTACAATTAAGCTGTTAAAAATAAAATGTTCCCCTTTGGCTCACCCAATATTAATATTGCAGTATTTGCTGACATTCAATCTTCTTGTATAATTTTTCAATATGAAGTTACTATAGTATTCTCCATGCTCAACTTATTACAAGAATTTTCATGTTAAAACAACTTCCCTCATATTGGTTCTACTGTACAAACAAGAAATGATGAGTCCTTTTTCCTCTCACTCAGAGATTCATCACCTTAAGCCAACCTAAGCCCTCTTTTCTCTTTCCTACAAAATGGAAAAAATAGCAATTTTCATAGGGCAGTGAGGATTCAATAAGATACTTTCTAAATGCTGAAGTGCTACGTAAATGAGATCTTGTATTATGATTACTATAATTAATGATCTGCAGAATTATTATCAATTCTAGTCACTAAACAGCCTCAGATTGTCCATGATCAGTAACATTTAACTCTATAAATTATTAACTAAAAGGAATTATGCTTTATATTTCTTCTTTTTTTACTTTTTCTTTTTTCTTTCATTTCTCATGACACCTTATAGAATTTTCAATATATGGCATAGTAATGATTTAATAAATATTTGAGTATTAATATCTTCTTTAATACATAAAGTAGAAATGTTGAAAAGGGGAATAGAAACCTTTTATCAAGATATTATTACATTGAAATATTGAGTATGGCTGAATGAATACTAGAGTGAAAGTCCAAAAGTCTTGGTTATTTTTCTTACAGTAGACAGTGGCATTTAACAAAAGCCTGCATTGGGTTCTTCACATTTCAAATTCTCCACCTGAAAAAGCATTTAAGTCCCCAAAACACAAATGCATATGTTTTTCATCAGTACAAATGTTCACCATCCTTTCACTAATAAGAGGACGGTGAGGTGTTAGCTTTATGATGAACATTTTGCCATCTTTAGTTCTGAAAATTGCATATTCATAGGGCACTCACAGAACTGGCTCAAAGTATAAGAAAATAAGTTTTTGAAACACTTTCATAACTAGTAGTTTTTAAAATTTCAACTATACACCATAGGAAAGCAAGCAGAATTTCTTCTTTTTTTTTAAGTTTAGTGTTGATAAAATATACAAGTCATGATTCCAGGGAGAAGGTCATCTTAAACCTTTTGTTGCAGAGGATTTCTATGGCCCTGTTTGGAAAGAGCATTCACAGACGGAACTACTTTTTGGAGAGACAAAGCAGGTCTGCCATGTTGCAGATACATTACACAGTGATATTTAACTGCCCCAAGACCAGACACTCTCATATATCTTTCCTTAAATCTCCTGTTGCAACTGTTCATTGAGATATACTTTCAAATCACATTAGATGATCCCTCCACTAAAATTAGCAGCAATAAAGTGACCTTAGTCAAGGGAACTTTTTAAATGAAAAGCTGATGATATTAAGACTCCAAATACTTCAGGCTTAAAGAATAAAGATATACAAATTAAAGAACTCTCCTCTATTTTGTTACACGAAGCATTTGTATTCTGCAGTTCAGAAAATACTTATGAAATTACCTCTCATAAAGTAAGAACTAAGGCTACCAAAATTAACCATGTACCAGTCCAATTATTTACATGCAAAATAATCAAAAATTGAATATTGTTTCATTAATTTTATAAGATAATATAAAAATAAACACAAAAAATGATGATTTTATCAAATTCATTAAACACAAGAACTGGCTGATTGAAATGACACCTGCCTGACCAACACTCTGGGTAGTCAGCACATAAAGAAACAGGCTGTCTGGCTGTGACACTCGGGGTGAACTGTTACGTATTAACAGCATAGTTCTGCCCTCAAAGAACTTACAAGAGAGATCAGCAAGATGAATACACAAAGTGTAACCCTATGAAATTCACGATCTCATGTAGCCCAGTGACTGGGAAGCTTTGGAAGTATAATCAGCCAATCAAAAATATACTTTTAAAGTTAGTCAGGTTGTCCATCTCATGCTCCTTGAAGTATAAGACTTCTTTAAAAAGTCTGTTTCTCATCCTTTTCCTGTCACTGCACTGCTGCTCCCTCTCTTCCAAACATTTCCTCAACATCTTCTTCTCCCCTCCAAACTAGTCTGTAACCAAATTTTTGCTTCCAAACATCCTTATCTTTTAGTTCTGCAATAAACTTGCCTGAAAAACTCTTAGCAGTATGAGAAGAAACAGATCTTGCCAGACTAATACATTCTTCAGCAGCCAAAGTAAAGAAAAGGCTAGAAATATTTTCATGCTAATTTTCTCTTCTTCCCTTTTGTATCACTAGGGATGTAATGAGGCCTTGCACATGCTCAGCAAGTATTCTACCACTAAGCTAATGCTACCTCTGTGCTAACTTTCATCAGACATAGAAGTGTCATTGCTATGGTTTGTGTTTAAATATCCCCCCAAAGCCTCATGTGGTCATGGGGGGGGGTCTTTCGAAGGCTGCTGAGTCTAGCATTTGTGAATAATTTGTAAGTTAGCTATGGGATTGGTGGTGTGACTGCTGCACCCACCCAGGGGTGAGTAACCTGCACACAACAAACAGTAGGGAAAGAGGCTTCTTCTTGCATGCCTTCCTTTTGCCCTTTTGCTCTGGTTGTTTGTTGCAGCTGCCATGAACTTTGACCCTCAGCCACACCACCCTATCTTTGAGCCAGCTTAGTATGGACTCAAACCTCCCAAAACTGTAAACTAATAAACCTTCCCTTCAAATACTTTGTCTCAACAATGAGAGAAAAGTAACCAAGACAATCATAAAATAGGGTGAAAAGTTTTCAATATGAACTATATGTACATTTTAAACAAGAAAGAGTACTAGTTGAAGAGGAGGACAAGGACTCCATGAAAATCTTGTGGCTTACATTCTTTTTTTTTTTCTAAAATAGCAATTGTATTAAAAAAAAAAAGATGGTCAGTACACAGCGTGAAGTTTTATGGTTTGAGACAGGGTCTCACTATATAGTCCAGGCTGGTCTTGAACTTGTGAGTCTCCTGCCTCAGCCTCCCAGTACTGCGATTACAGGTGTGGAGCACCACCGCCTGCTCTTGCCACTTTTTTAAAAATTAATTTTATTTTATTTTAAAAGGGGAGTAAAATTAAACACAACAAAACAGAACAGAATGGGACATAAGAAAGCATAAATTTCAAAGCTAGACAACCAGAGATCTTCACTATCTGTCATATTGTCTCTTGTTTTCTTCCAAATGGTTGTCCTTATCTTTGCATATGGAGAGCTCATACTAAATAACATAGCCGATCTTTTCACAAGATGTGTAGTTCACTGGCTCCCACTTGCTAGGCAGGGGGGAGGAGGACGGGGGACACGGATGGGGGATAGGATGACATGAGATGTCTGATTCTCAGCCCACACGCAGGCAGGATCACAGTCACCCCCCAGAGATGGGAAGAGTTCCTTGTTCTCCCAGCACCCAGAGTCAACCGCACTGTGCAGGTCTTGATGTGCCAGGGTCTCTCTCTTTCAGGCTGCCAAAAGTCTGCCACACTCTCAGCCGCTCCCCAGAGAGGGGAGGAGCTCCTTGTTCTCCTGGCACCCCGAGTCAACTGCACGGTGCAGGTCCCGATGCACCAGGGTCTCTCCCCTTCAGGCTGCCGAAAGTCTGCCTCACTCTCAGCCGCCCCCCCCCAGAGAGAGGAAGAGTTCCTTGTTCTCCTGGCACCCCGAGTCAACCGCATGGTGTAGGTCCCAAGGCGCCAGGGTCTCTCCCCTGCAGGCCCCCTAAAGTCCGCCATACTCACCTGCTGTTTCTTTCTGATGAATTGACCATTCCATTTCCAAAGTTCTGAAATGGCCAACAGACCACAGAAAGAATTCTCTTTAGGCTCCTGTTTGAAACCAGCAGCTACAGCAATCTGCTGGCCTTGCTTCAGGACCCTGTGACTTACATTCTGATGGTCTGTTTGTTAGACAGGTGAGGAAAGAATAGAATGGGAGAAAGAACAAAAATTTATTGATGAGGTTCTAGACTTGGGAAAAACAGGAAGAACTAATTAAAAACCTTAAAGACACTGCATTTCTTCCAATATAAAGCTTCCTTCCTAATAAAAGACATGGCCAAAGCATACAGGACAGAGAATTGGAAATTTCCTTTGGCACAGGAAGACAATATTTTGAATATAACAAGGGTAAAAAAGAAAACAACAAAAATAAAAAGCTTCTAATTCTAATGTTATATTCATTTACATGATCATGAATGTAACTCTAACCTTCAAGACATAACTGACAGGAAAATCAAATGTAGTGGTACTGAGAGACTTCAATTCAGGAGGGAGCTGCTAGGAAAATCAGCCTGCTGAAAGTGGAATGTCTGATAAATTCTTGGCGTGCCTGCTGACAGTGTCATTTCACAGAAACAGGAGGTAGTGACAGAGGGAGCTGCCTTTCTGAAATTAATCCTGAATATAAGGGAGGATACTTGGTCAGGTGAACATCACGAGAAATTTAGGAAAAAAATAGCTATGTCATTTTAGAATTCATAACACTAAATAAAGAAACACCAAACATATTTTATATTTCAGTTCCTCAGGTGAATGATTTCGCTAATTCAAAAATGTTTTCCAAATACTGGGTGCTGTACTTGCTTATTCAGGGCTGTGTGTGTGTGTGTGTGTAGTGAGCCTTTTTGTTATTGCTGGGAGAGGAACCCAGGGCAGTCCACATACCAGACAAGCACCTTGACCCTGATCTACACTCACACCCTATGGTGAGTCTTTATCACTGACGTCCTTCAAAAAGGTCAAACAAAGGAACAGATTCACCACATTGTGAATTTAAAGGCATCACAGTGATGATAATAACTCATATTTTTCAGGATCTTGCCTCCAAGTGCCTTGCAGAAAATTTCATATTTTCTCTGTCTTTCTTGCTTACTACTCAGAAAATAACCCAGTTCTAGGAATTTGCAGAAATTTTTTAAAAAGGATTCAAATTGAATGATCTTACACTAGTGGAATTGGGAGTATGAGCCAGTTTTTCTATAAATCCTCTCTCTCTCTCTCTCCATTCAATGTGTGTGTGTGTGTGTGTGTGTCTGTCTGTCTGTCTCTATTTCTATGGTTGAATTCAAGCAACAACTAGATCCTATTCATACCCCTCCCTGAGTAGAGCATATTTCATCAGAGGTTTTTTATTGCGCCAAGTTTGCATACTTGTCTATATATTTCCTCCTACAGTACATTCTGTACCCAAAACCTCATGAGCCCCTCATTAAAGAGACTTACAGCAGGCCTGCCACACTGGCTCACAAGATTTGTTCTAGTGGCAGCTTAAGCTCAATATGGGTACTCTACCACAGATAAATCTGCTCCCTTAGAGAGAGGAAGATTCTGAATCCCAGAGAGCTAATTTCAATTATCTAAACATATGACACAGGAGGAAGAGGTCGAAGAAAATGTCTTAGAGTCTTTGGTTGTTTGGTTATACTCATGTTTGAAGAGAACAAAGTAAACAGAAAAAGAGGGTATATGAAGATGAAAACAGGACAGAAAAATAAAACTAGAGAAATTTATTCGGAGAAATGAACTTCAATACATATTTAAGTGTGCAAGCAAGCAAAAGACTAGGGAGCAAAAACCTTTCAAGCCAAAGTGAAAAAAGAACAAGGAAAAACAGGTTGAGTGTTGGATTTTCATCTTATTATGCTAACATTATAAAAAGAAGAGCTACTCATGTCCTAATTTGCTTCTATTTTCTGTATCAAGGAAAATGATAGTCAAATTGAAAAGAGTAGAACAAACATGGATAAGAAGAAAATAAAGCTCCAATTAGGTGAAGAGGGGGAAGGAGAGCTCCTAGCTGTTTTGAATAAGTTCAAGTTCTCAGTTTCAGGAAAATTATCCCAGGGAGACTGGGACAAGGTACAGGTGTGATCTTAGGAACACTGTCAGCAGCAGCCACTGGGTATGCAGAAGAGCTCTGTTGACAGAAGGTTGGAGACAGGTAACAGTCCTGATTGTCTACAAGTGGAAAATGGCCCACTACAGAACAACAGAATGCTGCACTCAACATCAATCCCTGGGACATCACTAGGGAACTTCATTTAAAATCATACTGTTTTGATAGTTTATACAGAAAAATATACCAATCTGGAAATCAGCCTGGTGTCAATGACACCAAAGATGACTTTTGAACACTGTCAGAAACAAGTGGAATGGAGGAAATGGGATCTATAATAAGCTAAACAAGCAAAGTAAGGAAAAGTAAGGAAGACAGAGACAGAAACACAAAAACCAACGCCAAAGCAAGACACCAACGTGAATGGTGGGAAAGTAAGAGTCTCAGTAAGTGCTAACAGCACCAAAAAAAAAAAAAAAGCTAAAACAATTAAAAGCATACTAAGGCCAAACTGAAAACTGTGGATTGTATATTTTCACTAATTTGGAAGAATCTGTAAGTATATATACAGCCCCATGGTCATTATCATGTGCTCATAATGTGAAAGAAAGTGTATCTTTTTCTCTGACATATTTGCACTTTTTTTTTTGGGTACTGGGGATTGAACTCATGACCTCATGCTTGCCAGGTAGGGGCTTATGCTGCTGAGCTACATCCCCAGCCCTCATATTTGCAATTAAACAATAATCAGTGAGATCAGATCAGTAACTTATCCCAACCTACAATTACATGAGTATAACCAAACAACCAAAGACTCTAAGACATTTTCTTTGACCTCTTCCTCCTGTGTTATATGTTTAGATAATTGAAATTAGCTCTCTGGGATTCAGAATCTTCCTCTCTCTAAGGGAGCACTCAATAAGGCTGAGTCAGGATGATTACAAGATGAAGCCCAGCTTTGGCAACTCACCTTGTCTCAAAATTAAAAATTAAAAAATAAAGAGTCAAGGATGTAACTCAATGTAAAGGACTTGGGTCCAACTTGGATTAAAACATATGGCATGAATTCAAGAAAAACAGAAAATATATGAAAGATTTTATAACCATCGTATGCTTAGCATATAACAATAGGGAAAACCTGGCTGTATATTAAATAGGAATTAAATGTTCAATCCAATACTTGGAACAAATAATTATGATTTTTCTCAGTATGAATTGAGACTATTTAGTTCCCCAGCAGTATATTTGAAAAAGACATAAAGAATTTAATACCTACTCAGGATTAAACAGAGTAACTTGTGGCTAAAAAGAGGGATGGAAAAAAGAAATCTTTTTTAAAGACTGCATTAATACTCATTCTTTCTATTTGTTGTACACTAATCAAAGCAACTGAAAGACAATTACTGTTTATAAATCTCAATACTTATCTCATATGTTTTAGATATACCACAGTTTAAAATTCACTTTTGAATAACTAGAATGTGACCAAAGTGTGACAAGCCACTGAAAAGGTCTACTGAGACAAGTGCTATTTGAACTTAGAATTTTCACCTGGAAAACTTCTCAAATATTTGAAGAGAACAGATTTCACTAAACTGACTATTCATTCTGAATTTATTGACTAAATATATATTTAGCTTTTCCTATATGCTAAATATGCCAGGTACTGTCCTTGGTACTAGGAAAAAACCTCACAGACATGATTCCTCTTCTAAAAGACTTTTTAGTCTCCTAAGAGAGACATGTGGAAAATCAAGCATCTGACTATATGCTATTTTAAAGGTATTCTGGGGGCCCATAGGAATGGCATTTAGTTCAGACTGTGGGTCAGGAAGGTCCCCAGAGAAAAGTATTTCTGAGATAAGATTAGGATGATGAATAGCCATTAACCAGCTGAAGGACAGGGAGGAAGAGAGGACATTCTAGAGAGAATAGGATATGTGAATGTACAGCAAAGTTGAAAGAGCATAAAAAGAACCCATGACAGCACAAGCACAGTAGTTCCAGTAACTGGAGCAAGTAATGTGTGTGGCAATGACCTTCGGAAATGGGGCCTGAGTTCTATTTTCTAAACCAGGGAACTTGAGCTGAATGTTATGAAGATCTTTGAAACATTTACCACTGCACAGTGATATGATTTGACCTTAGTTTTAGAAGGATCCCTCAAGCAACAGTAGAGCTAGTCTGGATACATTGGGACAGGGTAGAAGCACAATCAAGTCTCACTCTTTGCAATAGTTGCAATAGTTACACTCTTTAAAGTCACTATGTCCACTGAAGGACTTCTAGAAGAATAGGGTTAGGTTTCTGTGAGCAACTTTTGGCTACATTTTTATTAACTGAGTAATATATATTCTTGCTTTATCTCTGTTTATGTTTAAAGACATTGTGTGTGAAAACACATATATCTTATAAATAATGAAATGTAATATTTCTTTATAATAAGACACAGGCTTAAAAGTTTAGCATTTTTCTGACCTTGGGTAATCTGACCACAAATTTCAGCATCATAATAGTGCTGTTTGTTATGCTTCTTGAAATTGGTCATCACCTCATGAACCCGCAGTTTAGCAACTTTTTTGTCTTTTTCATAGCATCATCCTGCACTATAGCACTGTCTGGAGTGTCTCATGTATAAATTGGCAAATTCTCTCTTTCTTTTCCTGTGTGTACCATATTGTTGAGTCACTGATATTGAAATCATAGCCAACAACACTGTAACTCATGCCTGACCAAAACGTAGCCAACACATGTATTTTCTCAATAAGGCACACCATAATCTTCTTGCATTTAGGAACCCTAGAGTGAACTTTGACACTATGTATGAGGGGTGTTTAAAACAGTGGGATTATAAAAACAAACAAATATAATAATGAAAAGATGGTACTAAAATCTCAGAACTGACAGCTATGTACAGTAAGACAGCAGAAACAAGAAAGCAGAATATTGCCTTGCTCAACCTCCACTGAAAATGGATTCACTGGGCAAGTAACACTTCTCATCTTTCTGCTCATATCTAGGAATAACTGTGAAAGTGCAGAGAATAATGATTTTAGGGGGTACAAGTAATTTGTAGCAATTAGACAAATTTGCAATCTGCAGATAATGAGGACTGACTTATAATAAAGTAAGTTACAGCTAATGATCACCTGAATTAGGGCGGCAACAATGGAGTAAAGGAGTCCTTGCATCCAAAGTATTTACCAAAGTCAACTAAGCAAAATTTAGTGCTAAGAACCAAGAATATGGGAGATCCTTTTTACTTTGAGGTAGGTAGGTGATAAGAACTGCAGGAAAGGTGTAGTTTTAGTAAAAAATTGACACCAGATATGGTAAAAGGAATCTAAGTACTTCAAGAAAAGACTGATGATATAAGTTTGTTCTTTATGAACAAACTCAGTCCCAGAAGGACTAAGTAAAAGGAAAATTTAGAAGATACAGAGAAGGAAAGGACTGAGTTAGCTCAAGGAAGTACAAAGCAATATGAGCCATGACAAGTCAGAGGAAGGATGAGCAGAGACACTTACATGATGGATACTGACTCTTACCAAACAGGATTTTAAAGTGTAATTAATTTACTAAAAAAATCCATGAAGTATGACCACAAACCTGATCAAGTAGAAAGATGTTTTTAGGATTTATAATCCATTAGAAGTTCACATAGGAGGTATTCTGGTGAGGAAAAAAAGTTATCTAAGTTTTGTTCCTAAATTTTTGGCTTGGTTAAATATCTTTGTTTATATCTGCTGCTGGAACAAAATAGCACAGATTGAGTAATTTCTAAGTAATGAAAATTTGTTTTTGGTTTCATCAGGGCCTTCTTGCTGCATCCTTACATGGCAGAAAAGGTAACACTGTGTCTTTGTGTAAAGAAAGGGCAAGAAAACAGAAAGGGGCCTAAGTTAGGTCTCTCTAGCCCTTCAGTAAGGGATAGAGTTCATGTGGACGGTTCTAATGACTTAATCAGTTCCTTGAAGCCTCTGTCTCTTAATACCGTAACATGAGGATCACGTTTAGACCTGAATTTTTGGAGGGGACATATATAAAGCATAGTAGTAGATAATTGCTTGGTAGTCTTTCAGCAAGATAGGAAAGCAACAGGAGGAACTGGCTGGGAACTAAAAGATTTGTGCTTTATTGGGGACATCTTCAATTTGAGGCAGCTTTCTAAGAAAGGTTCAGAAAGTAAGGAAAAATACAGAACGCTCTGAATATTTTGAGTTAGAGTTTAGAAATTGGGAGTCAAGAGTTGGAATTATTGGTTCATATGGGGATGTATGTATTGGTTCATATGAGGATGTATTAATGGAGAAAATCAGTCGACCAAAGAAGGAGTCTGGGAAATACAATTATTTAAGGGACAAGCTGAAGAGAAGGAACTTCCAAGGGACAGTTGATATGAAATAGCAGTGTGATCCAGAAGCGAGATTAGGATTCACAAAAGATGAGAGTAGCTAGAAATATAAGGAAAAACAAATTTTTCTGACATAACAGTCAATGCTGTAAAGAGGTCGCATAAACAACCCTAAAGTAAGATAACTGGAAACTATAGATGTATTAAATATTTTGCTCTAAAAACGAATTATCTAATATGAACTTTGGAAAACAGAGTAGGTTTTCCTTATGAGACGAATACCTTATCAATGAATTACACAAATAGTGTCACAATGACCACCACTGAGCAGGGTTCCAGGAAGAATTCTTCCACTAGTAAGAGATTGTAACAATCTTTCCAACCTTAAGATAGTATGCTGTGAGAAGAGGGTGCAGTAAAAGCCAGAGTGGAGAACTTGCTGACATGGCCACTGAGGTTCAGTATTTTGTCAAGGATTCCTGAAACTAGCCCTAATAATTCACTGGAATTGCCTCATGGACCTTGGATGCAATGATGACTAAATAATAAAAGACATTGAGACACCAAAATTTCCTTGGCAACGTATGGGACAAAGAGAAGGTTCAGGAAGGTGTACATATTTGATGGTTATTTAACGTAAGTCCTCAGTCTTACCTCACAACTGTACAATATCCTGAGAAAGGTCAGAAAGAGATATTCCCATAGAATGTGTAACGATTGTATGTTGTAACGAGAAGCTTGGTAATGTGTTCTAGTACTGGGTTCCCCTCCTTTTCTATTTCAGTCTGCTTTGTGCCTCACTCCTGATCATTGTAACCACACTTGATTATAAAATAATAGCAAATAGGCTCTGCTAACTGGAGAATCATGTATTATAACCATTTTATTATAAATATATTCTTGGAAAAATATATTGCAATATAACATATCAATACAAATATTATTCTTTATTGTTGTATTATCCTATATCCTTTCATAATTTCCTTTATAATGTCATTCATGGCACCTAGTTATAATACAGCTTATTATTTAACCATTACCTCACTCCCAAAGGAATTTTTCAGAGGATGTGTTAGCATTCCCATTGGTATTATCTGGCAAATTCCAAATTAAGTCTTAGTTTTATAGCCTAGCTCTATTACTAACCACCCTAGGAGCCTTTGTAGTATTTCCCCTTTTTAACTGGTGTTTTCAGCACCTTCCAATTTTGTATTGTCTGACAACTAAATAAATGTGAGCATGGTAGAACTCAAACAGCTGTATGTATTTAACTACAAGGTTGGATGCCCAATTCGTGCACAGCTTATGCAGCCATCGGGAGAGCTCTGAAAGGAAAAATCTGCAAAGCTTCCAGCATATTTTATTAATGACCAGCCAGACACCATAACCCACACCAGGGAGATGAAGACCTAATTAATTAGGCATAATACTACTTAGCACTTACCATTTTCAATAAATATTACTACATGAATGAAAGAATCCTCAAAAGACTCCCGTGAAGCAGGAACTATTAATCCTATTTTACAGCTGGGGAAACAGAAGCAGAAAGGGTCTCAGATTTTCTCAAATCCAAAGAGAGAGGTGGCATCCATTCTCAATTCAGTTTTCTCAGAGCTGGCCCACTAGGTTAATTTTAGAGCATGTTTTTCTCAAAAATCTAAAGGCAGCATAGCCATCAAAACAGACTTGCAGGTACAAGACTACCTACCATCAGAGGTTTTATATGGAAATTGTCCTTTTGCCTCTACACTTGCTCCCTTTGAGGCCTGAGATTATATGACCCATACCTGTGCCAGCAAGTAAAATAATACCTCACACACAGTAGATGCTCAACAAAGTTTTCTTTATTCCTAGTTTAATCAAGATGTCTACTAAGTTCCTACTGTCTTCTAGGCATTTGTCTTTCCTTGGGGAGTTTACAGAACATATAACCAATATACAAGCAAAATATGTCAAATAGTAAAGACTGATAAATGCTATGGAAAACAGCAAGCCATGGCACTAGAAAAGAATCCAGAGGTAAAAACCACATGGGCAAACTCCTAAGACAGGAGCATCCCCGGCATGCTCAAGAAGTAGCAGAGAGAACAGTGTGGCTACATAGAAGGAGTAAGGGAAAAATAAAGGAAAGTAAGAATACCAGTCATGCAGAGTCTTTTGAGTCATTTGAGTAACACTGGACTTTTTTACTCTTTGAAAATAGGATATGTTAAAAGGTTTTCAATAGTGGTATGAAATGAAAAGACTTGAAATTTAATGAGGTTAATTTTTTCTAGGCTATAAGAGTCAATGGGAACAGGGAAGTAAATTAGAAGATGACTACAATAAGCCAGCTGAAAAATAATGATTACTTGTTACAGGATTGTAGTAATGGAGGGGGTAGAAAATAATCACATATATTTTTAAGATAAAACCAAGAAAGGTCTACCTTGAAATTTGATGGATTACATAGAATCTGCAGCCTGAAAGAAAGATGGTAAGATTTATTTCAAGGTTTTGTCCTAATAAACAACAAGGATTTTACCGTTGATTAAAGTGAAGTAGACTATGCCACAAGAAATTTTCAGAAAGAAAATCAAGAGTGTGAGTTTGGATGTATGAAAGATGACAGGCCATTGAGAATTATCCCATGTGAACATATTGAATGAGAATCAATATATACTGGGCGATAAGGGAATAAAGTATTTCGGAAGAAGAGGGATCAACTGTGTCAAAAGCTGCTGATAGATCAAAAAACATAAGACTGAGAATTGACCATGGAATTTGAAAAACAGAAGGACACTGGTGATCATGCTAATATAAATTGTTACAGAGAAAGAACTTGTGCTAGTCTAGTCTCTGTTACTGTAACAAAGATGAGAGACAATCAATTTATAAAGACAAAGGGTTTGTTTTGTTCCACAGTTTTAGAAGTTTCAGACCATGCCCTGTGCTTTGGGTATGTGGTAGCACTTCATGGTGGGAGTACATGGTGAAGCAGACTGTTCAGTTCAAGCACTGGAAGCAAAAGAAATAAAAAAGAAGGAGTTGGGAATCTACAGTCCCCTTCAAAGTCATATCCCCAATAACTTAAAGATCTCCCACTATGCCCACCTCTTATAATTTCTATCATCTTCTAACAGCATTAAGCCAGGGAGTAACCAAGCGTTTAACTCTTCTAAAAAGACAAGTTCTTAATTTTTCCCATTTTCTGACAGGGCAGGCATTCAATAAATATTTATTGAATATTAACACTTGGGCTTGTGGGGGATCATTTACATGCAAACTATATTAGGATAAAATGAAAATGGAACACATCAACATAGAAAAGTATAAAATTTGGTATATACATAAAACTATATAGATAAACATCTAGACAAAACTTAGCTCCAGCAACTGAAAATAAAAATCCAGTATGAAAAAAATAATTCAGTAGTAATGAATTCATGTACCATTCAGATTTCAAATATCATTTCCCCAGAAAGGAACCAAGAACTCTTAGAGAAAAAAAACAGATGCCAGATTTGCAGTCAAAAATGTGCAAGATCAACCTGAGATGTCTTGTCAAGCCAGCTAGTAAAGAGATCTTGAGATTCCTAGTGTCATGTTAAAAGCACTCATGATGAACTAACTGGCACTGCCCAAAACCTCCTGTTAAAAACAATTAAAAAGAGGCATAAAATATATGAATCTATATTTTCAGTACTAGATAGCAGGCAACATAGAACTGGATTCTGGAAAGATATAAACAAAGGAAGTGGTATAATTTGAATATGGTAGTGTCTCCCGATTATATCACAAGCCAAAAAAATCAAACTAGAGGAACAGGTAAGCTAGGAAAGTTTCTTGTTTATTCCATATCGACAGACCAGGCATTCAATAAATAGTTAATGAATATTAAAATATAAAACTGAAAACATCTGCTTTTGACCTCAAGCCCTGGAAACCAGCAGTGTCTGCTTCTCACTGTGGTCATAGTTCTCTCAGACCCCTTATTCCATCATCTTTCTGTCCACCTCCATTTCTTGAATCACACATCTCTGGCCACTTCCTATAACCATGGGTTCTTGCTCCAGAAGCAGCACTATGCATCTAGATTCAGATTCTGAAAGTCACAGACTGGTAGTCTATAAACAAAATGTAATTCCTAGGCATATTTCAGTGGCCTAATGACATTTTAAACTCTTTGCACATGGGGTTAAAGGTGTGGCACAGAAGTGGAGTACCTGTCTAACACGTGCTATACTCTGGGTTCAAACTTAAAACTGCACACATAACTAAGATATCAAAAAATTTTAAGTAAAAAATCTTGAATTCCAAGTTCTTTTAAAAATACGAAGATCAGGCTATGCTGCACCTATGTGTCTTCTTCCCAGAAACTAGCTAGAATTTTGCTGTGTGTCATCCCCAGCAGAGTCTTCAACAGAATTGTGTAGATGATTACTTGCCTCTATTTATGTTCCTTTATTATAATTCCTGGAAGAAATATTTCTCAAGATCGTCAAAAACTGAAAAGTAAAAAGTGGTTGACTTTTCTTTAATGACATTATTTTACTTATTAAATGAAAATATCACTTGCCTAGCCAGTTCACGCATTTGTCAACTCTGTTCTCTTCCTTTATTGATATCAGATGAAATTCTTCTTATGCATGTATGTTCATGATCTAAAGAACTGTGTTTTGCCTCTAACATCTAAAGGAACTGAAAAAATTGACTAAGCTTGCTGAAAAAGGACCAATTTCAATTTCTAAAAATCTTAGGAGGCTCAAGAAGGTGAGTTTGTCTCGACCTGGTGTATGGCTGCAGTCTCCAAAGAGAGCCTGGAAATCAACACCTCAATCTGTTTTCTTTTCCTTTGCCTTGACTTTCTTCTGTTTTCTCTACCCTGTGTTCTCTTCTTGGCAGGAAACTCAAGCCTTAGAAATCTAAGTCTATTCATAAATGCACTTCTTTCAGTTACTATGGCAATGGTGAAGGAATCTGTCACGGCCAAACAGGATCACAAAAGGATCACTTTTATTTTTATTCTCAGTGTTTCCACTAACAAACAAATAAATAAAATGCTACAACTAGCCAGAGTCACATCTGCGTCTTGGAAAACCGCTCCCAAGGATTGATTCCCCAGTTTTATTTCTTTCTTAATTTTTTTGCTCCTATTTTATATGATTTTATTTGTTTCCCTAGATATTTCATTAGAAAAGACCACAGTGAGTGTCATTCTCTGAATCTAGAAGGATTTTTTTCTCCTTACCTTTTGCTGTTACAAATGCAGCCTAAGAGCTGCAATTATTTTCAAAAAGAAACAGTGTAGTTTCCTAAGATTATGCTGTTAGAATTCACTTAATAAAAGCATAGGTTGCAAATGTTCATCTCCACAAACTACGGATGACTACCCATAGAAAGCTGCTGTTGTGTCTACAGCCCTTACCTTTGTATTTCATCACTGACAGAATGAAATCATTCAAATATCCTTACATAAAGAAAGCAACACAAGACAAACTTGCTGCCCTATCCTTAGGGCAGGGATGACAAGTTAAGTTGACATCAAGATTACCAGATGAGAGTTCAGCCACTTTGCCAGTCATTGGTACTGCCTGGACCCTGTGCAACAGCACATTTGCTCTGAACAACCTACAGTCTGTCAAATTCCATAGCAGTTTCCAAGGCAATGATATGTTCTTGGTCTTTTCTTTAAGTGGAACACAATGCATTAGAAACTGCATAGTAAAGAAAAGGGAAGCCCTTTGAACCCAGTGGGGGAAGATCCCCCATTACTAGAAAGAGGTTACTTTGCAGATGGATCCAAATTCTTCCTGATTTCTAAAGGAGGGCACTGTCTCTTCACCCTCTTGGTAAGGTGTGATACTCAAAATCTCTCATGCCAATGCACACTTTCAAAGAAAAGCACTTATTTCAAATTTTACTGGCAATTAAATGGCACTGACTGTCCTATATTTGAGGGTGAAGGAAAAAAAAAGTTTTAACATATGAAATATGGGTGTCTTGGGTTGGATTGGGATTCTCACTGGATATACTAATATGCTTCCAGAAACTGCCCATAACAGATGCAGGGACTATATAGTAAAATAAAGCACAAAAGCATTTGGTGAGATATACTCAGGTTTGATTGTTATCCTATTACTTATTATTTATCACCTGAAACACATTTTTTCACATGTGTAAACCTTAATGTTCTTATCTGAAGAAAAGAGTAATAGTACCTGTAGCACAGGATGATTGTTAGAATTAAGTAGGAAATTGCATATAAAGCACTTATCGCAGTGCATTCTGAACAAATGCAAGCTCTAAATAAATATCAACAATTACAACTATTTTGGTTATTATGCTTCAACAGTAAAATACATACTCCTGTCTCCTATTTTCATTTTGTTATAAATATATCTTGTATTTATATATTGTGTACATTTATACTGTAGCAACTCTCACTGTGCCCTAGAATATTCTGAAAACCTAGACAGCAATTCTTTCCTTCACCCTAAATGGTATTTAAAGATGCTTGATATAATTTAGAAACAGCTCCTTACCTCCTCACATATAATGGTTATATTAGGTAGGAGGTGGCACATTCATTTTATGGACTAGAAAAAATGATGGGAAAGCTGAATTCACTTAACTCAATCTAGAAATATGAATGAAAACATTTCTGACATAAATGTTTTTAGCATTAAAATAATATCCTAGGGGCAACATACACTCATTTATCCCCTTTATATTCATTCAGCAGTTGTTTATTCTGCATATGGTCTGCACTAGGTGCTACAGGACACAGTACTGGTGACAGAAACAAAACCAAAGTCTCATTCCTCTTCTCAAAGAAGAGGTTTTGTGAGTGCATGGTTACAC
Source organism: Dolichotis patagonum (assembly GCA_004027295.1). NCBI lineage: Eukaryota > Metazoa > Chordata > Mammalia > Rodentia > Caviidae > Dolichotis > Dolichotis patagonum. Next base: position 109,067 of record PVJX010000193.1, on the reverse strand, counting down.
CTAGGCCAGGTGGGAAACAGCAGGGCATCTCAGCATGTAGAAATACTAACTTCATTAAGACCTTAAGATTAAGGGGGAAGTAACTTTTAATCTGCAACCTTTAGTGCTACCAACTCCCTTGTAAATTATTACTTAAGTATAATATAATGGAGAATGTATTAGACAACTGGATAACTCAAAAGCAATAGCATACTGTTAGAACATTCTGGTAGAAAGTGGCACTAAAAGCAGTAAAATGCATAAAATAATGGAAGTTCTGATCTTCAGCCTTGAGTTCTGCTTAGTATTTCTGTGTGAGTGAAAGGGACTCAACTCATATTCTTCACAAATTTAACCTTAGTTTTCTTTCCATATTAAAGAAAAAAAATTAGTGGAAAGTTGATATTTCTGTGAATTCTGAATAAAAATTTATAACAAACTGAGTCAGTAGCACTCTAGTCTGCCATCTGGGATTTTATATTACTCAGTTGAGTCCAGAAATTAGATTAACATGGAAGAATTTAGAAAGGGGAATTTCCTTTTGGAGGTAATTACGAGGCTCACCTATTAACAGCGGAAAATCTGCAGCTACTAATTGCTCTCCTCAAGTCAGACAGAAGAGCTCAAATGAAATACATGAGAGAGAAATGAGAGTTTTATTTCAGTTATCAGTGGCCATAACCATCAATATTATTTGGAAATGTCAAAGCATAAAGCAATTTACTTATGAAAGTACTACAAAAGCATAGGTCAAAATATCAATCTGCTCTTCCTTAAAACATTTTGAAGTTATGGTTTTACTTCAATATTTTTACTGGCTCCAAACAGATTTCTTTATACCCCAAATGACTTCTTACAAATTGTGTAAAATCTGAATTCAGAAAATTTGGCTCTGGTTTAGGATTTGCAAGCTATGAAGAACCTGTACCACGTTAAACAGGATTCAGAACAGCCTCCTATGGGGAGCAGAGGCTACGAGTGAGGAGAGGCCCCTTGATGGAGCCTGAAGCAGTCAGACCCAGCCAATGATCCTGAAAGTCAGACTGTCCCCGCTATGGCTCTCTCTGCCTTCTCCTCCTCAGAGATCCTGAGGACAGAGGACAGCAATGGGGATTTCACAGACATAGATCCTTCTTAAATTCAGACTAGGCGCAGTCTTTGACAGGAAACAAAGGGTGTAATTATGTCCTCAGAAAATGTAAAAGTAAACAATGCGGTATGCATGTGAGTATTTCATTCCTTCTGAAACTTTAAAAATTACAGTCAAATAATTTCGAATGTATGTGTTAATGAAAGATCTTTTGTCTAATTTATGTACATCACTTCACCACAGATCTATGGAATTTAGGTTACAGTTGTATAATTCCATAAGGGGTTTTTGATTGCTTAAGTGCCACCTGTTCTTTATAAATGCTGTGACTGACATCAAGTTTTCCTCCATATGGTGATGACATTTTTGATTACTATTTGTCTTCTTACATTTTAATAGTGATTTGAGTTAAAATAATTTAAAGTCTGTTTCCCAATAGCTTCATGTAACTGAACAGTAATGTTTATGAGTTTTATCTTTTTGTTATTTTGAATCATGTAATATTTTAAAAGAGTTTAAACTAACTGCAGAATACAGATTTGGAGGTATAAATGAGTAATTTTTCAGTTGTGAGTTAAAATCAAGAATGGAATCAATATGGGCATCTCTGTAATTGAAAACCAGTGGGTGATAATTCTGAACTGAAAACAAGATAATAAGAATAAAGATGAGACATTGGTGAGAGAAAGATAAGATTAAAGATGCAATCTCAATTAAATATCAACTACTAAACACTGTAATAAAACTTCCAATTCTAATTTGTCTTGTATTTTCCTCTTTTGTATAAAAATTATGAGGATATGTAAAAATAATTTAAGCAAATCAGGGGACAATTTATTTTCTCTGCTAATTTAACATTTACAGCACTATTAATATCCAAATATTTTGATGAACAGAAATAGTTCGGAATTTTTTGTCATGTCTAGATTTCTTTCTCTATATTTTCTGATATATTATTATTTTAGCATGAATTTTGAAGATAATAAAAGGGACAAGGCAAGGCATGTGGCACTGAGATACACAATGAAAGAAAACGTCAGTTTCTCTCACCTTCATGCCTGAGAGTGATTTCTTTATACTGTGAATGATCTACATATTTGTGTATTTTAAAAAAGAATTTATAAGAAAATAACTTCCTATTTACAATGAACTCTATATTTTCTATTTTTAAAAAATTGCAAGTTTTATGATCAATTTATAACCATTTATATGAGGCTGACAGCCTGAGGCTTTTTGCTATCTCTTCTTCATTTTGAGGAAACCTATTGCCTTTCTTTGCCTTTTCAGTTTCCTCTATTTATTCTTCTAAACTCCAAATTCTTTTCTTATTCGAATCCATGAGCTTCTGAAAAACTCACGTAATCTCTAAGCAAACAGCCTACAAATACCATAAAGTCAGTATAACAAAGACAAAACTCTTTTTGCTTTATCCTTCTAATTGTTAATAGGAGGGATAAACTGCTAATTGTTTATTTTCCAACATGAAAATAAAAGCTAGGAATCATAAATTCGAATTGAATTTCATATATGTTAACTTAAAAATAATGAAGGATAAGAATTTTGCCCTCCCTTATCTGATATGACTACACATACTAAGTAATTGTTAATTTATACAAATGAATCTATAAAATAAACCAGAGCCCACAGTATTTTTCAAAGTCATTTAATATCCAAGGGATTCTACTGGCTGTCTATAAAATATGAAAGTTTCCATTCGGTAACAGTTTCAAGTTACTCTTTTTCAGAAGTGAAGAGCTTTTGCTTTCTTACAGTGTGGCCATCTAGCAAAATTGTATTTCATAGCTATTTGTCAGGTACTTTCGGCTTTACTACATATGACATCTAGTTTTGCATAGTCAAGAGGGAGACAGTTAATGCAATCAAACTATTTTGAGCACAAAGTTTCTACCATCAGTGTAAAATCAGTCAGTCTTGGTTCTGACCAGTATTATTTACAAACATAATACTTTACACAAATAGTAATTCCTATGACTAAAAAATATTTATATAGCTGTACTATATTAAAGAAATTTATGTTATTACAATTCTTAGTAGAAATGGAAGGATATTTCTTTACATGGCAAGAAGAATAATTCTTAAACCAATATCCAACAGGATATTTAGTGGTAAAAATGAAGAGACATTCCTATGAGTAATTTTGGAATGGAAGGGGGATTATACCTGTTAAAGAATATTCCATACTGCAATAGTTTTCATATTGCCCTCATGATGTTTACACTAATGACATATCACCAATAATATTATTTTAAATCTTTTAAATATTTTCTATGTATTAATTAATTTTACTTAAGAAACATTACATCAGTATTATAACTGTAAAATCAACATTTCTACCTTTAAAAGAATAATAATCATACACATACAACTATTTTGTATGAAAGATGTTTATAAGCTAATTAAAATTATATAAACACTTTATAATAAAAATTTATAAAATAATTAAAAGACTGAATGAATTTTGACTATTGAGCATCTCAGAAGCTCTACAACCAGTCTCGTTCTCTTTGTTAAGAAGAGTATTAGAGGGAGCACTGGTGAATTACCACCCTCTGCCTCTCCACCACTCCAGGAACCCCAGGTCAGAGGGACCCAGGTGCCCAGTCCAGTCCACTACACCAAGAGACTGGCAGCCAAAGCAGGAAGCGTTCAGGATGCAGCAATGGGCTGATTCAGAGGAACACAAGAGAATGTCAAGACAAAGGAACAAAATACAATCTCAGACCTGAGCCTACACAGAACAAGTTCAGGAGACACAGACATAGTAGAAATTAGAGATCACATACCTTAAATTTCTGAAAACACAACAATTGAAGTAAAGAAGCAACTTAGTTCTTACCTTGTTTGGTTAATTTTATATGTCTATGCGTCATGGTCTGGACAGCTATTTTGAAGATAACAAGAAGCATTATGGTAGCCATTGCTGATTTCCTATTATCTTGTTTTGAAGTTCTGTATCATTTTGTTTTGTTTGATTTGGTTTTGTTTGGTTTGATTTTATTATGCCTGATGGTATGGGCAGCTATTTTGCAGATAATAAGAGGCATGATGGTAGCCATTGCTGGTTTCCTATTATCTTGGTTTGAAGTCCTGTATCACTTTCATTGTTTTGTTTTGATTGATTTTATTCTATTTTGCTTGATTTTATTATGTCTGATGGTATGGGAAGCTATTTTGAAGATAATAAGATACATTATGGTAGCCATTGCTGATTTCCTATTATCTTGTTTTGAAATTCTGTTTTGCTTTCATTGTTTTGTTTTGATTGGCTTTTTTCTGTTTTATGTTATTTGGTTTTATTGCTTTCAAAATGAAACTTAAAAAAAAAAAGAGCATTAGAGATATCCAGGTACCAGACAGATTTTTTTAGTAACATACTTAGGAAGACTGAAAGAACTGAAAGGGAAATAACATTTACATTGTCTGATTCAACATCGTTTATTTCTGGGTTTAAAATAACCTCACTATTCTCAGAAGTATGTGTTCTATATTTTGAAAAATATTATTCAACAGACAATAAAACAAAGTGCGAAGTTTAAAAAATAAAAACCTGCCAAAGATTTTATGCAGATCACTGAAATAAGCCTGGCACTTACTATACATCCAAGAGACATTTATTGAATGGGTTAATTAATAAATTCAACCAAATACATAGTTAAGGACATTATTAGTTCTTGTTTTTACCATGTATGTATAAAATGACTTTGATTACTCAATAAGTAGGTCTGAGAAGTTAGTGAACGATTAAGAAAAAAAAATTTTCTATTTCCTGTGGGGAACGAATCCTTACTTACACAAATTCAAATTTCAGCTGGGTTTGCTAGGTTCACCCAATGCAATTTTAAGAACAGAACTAACATGGGGAGAAGCAAATTCTTGGTAGACATAGAGACACATTCTTTTGAGCACTTAAATCCAGCTATTTCCAAAATAATTCTTCTGGGTTTGACTAAAAGTATTTAAGTCAACAGTTTTTCACCTAACTTTGTATGAAAGGCTTTGTAGTCCAGGCTGAAGAAAAAGAGTTAATGGAATGGTAAATAAGGGAACAGTGAATATACTCCAGACAAACACCTTGTATTCTAGACAGAAGTACTTGCGGGCATCAAAATCCAATGTTTTGATGACTGTGCTTCTACACTTCCAGACTTTGCCACCTAATTTTCCTCTTTTCATTCTCCAACAAGCATCTGCTTATTCTCTAACATTTTCTTCAATTATTACCTATTATCAGGAAATTCTCCTTCAGGGGAAAATAAGTCATTTTCCTCTTTCTGCTTCCATTTCACTTTATATAGAACCTGCTCATAATTTTTCTCTATTTTACTAAAATTACTTGTTTACACGTACCTTTCATTGCTGAACTGAATTTACGTAAGAATTGCCAGCATCTATCTAGTATAATGCCTACCATGAAGTGACTAATAAACGCTTGATAAATGAATAAATGAAGTAATGAATTAATGTATAACTCACAATGGGTACAAAAAATATCTACTGATCGACCTAAGAATTCCTAAGAATTTCATTACTGCTCAAGTGTTAACATTTTCTTGCAGTCTAAATTATGTGTCATGTTGAAAGCTACGTGATTCCTTTATTCTTTCACAAGAATTTCATGGTCCATTTTCAGGTAAATTCTTGAGAAGCTGAATTTTGTTTCATTAACTATGAAAAAGGAAGCCCAGCGCATTTGGCTCTGAATGTTAATAGCAGATCCCATTGTTGCTTTGCTCTTCCCAGTATAATCTAGGAGAAAAACGCTCATGGAGTTCTGCTCACGCCTCCAATCTTCCTAATAGTAACAAGTCTTTCCGCCAACACAACTGTTTCCTTTCTTTTTAACAATGGCATATGGTTCATATGTTTACAGCAAACCTCTAAAACCTACTTTTTTTGTTTTTACAGAAAGGTTGGGTTATGAACTGTTAATGTGAACCTCACTTCCTACACACAAAAACAGAGTTCTTGGGGCTGAACAAGCTGTGGACATATTTGCAATGAAAGCACAGCAAAGGCAAATGGAAATTTATTTCAATGAGTTTACTGTAAGCACAGGTTTTTTTTAATTGGTAGGTTTTAAAATTGGTATTGGTAGGTTTTAAATGCCTAATTATCTTCATATAAATGACACCCTATCATCCTACTCGGGTGCCCTGTGCTGTTTATTATTTTGCATTACAATTATCATGCAAAGCAGAGAAGGTGACTTTAAGCAGCTCATTTAAAGTGCTCTTTTTTCTTAAGTGTAAAATCTTTGGGAGGCTATTTACATAGATGTTTATCATTGGGTGTTAAAAATCAGTCCAATTATAAGTACACAAAAGTTTTTATTATGGGTTTAATTCTGAAATGTAAATGGCCATTTTAAAGTGCCTGTTGAAATTTTAATTTGTGCATGTATTTTTGTCTACGGATTAACAAGCCATCCTGTATTGAAATTAATTACAGAGACATAGAAATGTTCAAAGATAACCGAACCTGTGTGGTAAAATGCCTAGAGGTATGCAATGCAATTCCCTCTTTGGAGTTGGACATTAGAGGTGCTGTAAGAAAGTACTCATCTGCCACCCAAGCCACTAACAACACTGTGCGGATGATAGGATTCCACTTCATGCTGCATTCTGTTACCATGGCTATGATGGCCCTAATATTGTATGCTCACAGCAAGGTTGCAATTAGTATTTGGATTTAGAAGAGAAACATAATGATCTCATATTGAAGAAACACTTGTTTAATACTATTTTGGATCTAGGCGTCCTTTCAAGTTACTAACGAGCAGCTCTGTTGGTCAGAAAAAAAATCACTCAGCCATTTTGTACCTGCATCCCAGTTTCTTTCAAACAAACTTCACCGAAATACAGAAGCTGATGATGTTCCTGGTGTATCTATGGGTACCTTCTGCCAGGCTGTGTACATTTAACAGCATAATAAACTTTCACATGATTCCCTCTGCAGCCAGCACTGAGAAAGGCCAAATGCTTTAATAATCAAATTGGAGTATATATTTGATACCCTTGCAAATACTGTGAAAATATGTATTATTAGAGTTCTAGGGTTTGATATATGCACAGTCAATCTCATGAAATAAGGTTCAGGATCACCAGCCAAGGAGAAGTGCTTGTCATTTATTGAAGAGAGAGCCAAGTGTCTCCTTGGTGCTCACACCTCTGGTATGTCTTTTTAATCTGCCACCCTATAAAGTGTTGTTTCCCATTATTCATTTGGAAAAGAAAAGAGCAGGACAGAGGTGGCCTAGGGACAAGAGGTGGGAAAAGCTTGCCAAAGATAGTAAGTAAGGGGAAGGAGTGGAGAGAAGACAAGATGGCTGACTCATGTTCTCAAATACACAGAGATAGTCAAGATCCCAGGATTCCAGTCACACAGCATAAGAAGATGCTAGAATAAATCTAAAAACTCCATGAAAGAACAAAGGTACTGGACAAATGCACAGAAATTCTCTTGACAGCAACTTGGAAGAAAACTTTCAATTTTCTTTTTACAAAAAGAAGGGGTTTTGTTGTTGGGGGTGGTTGGTTCGGTTTTTTGTTTGTTTGTTTTGTTTTGGTAAGACAGATTTACCTAAGATATAGCTTGGTGATTCCAAATATAAAAGACAAAATGGCCCATTTTGCGCACTAGAAGCGTAAACACCTCTAGGACTTTCAGCTTTATAACATTATACATGTATAAAGTTTTTTTGTGTGTGTACCAGGGATTGAACTCACAACCTCACACTTGCCAAGCAGACACTTATGCTGTTAAGTTAAAGTCCCAGCCCCTATAACATTATACATGGTTAAATTTGATTTTTCTAGTGTGATTATTTTCATAAGATTATACTATTTGAACTTAAGGTCATTATTGGATTTCACTTGTAAATAAGCTTTAGTGAGATACAAAATGCTCCTGGACTCCATACTGTTTGGGTTCTGAATATAGCACAGGAGAGAAGTGAAGACTTGTCTCTACATGGAAAAAATCAGAATGCAATACACTGGGCCCAAGCCATATTAGAGTGAACAGTAGCAAGAGGTATTATGTAAAACTACCAAGCTGAGGAAGAAGAATAAAACCAAGAGCCTGTGAGAAAACAAAGGGGAAAACAAATAGATCCAAATGAAGGGAAGAAGTAGATCTAGAGGAAAAAAAAAAAAAACTATAATGCTATGGCACAAAACTAGAGGAGGAAAACGATAATACTGGCAATAACAAAAACTACCATATACTGTTATTTTGTAGCTTACCATACTGATATTGTGAACTAGATATGATCATCCCCATATTGGAAAAGAGGCCTGCATGTTTTCACTATAGGCTCTTTCTTTAATTGTTAACAGTAGGCATTTCAAAGAATCTCTGCTTTCCTCAACTGTCTAACCTCACTGTCCTCAATGAATTTTAACAGATGATTTGAATTCCTACTTCAAATGGTTACACGATAAGAACTCCCTCAACTGCCTGCTACAAAACCTAGAAATGTAGGTGTATCCACGGCCATCCTTTCTTTCTTTCAATGACAGTACAAGAGGTATGGTCCCTAATGCTTAAAAGTAATTTTTCCACTTGTCCTTCAAACTTCATTTCCACTTATTCCCTATAAACTTGTTTCTTTTTTTTCTTCTCTATATCTGCTAGCTATTCTTTTTTATAGCTACTTAAAACTAGCTATAAAACCAACAATTTCCTTGAGCCTATGTCTCATCCCAGCCATTCTTTCTATACTTTCTTTCAAAGCCTACTTTCTTGAAAGAGCCATCTACAGTTATTCTTCTACATCTGCACTTTTCTTTTACTGGTCAACCTACCACAATATGATTTTTCTTACTCAGGTACATTGATAATCCATGCTCCAGCAGTGACATCTTGATTAGCCTTTAATGATACTATTTTTAAGAAAATCCTTTTCCTAGCGTATGGACTAGCACAGTCTCTTAGTACATCTGTTTTCAATACTTGGTAGGTTTCTCACCCATTCTCCTGACAGGCCCTTGAAGACAGATGTTCCTCTTGGTTCTGTCCTTGGCCTCTTCCCTCCATGCAACTGTTCTGCTGTCTCCACCATCTAGTCACTTCCATGGTCATTGCTATGTTGGCTTCCAAACCAGTACCACTATACTAAATTTCCCTCTTGGTCCTCAAATCAAAACTACCATTTCCTCTTGTCAAATGTCCCTTAGTCCTCTTTCTATTCCCAGTCTTGATTCTACCACCTTGCACTTTGGCAAGAGTAACCACTTTTAAATACAAATCTTATTGTACAAATCCTACGTGAATCATCAAGCCATATCTTGAGTCAGTGTATCTTTAAAAAAAAAAAAAACCAACCAACCACTGACCTTAAAAATAAATCCAAACTTTTTGCCATGTTTAAAAAAAATTCTTTTATAATCATGTCCCCATAAAACTTTCCAATTTTATTTTTTCCACTTCCCCTTTTTCATGAAATAGTGACTTGCTCACATAAATTCCTTGAGAAAAAAAGTTCTTAAATCTATTAATTAATGTTACATACATACTAAACATTGCCAAGAAGGAAAGTATGTCACTGCAATGTTCATTCTTTAGAGTATTAGTTATGAGCTAAGGTTTTTTTTAATAGCTTGTATAAATTTCTTAAGGTACCTGTTTCAGACTAACTATATAGTGTTGGTTGTTTATGAAGTTGATTTTCTGGTTGTGGTCAAGTATCTTTCTTTGAGTTCAGATCCTGCCATGAGAAAATATTGGGATATAAATTCCTATCCTTTGGAATCCAATATCCAAATATCTCTGAAGGATTAGAAAAGTAAACTGAGGGACAAAGAAGAACCTGTAGCCCATGTTAAATTTTAGGGAATAGCAGAGTTGGTATTAGACTTCATGCTAATAAAAGCAAGAAGACCATTTGATTTCCCATTTTCTAGGCTGGACCTAGACCTGTCAGCCAAGTAGCTCTACAGGCAATTGCCTAAAAGATCTGTTCTTTTTAAAGAGCATCAAATTGCCTCCAGTGGGCTCTGTTGGATCTTCTAATTGACTGAGAGTAACACAAGCAAATATGACTTCTAAAGGATCACTGAGCCTTTGCTGAGAATCATGACCAGGAAATGGAGCATGAACCAATTAGTATTAACAGAAAGCACTGGCCCCTGCCTCTAGGAACCTCCACTAGGCAATTCGGAGGGAATCCAGGATGGAGGTACACGCAGCATATCAGGCTGACTCAGAGTCTCTTAACAAGTAATATTGTTTGCTTTCCAGTGCCAGCTCTCCATCTCTCCTGGGGAAATAGAGTATGAATCTTTATTGTTGTCTCACATCTGGTGACAGGGGCAGAAATTGCAGGTGTTTTATTATCGTCTTCATTGATTAAAGAATAACCAGAACCTGATAGCATTACCAGTTGCTATGGTTTAGATCTAGACCGTCCCCACCAAAGATTCACGTAGTCAGGTTGGAACATTTGGAAGATGAGTGGGTCATGGTGGTGCTATACTCATCCGTAGGTTAATTCATCAAAGGGTCAGAGCTGAATGTGCTATTAGGAGCTGGGGTCTGGTCGGAAAAGGCAGGTTACTGGAGCATGACTTGGAAGGGCACATTTTCCTCTCCGGCCCCTCTCTTCAGTCTTCTCTTCCTGCCTGTCACAGTGTAAGCAGCTTTCATCTGCCAGACCCTTCCACCATGTGTCTCCTGCACTGGAGCAAGATGATAATGGAATGAAAAACCTGAGAAAAATAAATTTCTCCTTCTATAACAGTGATGGCAAATCTTTAAGAACTTTGAGTGGTAACAAACAGCCAGCTGCCACACAGGTGCTATAGGTTTGCCATCACTGTCCTATAGTTATGGGTGTTGAATATTTTGTCCCATTGATAAGGAAAGTAACCAACTGAGTGCAAGTCCAAGATAATGGTAATTAGAGTTCATGTTACTTCAGTGTTAGATTATCATTAGGCAGGGCATAAAACAAGAGGAAAAGGCTGCACTGGGATACTGGCTTGGTTCTGATATACACAGTAACTATTATGTTTTGGGCACATCAGGTGAAATAAGGGTACATACAATTCAAAATGTAATGGTGAAAACAAAATGCCACTTAATAGCTTAAATCAACAAATGCATTATTACTCACGTATGTTGCATGTCCAACTTGAGTTGGTAGAGAGGCTTGGAATTGTAACCAATTAACAACAAAAATTCCAGAAGTGGACTCTGAAAGATTTTTCACTAGCAATTAAGACTTTTACAGAGAAAACACATATCCATACTAATCAGCACTCACTGGCCAAAAGTAGTCTATAGTCCATTCCTTCCCACCCAGCTCCCAACAATGTGAACCGAGACAAGATCAAGCACTGAAATCCTATGATATGACCTAACCACACAGAGCCCAAGAGAACTGGGGCACAGCCCCAGGGATGACCACAATAAATAGCTTGAATTTTGCATTATATGACCTATGGAATAAATATGCTTGATGCTCTAAGATAGTATTTCTCAGTCTTGAGAAAATTTAAACTTCAAGAATATATGGAGAAACCAGAAGTTATATATTGCCATATTGAATGTTCACCTAAAGCAACTTTAAGTGTAAGTGCAAATATTTGCTTTGAAATTGCTTGACAGATTTTCCAAAATAATATATTTTTAATATTAAAAAACTTTTAGCAATATGAAAATTTAAAAATCTATACTTCTTATATAGAATAAAAGACTTCTGAGTCTATTCCCCTGAACTCCCACCTGGTGAAAGATTCTTGTTTGAGAAACAGTTCTCTTTTTAAAGAAAAATGACTAATTTATTTAAAGAAAAATGGCTAATTTAACTAGGTGCTTGCAATGTGCTCAACATTGCTCCTAGTGCTCTGCATGAAACAAATCTTTGAATCTACCTACATTTTATGTTTATTACTCACATTTTCTTTTGGGGGAACTGAAATGAAGAGAGGGAAATTCACAAAGTTAGTAACTGGTGTGCTACAATTTGCACCCTGAGTCCAGAGGCAGGGCACTTCGTCTACTCAACTTTTGCACTATACCACTTCTTTATGAATTTCAAAAAATATTTTTAAATTCTGCAATTGAAATGCTTACTAAAATACTTCTATAAAGCACTATTCTAAATGTATAGATAGGCTATATATTTTCTTACACTTCTCCATTTATTTATGCAACATATATATATGTTTCCTACTATGTGTAATAGTGGTGTTGATAGAGAAGAGGGTATAACTTGAAAACTTTTCATCAAAGCAAGATAAGTACACAATGATCTGTAAGTCAAATAGAAGCCATGGTGCCACACACCTATAACACCAGCATTCTGGGAGGCTGAAATAAGATGACTGCAAGTTCACACCCAGCTTGGGTCACTTAATGAGTCCCTCTCTCAAATTAAAAATAAATAGGGATTGGAGTTACTGCCCAGTGGCATGGCACCTGCCTGGCAAGCTAGAGGTCCTGAGTTCAATTCTGAGTCCCTGAAAATAAAAATAAAATTAAAATTAAAATAAATACATAAAAAGTGCTAGGAATGTAGCTCACTGAAAAGGTCCTGGGTCCAATCCCCAGAACTATAAACAAGCAAACAAAATAGAGTGAGAGAATGACTCTAAGATACATGCAAATCTAGCTTACTTATGTCTGGTTTACTATGAACACTTTCCTTCCCACCCACAGTATAAGCTTTGTGTGAAGAAATGTTATGTCTACCTTGTCCACCATTGTCTCTTCATGGCCATTTGTCTGGGAAATTGTAGGAGTTCCATAAATATTTGTAGTGTAAATAAAAGATCAGAAATTTCAGAGCTTGCAAATATCAGATACAGTACTATGTGTTTTATGATTTTTCTCATTTAATTCAAAACAAACTGTACAGATAGAAAACTTAGATTTAAAGTTCAGTCAGCTAGAAATGGCAATGTCTGAATTTGATCTCTAGTCTTTATGATTTTGCATTGGTACCACCTTTGACTCAAATCCACGGCCCTTCCATGTAGGCCTGAGGAGCAGAGACAGGATTCAATGGAAAAACTATTTTCTTCCAAGATCATGCAAGATGTTGAACAAATTAAGTATAAAAAGAAACATTTTTAATGGCGCTCACCATTTTTGTCTAAAGCAAGGACAAGAGGATATGTTGCAAAGCCAGATGACTAGATATTTATCAGTCAGAAATGTCTCAAAAAATACAGCTTGATTAGTGAATTGCAGTATGTTCAGTAATTAATTAAGAGTTTGATTTGTAAAAACAAAGCATGATGGCTCCTACACACACCATGTGTCCCCTGAGCAAATGAAGATAGAGCTTAATGCGGAGGCTCCCAGTTCAGCTAAGCAGTCACAGATGTGACTCAAATTAGATGGATGAACTCTGAATAACAATAACACTGTCCAAATTAGCAAATAGTATCTAAAATTTCTCCCAGTAAACCTGGGGACCCAGTCTAGGTCCAGGTTTGTGGGCTTTATATTCTGCTAAAATTGATTTGGGGATGTGGTTGGGCCAGTGCCACATAGTGTGAGGACTCTTACAGAAATGTGGAAAGAATTCTAGTCACCTAGCAGAACACAACTCAGAGGGAGCTCTAACAGCAAACGTATTGCTTATATGTGGAAAACTGCCCGCCCCATTCCAGGGAAACGTGTGTGTGTGTGTGTGTGTGTGTGTGTGTGTAAAACACAAGTTCAGTGGCATGCAAGCACAGTGTTTAAAAGGAGGAAAATAAACCTTCTATTGAAAGAAGTCACCCTTGCCAAAAGCAGATTTTGAAAAAGGTGCTGATTTTTTTGGTTTTGTCTTAAACTTTGTTGCAAGCCTATCTGACTTTTTAAAAGAATGCAAATATTTAACATTGACCAAAAATTTATCTTTTAAAGTGATTTTAGTTAAGTGTTTACAAAATAAAATGAGACAGATCTTACTGAAAAATTTGAAGATTATGTCCCTTCAACCAAAAATAAATTGCCCATTAGGGAATTTATGCAAAAAATACAAATAAAATCATAATGTATTTGGATTAGAATAAGACATATTTTGCTACTAAGACACGTGCAGTATACATTTTAAACACTCAGCAAACACATAGTTTGCATAGGTGGTCGTTTCTTTTTCATTGGAAGAACAGTTCACCTATACTATTTTGCTTTATAATGTGATGCAATGTAATAAAGGAGGAAAGGAGAGAAAGGGTGTACTCCAACTCATCTCTGTCATATTACTTGTACATATTACTTGTGTTAGTGAATTCCCTCTCAGTAAATGTTCTGTCAGTTCTCTCTGGGCTGTGCATCTATTCTTCACTCTCCATCTCACCCAATCCTGCTTCAACAACTCTTAATAGCTCTACTTCTGCATTGTGCTGTTCTTTTGCCCACTACCTATCTCCTCTTTCCCTAACACTTTTGCAGTCATTTTTTTTTCATGGAACACTAATAATGCTTGGCCTTAGGTGCTTTGTCATCTTGACTTTTCACTACCAAGATGGCTTGGTTGGCCTGTTATTGCACAAGTTATGATGACAGCCATTTCTTTGTACTGTGTTCTTCTGTAATTAGAGAGCCTCAGCCGACTTCTTAGAAACTTTTTTATCCACATAAATTTCGATAGACACACAAACTGAGAAATATTCAGTTAAAGTCAATATGCGCATTTGTCCATAAAAGGAAGTTCACAGACGTCTGGAATTTGCAAATAATGTTTTTGCTCAACTGTGCCTTTCAAATTTTCAGCAGTATGATACATTTCTGAAAACTGAAGACAACATCCCATCAAAGAGTTGCATTCCATTTTCTGCAGTTGACAAGAAAATCCACAATTCCAATTGCAGGAAAAAAAATGCTAATTTTTGTACTTTCTGTAATTTCCTGCTTAGAAAGAGAGAGGCATGCCTCTCGTGACACTTTGTGTTGTCATCTTACACCCTTCAAATTTCTGATTTAGTCTACTGATGGAAGCCTACAGTACCCAAGTTTAAGTATATGACACATAATCAGGCAGATCATCTGGAAGTACTCTCTTTGTGCAGACGTCAACACCAAGTTACCTGGAGAAAGCAGTTTCACTTTGTTTCACAATAAAGACCTCAACATTAGCTGATGCTTTGTTCTCTGGATCTCCTGTCACCTCTGATGGGAGCTGACAGGCTTAGTAATCGCCAAAACATCTTACTTGAGTTGATTTTTTTTTAATTGACAAGCCTTGATATGGTTATGCATGTGCCCAGTCCTAACTTGTTTTTAATGATGAAGATGAGCTGATAGCATATGTATGTGGTTCTCCATTAGGCCAGGGAAATTAAGAGAGAATCTTATCCTCAGTCCTTAGTCATTTAAAAATTAGTTTCCTTATTTTCCTGCCCCAGATGAATTCTGCATTGTTTTAATGAATTCATTCACAGTGTGAGGGCACACAGCATTGAAGAGACCTCAAGCAGTTTCACATTACAGACACTGACATAGCTTGCGAGAGAGCTTCAAAGGCTTTTGTACTTTATTGATTCATCATTTTTTGAGAAAATTATTTTTAGGCTGTCACGCTACACCCCCTTCTTTTTTATACAACAACCAAAAAAGAAAAAACGATGAAAAAGAAAGCGAAGAATTAAAGGCAAAGGAAGTGATCTGAACTGTCTGTTAGAAAGATTAATGTGCCACTGATATCGATTGCTGAAAAATAGATTTGTCTCATTTGTAAAATGACAGAAATTAGTAAAATGAAGCAATTGAATTATGAATAATTTTCAAATTTTTTAAGCACTAGACACCAATTTTTTTAAAAGCCCTTCTACAAAAACTCAGAAAACAGAAGGGAGACTACTCTAGTTGAAATGTAGTTCACTGTCTACCTTTTGGCAGCTTCTAGGGCACTTCTGTGAACCTCTCAGACCAGACACTGGACTAGATGATCTCTGGCACGCACCTTCACGTCAAACAGTCTAGGATTCTATTCAGTTCAACAAAAATGCAGCAGAGTGCCTCTACGATAACTGGAGATACAAAGATAAATACAGTGTAGTTCCTGTCTAAAAAAGCTCACACGATTCTATTTTGAATACAGTGGCCCATTGTACACTCATCCCATTTCCTTGTTAAAGCCAAAAATAACCCAACATCTCCCTCTCCCTGAGAAAATCACAGACCTCAGTGCCCAGTTACTACTGGTTGTTACCACTCAATAAATCCTTACTGATTAAATTTATTGAGTGAATGAGAGCATTTGCATTAAAGAAACAAGTAATTAAGTAAAATAATGGATAAGCTACTAAGAGTGAGTAGAAATACAGTCCTGGAAAAATTTTATATTTAATATAATAGCTTAAAATAAATATGTCTATGAAACATTAAATCAAGTTTCTGTATGATAAAAAAATAATGAATGTCCTTCCTTGTCAGTTCCCTTTTAACAAGCAGTGATCGTGTACTGCAAAGGAAACTCTATCTTTTACTTAACTATGGAATAATACTCCATGAGAGGAAATACCTGAGTCCAACTGATGATTAGCATATGGTTTGAAAAATAGAGAAAAGGATTCTTAATGATTCTTAAGTGTTAACTGTTTTTAATATCTTACTTAGATCTTTTAAAGCCTCTCAACTTCAGCTTATATCCTATAACAAGAAATTCTCTTATATTGACAAAGAAAATAAGCAAATGTCCTGCATATTTTAAGTTAAGCACTTAAGTATTCCTTATTCTTTCTTTTCCATAGTTAGGCATTTGCAATGGTTTCCTTCTACTGGGATAGTTCACATAGCAATCCGTCCCAGCACCTAAGTTTTGTATTGTGGACCAAAGATCAGCTTGAAGATCAAAGTCACAGGAGAGTGCCACAGAAAGTACAAAAGAACACTGAAAGTACGTTAGTGAAATTTTCAAAACATCATTATTTACGTTCAGCAAATGTTCCCTCATCCAGATAAACAATACCTTTATATTTCTTTGCTAAGTTTTTGTCCTTTTAGGCTAAAAGACTCATTTTTAATAGAATTCTTCCACTTGGTTCACTCACTTTAGAAAATAAAAATACAAATGACTTAAATGAAACTAGATGGAAACTTACATTTAGAGAAGTAACAAAGTTTTATAAGTGGCTTTTTAAATATAAGTGAATATCCTTTGTGTATATAAAAGCTATTCATTACAAAGAACATTACAAAATGACCACAAGAAAGAAAAAAATCATTTTTGCAGCTCTAGCCAATAACTTAAGATAGAGTTAACTCAAATATTAAGTCATGCTTGTACAGATAAATCAACTAGAACTTAAAAGATAGCATTTTAAAACAAAAAGAAAACAATAGAGAATAGGTTGTCCATCTACTTGTTGAAACACAATAGTGATTTAAAATGATCTTCCTAAAAGCCATTTTGAGAAAATCTTATTGCTAAAAGAAGATATGTCCACAAAGGCATTTTGATATGATCAGGTAAAAACAGCAAATTTTAAACAATTCATTTTTTAAAATCTCCAAATATTATTTAAAGGACACACTAATGATCCTGGTTAATTCTAAACATTTCTAATTTAAGAAAATTTGGGATTTTCATCTTAATGATTCTTATAGATACTCAAATACCCTTCATATCCAGAAAAATAAATGTGTAACGGTCTTCTGGAACAGAGTTGCAGCGATATATTGGTCTTTCAATAGAGTGTTCAGAGTGCTATTTGAAATTTAACTGAGCACTTTCCCTGAGATTATGAAACATATCAAGGACAGATTTACTATCTAGTATATGTACCAAAATGAAAAGTATCAAAAAAGACAAAGTATAAAATTAATACAATTATTATCCTTTCATTTTCAAAAAGAAGACAACAGATCAATTGCTAGTATTAACTGAAAAGTAAAGTATTTAACTGAAAGACAAGTAATATAACCTTTGTAACTCTGTGAGAGAAATCAGAGTAATTAAAATGAAGACCATTCAAAGCATGTACAGCAATACAGCTTAATCAAAATGCTTTGAAAATATCTCAGGTCATACATAGACATGAATTCAAAATGGATAAAAGGCCAAAATTTAGGAACTAAAAGGATAAAGCTGTTAGGCAAAAACACAGACATAAATCTGCATGACCTTGAATCAGACTGGCTTCTTAAGTATTAAGACAAAATCACAAAGGATGAAAGAAAAAAGATAAATACAATTTCTTCAGAGTTAAAAATTCCTGTGCTTCAAAAGACACTGTCAAGAACACAAAAAAGGCAATCTAGAGAATGGAGAAACTATTTACAAACTATGTATCATACAAAGAATACAAAATACTCTTACAACTCAACAATAAAAAAAGACAACCCAATTAAAGGAGCAAAATTTTCAATGGAAATTTCTTCAAAGAAGATATACAAATGACCCCAAAAGTGAAATTAGTCATTACTGAAATGCAAATCAAACACTCAGATACCACTTCTTACATACTAGGATATCTATAACCAAAAAGACAGACAATAAAAGTGTTAGTAGGAATGTGAAGAAACTGGAACTCTCATACATTGCTAGTGGGAATGTAAAATGATGTCGTTTCTTTGAAAAACAGTTTGGCAATTCATCAAAAAGTTAAACAGTTACCAAATAACTCATCAACCTGACCACTAGGAATCCATCTAAGGCAAATGAAAGCATGTCCACAAAGAAAATGAGTATATGAATGTTTATATAGCAACATTATTCATAATCAACCAAAAAATAGAAACAACTCAAATGTCACTCCATTAGTAAGTGAATAAACAAAATGCTGTGTATTTATACAGTGGGGTACTTTTTAGCCATAGGGTAAAGTGAAATAGTAAATCATATTGTAACACAGATGAATCTTGAAAACATTATGCTAATTGAAAGGCCACATACTGTATATCTGTTTATCTGAAAGGTCAATAAGCAAATCCAGAAAGATAGAAAGTAGACTAGTAGTTTCCAGAAACTAGAATAGGAAGGGAAAAAGTAACTGCTAATAGATATGAGGTTTCCTTTTAGGGTGATGAAAATTGTCTGTAATTAGACAGTGGCGATGGTTGCATAACTCTGGGGATATACTGAAAAGTACTTAATTGTCCACTTTTAAAAGATGACTTTTATGATATACTGATCTCCTCACACCCTCACTTTTTGGAGGTGCTGGGGATTAAACCCAGGACTTCACACATGTTAATTATTTTTCAACTTTTAAAATGTCTAGAGTGACTTATGAAGTTTTCTTAAATAAAAACTGAACATAACTAATTATTTTGTGAAATTTGATTCATCAGCCAGATGTATTCCTACTCCTCTGTTCATACTATCGCTAATCTTCACCCTCTTGTTCCAGCCACTGGCATACTACTTTTCAATAATAAAGTATTATGATGAGAAGAGGTCTTGGATGGGGAAAGGTTATCAGTTCTTGTTGATCTGTTTATTTTAAAACAATGGTACCAATCCTTAATTTTCAACATGTTGATAGACCTGTGTCAAAATAGCTTCCTTATACAAGTCACTTAATGAAACTTCTTTTGTTAGGCATGGGTCCAGATTTACTCTCATAATGGGAAATTATGGACAGAATCAAAGAAACAACTGCACTCAGACATTGTATAGCCAGGCAGGCAAAGACTGTGGTCCTTGGTTGGAGGCAAGCAAACAAGATGAGTCCAGTGACTGTCTTCACTTCTGGACAGTGATGCAGGCGAAACAAACCCAACAGAGCACAATGGTCCTGCTGAGGTAAGAAGGCAGACACTAGAGTTCGCGAGGCCTTGTAAATCAGAGAACTAGAGAGTAGAAGAGAGTATGCAAAAAAACAGTTCCCAGAATCTGCGGGGGTTTTCTACCCTGTTACTGAATATAAGCTACAAATATTTACAGTGAAACTATATGGCTGAAGAAGCAAATAAATAGGGCCTATAAACTGAGCAGTTTTAGAGCTTAAAAGGATTCAAAATCAAGATTTTCAGAGACCTCAGAAGGCCCAAACCTTAGTATTAGATGTATACTCATCCTGGAGAACTGGTGACTCTTAAACAATGTAGAGATTTAATCTTAAAGAAACCAAATTGATCAGTAAGAAACTTAATTGCCCCCTAGATCAAGCTCCAACAGTTTTTAAAGGAAGAAATAAAATCCAAAAAAAATCAACAATGCTGAATTCAAAATACCCATCACTTAATAAAAAGGTTCTAGTCGTCTAAAAAATAGGAAAATATGATCCATAACCAGAAAAAAATTACTCAATGCAAACATTCCCACAACTGGTCAACACGATGGAATTTGCCTGAAAAGACACTTTAAAAGTTACTATATGTAAAACTGTTCAAAGGAAAACAAACATAGAAAAGAGTTGAAGCAGGGGGTACTCAGGGAAAAGGCTGGAGAAAGAAGGGAAAGTGCACCCCACTAGAGTCTGCTTTCTGGGATAGATCTGATGCAAGAAATCGCTGCAGAAAAAGGTAAGGCCCACCTTGGATCTGTTTTCTGGACGTAGATCTACCTTCTAAGTTAAACATTAGCTCAGGACCAGGATGCCCAAATCTACACAAGATGAAAACAGAAAAAGGTAATCAACTAGCTTATTCTAGTCTTCTGCAATCCTTGGCTGACCCCAGCCCTTAATTACCATGTTGCTATGTCGATTTAAGCCCCTGGGGTTTTGGATGCCATAACAATTCCCTTGAGGGCCATAAAAGGTCAAAAACTCTACCAGCTGGTAGGGAAGGCTGAATCAAGCCACTCACTGGTGTGAGTCATACCTCAAACCAAACTCTCAATCCCACCTCAAACCATCCACACAAGCCACTCACACTGTGAGCTCTCACTCTGCAGTACACCTTGTTTTTTCTCTTTCAAATAAATTACTGATTCCTGCTGCAACTCTTGGGTGTCCTGCTCAGCTCATTACATAAGACATCAAGAACCTGGGCAAGACCCCAATCCAGGAACAGAATCAAATAAAACACACAAATGAAAAATACAGTATATGAAATGCAAAGTTTGCAGATAAAACTTAACAGCAGATTAAATACTACAAAATAAGAAATCAGTACGCTTGCGGACATATCAACAGAAACTTCAAAATGAACCACAAAGAGAAAAGATTCTATAAAAAATGAATGAACAAAGCCTCAGGGACTTGGGGGATGTGATTTACCATATGCACCTGAAATCTAGGAAAAAAAGGTATATCTAGGAGTAGTAGGCAAAAAATAGAAGAAAAATAGCCCTAAATTTTTTCCAGTTTAATGAAAACTATGAGCCTATGGTCTTGGGAAGTTAAAAAAGCCCTGGGCATTATAAATAACCAAGAAAGTACACCATGGCACATCAAAATCAAAATGCTGAAATCTAGGAATAAAGAACGAGTCTTTAAAACAGTTAAAGAATAAGACTCACTACTCTTCTGACCTAAAGGAATTCTGAACACATGAATAAAGATAAGATTGACCATGAATTTCTTGGCAAAGCTTTGCAAGACAGAAGACAATGAAAAAAATATCTTGAAAGCACTGAAGGGAAAACAACAACAATAACAAAGACTTCCTTCCCAGAATTCTACTCCCCTTGAAAATATTTTTCAAAAAATGAAGGCAAAACAAAAACATTTTCAGAAAAGCAATGTTTAAGAGAATTTGCACACCAATAGACCTGTCTTACAAGAAACGTTAAAGGTAGTTCTTTAAGTGGAAGGAAAATGATACCACATAGAACTTATCTATGCTGAGGAGTAAGAAATGCTATCAGTAATAAAAACATTTTAAAACCCCTTTTTCTAGTAATAGATTTGTCCCATATTTCAATTGCAGTTAAAGTTTCATGAGTGTAAACATTTGGTAAAACATCAAACTGTGGCCAAAGGTGGCACAAACCTGTAATCCCCAAACTCTGGGACGCTGAGGATCACAAGTTGGAGCCAGCCTGGGCCACTCAGTGACTTAACAATACCGTGTCTCAAAATTTAGAAAGGACTGGAGCTATAGCTCTGTGTAAAGGCCATGGGTTCAATCCCCAGAACTGGAAAAATAAAAATAAAAACCATAAAACCTCATCAAACTAAAATGGTACTTAAATGTGTATGGATGTTTCTGTTACGTGTAAATACTTTTTAAGTCCAGTAGTACTTCTAATACTTTACACTTTGATGTGTGATCTTCTTGATTTCTCAAGAAAATGCTAGATCAATAATTTAATCTTATTCTCCTATATATAGTCAAATAAGCACCAATGAAGGATCAGATTTAAGCCACTACACTTGTGCATTCTTCCCAGCCCTAGCTGGTTCTCAGTGACCTGTATGAATTCTTTACATGTTCTTAGTTGTGGCTCTTCACTTCTAATCAGTCCTTTTTTGTTTTGATTATAGAGGCCGGTGTTTGTGAGGATTCTCCCATTCTCAACAGAAAAAACTGCTTTGTTGCTGATTCATAAAGTAGAAGTAATCTGGTATGCATTCTTCCAACTGATCCCCCCACGTATAAATTTATCTATACATTCACAATCTGTCTGATACTGTTGCTCCCTCTCCTGTCACTCCTGAGAACTTAAGGAGTAGCCATGGATATGGTGACCATGTCAAGTAAAAAAAGAAGAAAACTAGAAGTGGAAATTTGGGGACTATGAATATTAAAAAAATGGATGAGATGACTAAAGAAACAATGACTTGAAATTTAGAGACAGTAATCAGTAGACACCAGGAAAATTTAGAAAGACGGGTTCTAGGTGTGATTCCCTCTGCTCACTCCAGTGAGCAGAAGCTTGGCGGTGGAGTCTGTGCCCTTCCTCACTCAGTAATTTCTCTGGCCTGCCAGTTCTCACCCTCTGAATGCTCAAATTGGATAAGAAGATGTATAAAATTCCTAAAACTTTAAATATTAGTGTCTTTCATTATATCAGAGTAACTAGCTCACTCAACACTCATTCTATAACCAAGAATGGACTTCTGCTTTCTATTTATTACCTTTAAAACAGGCTTCTATAAAATCCAGTGAGAGAGGAAGATCGCAAGTTTGAACCCAGCTTGGGCAACACAACAACTTTGCAAGACCCTGTCTCGCAATTTTTTTTTTAAATTCTGTGAAGTCTCTGACTTACCAGAGTCAGGGAAAATAATCACCTTAATAAGGTGTCACAGCACCTTATCACCCATGCTCAAATATCACAGCCATTTGAGCATTCTCACTCATAGAAATCCTTATTGCTTTGAGCTGCTAAGATCTAAAAGTGGTACTGTTTTATCCTAATCTCTTTTTTAAAATGCACAAGTCAAAGAGATCACATTCGGGAATGGATTTGTTCTCTGTACATATGACTTCAAAAATACCTTGAAATGCTATTAGTATTATGAAAAAAAGTGTAGTATATGTTTAAAATTAGGAGCTCCAGAACTGGGTGTTTTGCTTTTTCATCTTTTTTTCCCTTTCCTTTTTCCTGAAAGATTTGATCTCAGACTTAAAAATGGAGCCACCACATCTGGGAAAAAGAAAGTAGTAGCATTGATGAATCCCTTTTATATAATATTCTAGTCCTCTGTAGTCAGAAAATAACTAAAAGTGCTGTTCTTTTGGCATTTGGAGTAAAACTGGTTCTTAACATTTTTTTAAGTGAACTTATATCTCTGACACTAAAGAACAAATGAGAAGTGTAAAAACAGTACTGCCTGTACCAACTCCCACTACGGTTTTTGTCTTGAAACACTTTTTAAAAGTTCAATATAAAAGGCCTGACAATGGCATTCACAGCTGTGGGAAGGTGATGGGAAGTGGATTTCTGTTGCCAAGTTTCCTTTGAGTAGTGCCATAGTCGTTCTTTCTTATGCTGCGGCTACACCCAAGGCAGCATAGATAGTCCCCAGGAATTGAAAATTCTTTCCTTGCTGCAAATTTACAGTGACAGCCAAGGAAAATAGAAACCACGTTGACTTGATGGGAAGAAGGAGATGGTTGCCAACTAGAAGATGACAGTGAGAAGATAAAGTTTTTCAAAAGAAACAGGACTCAATTGTCAAGAGGGCACACACTTGTGTGAAAATTTCTGAGGCAAAGCGTAGAAATACAGTGACCATTTGGGAGATGATAAACGGCAAGAAAAACAATTGTACTGTCATGGAAGTAAGCTTTATGCTAAATAATCAGAGAGAAGAGATATATGCAGTCTTCTGAACACAGTTACTGGCACAGAAATGGACCCAAAAGCCAGGCGTGGTGGTGCCCACCTGCAATCCCAACACTTGAGAGGCTGAGGCAGGAGGATTGTTATGAGTTTGAGGTCAGTCTGGGCTACACAGTGAGTTCAAGGCCAGTGTGGACTACACAGAAAGACCTTGTCTCAAAAAAGCAAAGCAAAGCAAAGCAAAGCAAAGCAAGAAGAAAGAAAGAAAGAAAGAAAGAAAGAAAGAAAGAAAGAAAGAAAGAAAGAGAAAAAAGAGAGAGAAAGAAAGAAAGAAAAAGAGAAAGAAAGAAAGAAAGAAAGAAAGAAAGAAAGAAAGAAAGAAAGAAAGAAAGAAAGAAAGAAAGAAGAAAACAGAAGTGGTAAGAGTAGGAGTAGGGCTATGGCTTTATCTAAATGGCTGCTCAAAATTTCATCCTGCTAAAAGCATGTATCTGGTAAATTCTTGACTTTGCTAATAGTTTCATCTCTCAGATGGCTGAGGAGGCAATAAGGGGAACTGCAACTCAATTATGCCGGGGAGAACTACATGGTGGTGTGTTAGGGACAGGAAACTTGTGAGAGGTTACCCCTGTATTCTGGAGATTTGTAAGACGAGGGGTGGGAAGTCTAGGAAAAGTCAGAAAGATACCCTGGCCTTCAGGAAAACAGATTTCACAGAAACCAGACAAAAATTGTTCACATTTTTTTAGAGGAATGTAGCTCACGAGGGAAGAGCAAGTCTAAAAGGGTGGGGGGTGGGAGAAAATTTAAGTATGTGGCAATAATTTCCAATGTAAGGAAGAATTTCTTTTTAAGCTTGGAGCATTTAAAAGGAACAAAAAAGTATTTGCTTATTAGATAGGGAGTTCCCAATCACTGGAAACGTTAATTCTACACAGTTTTATCTGGGAAATGGAGCCAAGAGCTTTGTATATCACATGGGAATTTGGACTACATCCATTTTTAGTTTATTGTGTGTGTGTGTGTGTGTGTGTGTGTATATATATATATATATATATATGATTCTTTTGGCTGTCTGGAGAAGCCTAGAGCTCTCTTATTTTATGTGTTGAGAATTAAAAAAGAAAATAGTTATAATGAAAGATATTTGTCAAGGTCTAAAAGTCAAATTTGGGATATAATAATATATATGCTTTCATTAATGCATTAAATATCTAGCAGCAGGTCTAATAACAGTTACAATTTTGAGTAGTAATGAGTATAAATGCTATTTAGAGATAACTGAAACAAATTTGATGCAATGTGACAATATCTCAGCCTCAGGTACTGTGAATACTACTGACATTTGCTACCTAAATTTATAATTTAAAGAAATGTTACAGCATAGACAGTTGTATAAATAAAGATGTAAAAATTTTCTATCCAAGCTTACAGATAACCTGAATTCCATCCAGAATGTCTGAATCCTATTCAAAGAACTATGGATTCTCTAAAAGTGATGGTATGTGAAGTTTCAGAAGCTCTCCATTTCTTATGCTTAAAACCCCACACTTTGTAGAACTGCATAATGGACCTAAGGTGATGCTTGACAGGGCTCTGGAGATTGTCTGGATTCAAATTTCAACTTGCATACCAGTTTTGTGATCTAGGGTTAAATTACTTGAAATTTTAATACCATGGTTTCCACATATGTAAAATAGGAGTAAAAACCATATGAATCTCATTGAGTATACCTGAAGTTTCTATGAAACAATTCTTGTGTACAAGATTTAACTACTGTATTAACATAAAGGGACAGACTGAGAGAGTTCAAAAAAGGCATTTAGGGAAATGTTTTAGGTCACCTATGTTTAAAAAATAAGATATGAGTGTTCATGTTTGTATGTACTTATAATTTTATACATATATACATATGCACACACATTTTATAGGACAAAGGCTCTGCCTTTGTCCTATAAAATGGGCATCCTTTTAACCCGTAAAATGGGCTACTTTTTTTCTGTGCTTGGGCCATCCTCTATCCTGTAAACCAAGGCAAAAATGGGACTTTCTATAGATTACACAAATTCTACAGGCTCCCTAAAACATATAAATATCCTCAGCTCTACTCTATACTGTCTCTGTCTCTGTCTCTGTCTCTGTCTCTCTCTCTTTCCTTTGAGTGTGTACTTTAAATTCTGCCTTCTTAAACTTCTTTATGTCTCTCACTGATATGTTCTCAAGAAATCGTTTTTCTGTGATGGAAGTCATTGGTAGGTGAGCCCAGGCTGTCCATCTTTACTTTACAGATTTCCTTGGACCTTGGCCAACATTTCCCTTTTATTTTTACAGATGATAGAAGAAATGATTCATCCATTTCTCAGTGGATGAACACGGCATCCGTGTCTTTGTTAAAGGAACAAAGGCTCATCAAAGAATTTTTTTTAAAAAATTACTGTGTGAACCAGTGGCAGTCATGAGCCAATGGCGGCCATGAGCCAGCAAAAAAATCAGGAAGTCAGCCTGCCATTCCTGTGAGGCAGCCTGCAGCAGGCCGGCCGGGAGATAAGAACTCCCACCACATCCGCGCCATGCTGGAACTTAGGGCGCCGAGCCAACCAGTAAGCAGCCTGCGGTCCTGGAGAGTGACTGTGGTCTGGGGAGCTGAGGCCACCCAGGGCGGGGAAACCAGAAGCAAGAGCGTCTCCTGAGATCCGCACCATGTTGGAACTTAGGGCGCCGAGCCAACCAGTAACCAGCCTGCTGCCTACCGGGTCGCGGGCTTAGAATCAAACATACCACACACCCCCTCCCCCATAACAGTTGGGATCCAGGGATCTGGGTATCTCTTAGGAGGTGACCATATTTGGTACAGCAAGTTGGGGGAGTTTCCTTCTACTATCTCTGAAGGCAGATATTTTTATCGCCGTTTTGCTTTGTCTTGATTAATGGTGTTGCTCTATTTAATACTGTGTTGATGTGTTCGATAATGTTGTGTATTTCTTTGATTTTGCTCTACCTAGTAGAAGAACAACTATTGTGAAGACAACAAGATATACAATGTTGCCCGTTACTGTTGTCCTGGCGACCTGCTGTGATGTTCTGTGCCAATTTCACTATACTGTCTCAATTGGCTTTATTCCATCCTTTTTTTTCTGTTTGCAGCTTCACTGTGTGTTCACTTTGTTTGCCTTAATTTTGTAACATGAACAGCTATTTCGGGGAGTATGTGGTTTGTCAACTAGTGATTTATGTTTTTTTTTGAGGTTTTGTATTGTTTCTACCCTTTTTTCTGTATTGCTTTTTGTTTCTCTTTAAATAAAATTAAAAAAAAAATCAAAAAGAACTCCCACCACCCTCAATCCGCCCTCCCCCTGCTGTAGGTAACTGGCTAATTCAGAGGAACACAGACCAGGATGATAGCAACTGAAGTATAAAACCAACTTAATGCTTGTATTGATTGACTGACTCTGCAGGCCGGGCACCAGTAGTCTGAGCATCTGTTTAGAGGATAACAGTATGCAATACAGCAACTATGGGAGATTTCCTTCTGTCTTGTTTTTGAAATTCAATATCATTCTCACGGAAAAAATAAATTCAAGGGATACAAAACTCTATAGCATACTTATGCAATATATTTTCCACGATCAAGAAACACACTTGCACGATGTTATTTGAGCCCATTTTGTACTTTTAATAGAAGAAATATGTTCTTTATGGAGGTATTGGAAAGAACCAAAAAAAATTACTAACACCTACCTAATCTTTCCACTTTACACCCTGTCTTCAGCCTGTACTCAACCATGCTAAACTAACTGCAACCACACAAGCCCATAACATTTCACCTCTCCATACCTTACTCCTACTGCTCACACTGTTGAAGAAATCTGTCCCTCATCTCTTACAACTCTCCTTTTCTGTTGTTGTTACACATGTAATTTCAAACTCATTAACCTAATCTAAAATGCATCTATGAAGTCATTTTATCTCACTCTGGAAGAATGCCCAAATCCTTCCTTGGGTCCTGTAAGACTTCTTTTGACAAGCAACATTGCATATTTATTGACTGTGATACTGGAAGACACAATGCAATACAAATGGTGCTCTTATAGAGTTTTAAGGCTTTTTCATCTCAGCAAACAGAAGTTTCTTAAAGAAACAGGATTTGATTATGAGACTCCCAAAGACACACCCAAAGCCTGGTGTACAGTGTGGTTTTCATGGATGGGTAGGCAAATGAGTGGATGGCTCTCTGGTTGGGTGAGTAGATAGATGGATATACGAATGCATAATATAATACTACTGAGATTTTAATCATTTGGGCACAAGAATACAGAGATCAAATCAGCTTATGGCTGAGTGAAAACAAACCAAAAATTAATTTTTCCTCTCTTCCTCATCAAGATGTATCTTCTTGACATGTTGGGACTATTTCAAATTTACTAGATGACTGTGGGAATCAAATGGGTGTATGTATTATATAATGTTTTATGAAATGTAAAGGTCTACACATAATTAAATAATTAAGCTATGTAATTTAACAAAGGCTTTTTCAAAGTGTTTCCCATGACACTGCCTTTCCTGGCACACCCTTTACCCCCACAGTGCATATATGGTCAAAGTTTTAAGCCTTTCTCTGGATTAGAAAACTTTCACAGTTCATTGGCTTTATGATGGCACTGAGCCTTGATTATTCATAGAAGGAATGAAGATGACTAGGTAGCACCTTCATCCTCCCCGACAGAGAGGTAGTCTGTGAGTGTAGCTTTGAAGTCAGATTCCCCCGGGGTCAAATCTTGAATTAGATTCAAACTCTGAGCAGTTTATTTTCCTTTCTAAGCCTTGATTTTCTGGCTACTTCTATCTCTTCGCTTCTCATTTCTCTCTAACCATGTCTCAGTCTCCTCGGCTTCTATGTCATTTCATAGTCATTTTCCATTGTCATCTTACTCAAGCTGTTAGCACAAATTGACACGGAACATTTTTTTTTTCTTCTGAAACATTTGCATCTCTAGACTTTTTTTTTTAATATCTTGGCTTTCTGTGACTCTATTGTCTCCTAATTTTCTACCTATTTTATTGACCATTCCTTTTTAATTTCCTCTGCTGGATCCTTTCTCCCTACTTAACCTTTAAATATTGGAGTAACCTAGAATTGAGGCAAAACTTTCTCATTCTCTCTGTTTCTGTTGTTACCAGGATATCTCGTTCAGTCCCAAAACTTTAAATAACAATAAGTCAAAGTGCTAGTAACTCCCAAATTTATACATCCAGCTTTGGCTACTCCCCTAAGTATTATGCTTGTATATCTGCCTTGGCACTCTTAAACGTAGAAGCCCAAAAACTTGGGATTTCCCTCAACCTAGTTCATATCAAAACAAATAAACCAACAAACAAACAACCCCACTCTTTCTCTATGGATTCCTTTCTGAATTGACATAACCTGAATCAGTAATAGTGAACCTTTTAGAGCTTTCAATGATACAGACAGCACACTATTGCACGTATGCCCTCGGTTTCCCACCACTGACTTAAATTGTCAAGCATTTAAAACTGTTAAATATCTTCAAATTTTTCCCTAGGACTGATGGATTCAATAAATGGTGTAAGAGTCAATATGATAAGTGAAATGATATTATATGACTTGCTTAGCATGCATTTTGGTACAAAAGTATAAAAATATTCAATAATACGAAATAAGAGCATCTCTGTCATTAGATTTTTTTTTTGCCAAGTAACTCCATAGAAAACATGGAAACATAAAGATATATAATTAGAATAAATAATTTTCACAGTAAAATAAAAGATCATACTGGAAGTAGAGAGGGAAAAAACAGTGATGACAAGATACAGAACTTTGAGGCAATGGTACAGAAGGTTAATTCTAAAGTAAACAGATGTTTGAAGCAAGAGACATGGGGACAGCTGAAGGGTTGCTAAAGATAAATTTTTTTCAGTTTCTTAGTGGTTACTCCTTCATTTCACATCACTGTCTAAATAAATACAACTTAATTATTAACCCAGTTCTCCAATTACGGTTACATAAAAGACTCTGCTGATCATCCTTGACGGTGGAAAAGGGATTGGGCAAGACAAGGGTCCACAGGAGAAGTACCAACCTTTAACGCAGTGAGGCCCAGTATTTCACACTCTGGGAGGTGGTTTTTGAGGACTTTTGTAGTACTGTTTGCAAACAGTTTGGCTGTGTGTCCAACTGAGCACTGATGGCCATTCTGACATTGTTCTGTCAGCTTTCAGGAAGAAGATGGCTGCAGCCCACAGGGTGGAGTGTGGAGAATCTGGCAACTTCCCGAGCATCTGAAGCTATGAAACGTCGGAGTCCCTCAGCTCTGGCCCACAGGAGACCATCTTGGACGATTTTCAGGGTCTCAGGTAACAGAGAAAGTGGAGGCCAAACGTCCTGGCCCTCCACGCCTCGAGGGCCGCACTGTGACGCTGAGCTTTTCCACGCGGGAGCTGAGAGCTTTCGCCGCTGTGGGCGAGAGCTTACTGCGCATGCGCAGGCCCTGAGCGCGGGAGCTGGGGTGGGGCATCAGAGAAAGGGACGCTTGTGTGGTGTCGCTAAGCCGTCATTCCGCTTCCCCCCACATTTTCTGATTCCTCACTCCTCTACATAAGAAAGACTTGATATTGCTACATATGAACCGCCGAACACTTTTGTTTACTGCAACGGAATGATCTGTTGACTTCCAATCGTCATTCGCAAGTTTATTACAGGGGCGAATTTTCAACACGAAGCTGTGATTTTTTTTTCCAGACCACACACCCTTTGAACCTTAAACCTCTCAGCTTGAACATGCCAGAAATACAAGCACAGACAATATAAAAAAAAAAAAAAAATCCAAAGCCCAGGATCCAAGCGGTATTCGGAATTCAGGCCTACTGAGAAATGTTTACACCTCCTTCTCTTGACTCAAAAGCAGCTGAAGGAAATTCACTCTGAACAGTAATTGCATGTTTTGTAAGAGCGATCAAAAGTTACACACAGATGAATTTTACAAAGACCTAGAGGGGTGTTCACACTTCCTGGCAGGTGTGTGAGCCTGTGGCTCTAACAAACCAGGGACAAGAGCCACAAAGGTACTCAGGTGGTCTTGGACGTGTCTCTGTGAGATGATTTTAAGCATTCCCTCCACATCTGTATGATTCGGCAGCCAGCTGCAAATGCGTTCCTGTCGTTGGAAGCCTACAAGGGCTGCTGTCTTCCTGTGAGCTGTGATGAACCCCACAGTCAGACGATGCCTGCTATGTAATCTTCGAACACCTGCACTCTTCAAATCCTGCCTGTGACTTACGTGGTAGTGTTTGTCACTTCACTGGCACTGAAGGTGTAATCGTGTCCTGGAAAGATCCAATCGGGATATCGCGCCCCCCAAAAAGTAGGGAAAAAATACTCTCAGTTTACTGGGAGCATCAAGAACCTCCTCAGTCCCACCACATTGGAAGGAGTCACTTCACAGTGGGGGAAAATTAAAGCAGTTGAATATTGTTTTAACTGGAAAACATTATTCCCTTACATTAATGTTGGCACTAATTATTATAATAATGCTGAGTTTACCCCAGTAACAAATCAATTGTAATGAGCCGAACAAAAGAATCTAGGTGGAATTCTTCCCCCATAAATATGCTCCTGTCAGTGCAGTCAAAACACAGTTCCAACACACTGCCAGTGTCAGTGAAGAACACATTGTAAAATGAGTATGTCCTTTGAGTCTCTTAATTGGTTGTGTATGTAAGGAAATCAGATGAGATGCGAAGTTGCTGTCCACCTGGAATTTTGAAGGGTAGCTATACTTAGAGCCATCACAGGTTGTATTTTGAAAAGTGTCTGCGTCTGATTAGGTATAGAGGTGAAGAATCTGGTTGTCACAGAAGGGGCCTGAATTTGAATTTTGGAATGTAAACAAAAGAATTTGTTGTGCCTGGTATGATGCAGTTCAGCTCACTTGTTTAACAAACTTGGTTGGTTCCCTTAAGAGTTAATCAATACTTGTTTTAAAAACTTTGCACAGAGAAATATTTCTCATTCTAAAGCAGCTCTACAGAGTTGGACAGCGTTGATTTTAAAAGTCATCTGTGTAGGTGATTAAATCATTTCCAACTCCTTCTACATGTATTACCCTATTTTCTCCTCATAACCCAGGAAATAGCTAACACAGGTAAGAGTCTGTTTAAAGTTAAATGATTTCCTGGGGGTCACATGGTAATTAGCAGGTGAAGTATTTCTAGAACCCAGATCTCTGTGCAGCTTGTTTATGATAACACATTTTCTCCTGGTAGGTTATTTATTGGTCAGATCATCGATGGTACTTTTTGATGAGTGCAGAGAGAACCCTAGGGAAAAAGTTTCTATATTTAGGTTGTGGGCATGTGTTACACTCCACATACACATATCTTTAGATCTTCTCAGAAATGAACAGATTTGCTTTTGTTCAGCTAATAAAAAATAACTAATGGGTAATAGAAGAGGCAGAAATATTATTTTAGCTTAGGGACCATTTAATACAAGCATCTCGTGTGTTTGTGTGTGTGTGTGTGTGTGTGTGTGTGTGTGTGTGTAAGAAAGTGAGTGAAAGAAAGCCTGAAGAGATTGCAAAATAACAAATTACAGCCCATAACCTGATGTACTGCTGTATGTCCCACAATACATTATGAAACATCCAGACGCCATAGGTCAATCAAAGTCAGGATGGCTGAAATGTGTGTTAAAGTGTAGGAGATTAAAATATTATGCCTAACACTGTATAATGCATCATGGAAAAATCCTTGTAAGTATAAATTAGCTTTACTGTTGAGTATAAAATCTTCCTTTTGGTTATTTATGAAGCTTCATTTTGAAGATTGCCTTCACTGACTAACAAGCAAATCAGAACTTGTCATGTGCAAATCTTGTGAAGATTGCAAGGCCAGTATATAATTAGCCTCAAAAGAGTGTGACCAAATTGGGTTAAAAAAAAAAAAATAAAAACACTATGAAAAGGAAATAAGAAGACCAAAAGGAGGTCAGGGTGTGGTCAAACCATGAGAACCCTTTAACTTTAAATTTTCCTGACGTGGTTATGTTCAAAGTCTCTAGAAAAAGTAAAATTATATAACAAATATTCCCCTTCTGCTATTCAAAGGGCTGCTATTGTTCAGAGATCAAAGAATCTGGTGATGAAGAGAAGTTTATACAGCTTTGAGTATGAAAAATATTCAAATTGAGAACAACAAAAAGAAAGCTAGCAGGAGGAGAAAATAAAGGAGAAGAGGAGAAAAGGCCAGGGCAGTGGTTTGCCCCAAAACAAGTGCTCCATAAATGTTTGCTGAATGATTCTTTTTCCCTTAAATTTTACTATCAGCCTAACTTTTTCCTCAGTGACACCCCCACACCTCTAATTCTCTTTCTTCTGTGAAAATCAGAAGCAAAATCCAGTTCTACACTTTACCCTTTGGTTAATCATGTATGTAATACCCTGAAGTCATTTTTGAATTTCCTGTAATACACACACCGCCACCACCCTTTCTCACCACAGAGAGTCTTGCCTTGGAGGTCAAATGATTCTCACCAAGATGATTCTCACTGATGACAGGAGAAAATTCCCAACTAATTGTTGTCCTTTAAACCCTCTTCCATCTCCATCTCCGGAAATGGGATCCTGGTTTCCACAGGGACCATTACATAGTAGGGGCTGTAAGAGGTTTAGTTAATGAAGTCTGTTGAGATCATCTTCCAGCAGGGTGGGGTGCAAGCAGACCCTGGGTGTGAAGACTTCGAGGGGGGAAAACCCAGGAAGTGGGCAGATGACTCAGTGGGGGCACTTTGTTGAGTCAGGCCTAAGAATGTTTCAATGTGCAATGGTAGACACCAAGTTTCCAGAGAGTTTTTTCAAACCCATTGTCCAAAAGGTGCTCGTTAGATTCTGGGCCTTGTTTCTGTCTTTGCATTATCTAACTGTAGAATTTGTGTCTTCACCCCAGTCAGGATATCTATAGAAGTGAGCTGCTCTGAAGAAGGAAGTGATTTTCATGCTACACTTATTATCTATAAATGTACAATTAGTTCAACAAATGTTTAGTGAGCACCTAGAATGGGTTAGGAATTCTGCTTATTAGTTTGCATTGAGGCCATCAGCAACCTGTATTCTTTTGAAAATGGTTTCAGTTGTTATTCTGTGTCTTCTTTAAATAAGTTGTTGTCAGCTCTCTGAGAAGCATCATTAAATGAATATCTTAATCTTGTCACTTGGAGTCTAGTTAGTTTTGGTATAAGTCATAGAGAGAAGAGGAGATGGAATGAAAGAAAGTAAGGCCTTACTAGTAGAGTATGTTGCCTCCCAGAATTGAACAGGGAGTAAAGAAGGAACAGATGAGGAGGAGGGGTGATGAGAATCAAATATGCTCTGGCCACTCATTCAGGTTTTAATTGCTAAAACAAAGAGATCAAATTTCCCCAACATCTATACGACTTCTTGGTATGAATATAGACTTTTTTGTGGTTTTTGTGTCTAGTAAATCTCTCTGGATATGAAAATGCTTTCAGAATTCTCCTACTTTAATAAAATTATTATTTCAATGAAAAAACATAGCCCAGAAGTCAGAAGTCTAATCTCTGTGGGTTCCAGTAATCATTTCTAAAAACAAATACTCTAGGAGTGATTTCTTAAATAGACTAACAGCTTCCAGAGATGTCTATAGCTTCATTCTCAGGACCTGTGAGTATCTTGCTTTAAGTAGCAAGAGAAATTTTGCAGATGAGATTAAGTTAAGGATGTCGAGAAGGGGACATTACTCTAAATTATCTAGATGGGCCCAGTATAATCACAAGGATCCTAACCAGAGGGAGGCAGGGGATCAGAGTGGGAAGAAAGAGATGAGACAAGAGTATCCCAGATTGAAGTGATGTGTCTTGAAAATGGAAGTGAGAAGCTGGTCTTACACCTGGGGTACCAGATCATCTTTAGTGCAAACGCCCTTTTGGGAGGTCACCCACTCAGATTTCCTAGGCCCTGCCTCCTACTGCCCCATCACTTGCAGGACAGCAATAAGAAAATTGGTTTATAACACAGTGCAGTGCTAAGCACCAATGCAAATACAAGCTCCTGGCCCCTTCTCTTCTATTGTATCAAGGTTGGCCCAGAAACCTTCACATATCAACCCATACTTCAGCCTTGAATCAATTACAACGTACACGTACGTAGGGCAGTGAACAAAATAATGACCCTCTGAAGTTACTACCTGTGCTAATAAGACAATAGACAGAATGGAAGTGGTGTATGGTCTGGGGCAAAAAGAGTAATGAGACTTCCTCCCTTTCCCAGGAAAGAGAATATAAATTAGCATCCTATCTAATAAGTCTAATAACTTTGCTTTAGCACTAAGACAAAGTTCAGTACTTTTGAAAACATAGGTTGCTTAAAATTCAAAACACAGCTTGAAAAAAACCACACAGTTTGAACTAGAAACAGAAGTATGTTCTCAGTGCCATGTGCATGTATGTCCACATGCATAATGATCAACCAGGTTCATATGGTGACTTCACTTACCCATGTGGTAATCTGTCAGCGAGGATCTTTAGATGTGAGGGCCGTTGCTTGTATATTAGGAAATGAACACTCAAGATGTTAAAAGAATTGCCCAGGATTGGCCACAGAGATTAGTAACCATGTGTTCCTACAAAGAACATACAGATACCTAAAAAGAAATTCAGCAAATATGGGTGCCCAGATATATGTGAATGAAATTAAACTAGTAGAGTGCAATATTTATAAAATAATATATCTCCCTCCCCTTGGCATTTCTCTTCCCCTCTTTGCGGATTAAAGCAGAAAAGCAACTCTCAAGAGCAAAGATATGAGGAGCCAAAAACTGTTGTCTGTTTTTCATACTACTCGCCTCCGAGAGTCCGACTCGTAGGAGAGTAATGATGAATCAGGAATAGGCCGGCTAGTGGAGAAAGCACAAAGGCAGAATAATTTCTCTTCTAGCCTTCAAAACTGTTTCCTTTGAACTGTGAGGAGATGGAAAAAGAGGCAAGTTCAGGAGGCAGTGACAAGCAATGTTCAGGGTGGGGCCAGGAGTGGTCACTGTGGAAGATCATTAGCACTCGGGTGGTCATCCTAGGACTCCCATCCCACCACCATGCCAGGAAGCAGCTACAAGCTTCTGCTCCCAAAGGTGTCATGGAATCAGTTGGGCAGCCCCAAATGCCAAGGTGCTTATGGACAGATATCTACTGATTTGCCCGGGACTATCTGTGTGGAAGAGATCCCATCCTCCGTAACCCCTTGGCCTCAGTTACAACCTTCAAGCACCCCATGATGTTCAAAATGAAGGGTCCTGTGAAAAAGTCCCAAAACTAATTTGTTTCTTTGCCATGCTAGTGGAATGATATCTGAAAACATAAATTAAAATGAAATGTAGAAAAATGTAGCATGCACATGCAAGATTGTAGCCTGAGATTTAAGCCTACCATATTGCCCTTAAAAAAAATTTTTTTTTAAAACTGCCAGGCAACGTAAGTGTAATGGCAGATGTGTCCACTCATTTAAAGTCTTAGTAGGTAACATTTAAAGAGGCAGTGTCTGTTTTCTCCAGAACGAACATGGGATAGTTTCCCATCCTTTTCCTTATCTGACCCTCACTAAAGGTTAAAACCTAGAAAAAGCCATCCGATAGACTTTCCCTCTGGAGAAACCTGTCATAAAAGAGACTTTCTCTGCTCCTTGTAGAGAGTTTAGATATCTAACATTTAGGGAATTCCAGGGTAGATGCTGCATTTTGAGGCCTTTATCACCACAGCAGAACTGGAATTTAGAAAATACAGGATGCTTAAAACTTTTAATCTGTCCTCTTAAACATCCTGAGAAAGAACATAGATTGGGGAAAAAAGAAAAAGACACAAATTACTCCACACATAACTTCCTTGTTAACTTAACATTGTGATTTACTGCAATTAAAACTTTATTTTTGTCCTTCAAAATCAGCCTGATAAAATCATCATTTTCCTGCCCAAGTACATATAAAATAGGATGGCAATACGAGGCCATTGTATGTGAGTCTTAATTTAGCCCCATTTTTCATCTTGCTTCCTAAGTCACCTGTTCCCCATTAAAATGTCCTTCCTCAGCGAAGTTCTCTGTACATTGCTGGGAGGAAACAGCATGCTCCCCTTTGCTCCCCTGTCACTGTACAGCAGACTGTGATGGCGCACATTGCAATAGTGAAGAGGACGCTCCACCATTCCTCTGTTGAAATTCTAACTGCCAGAGTGATAGTAGGAAGAGGAGGGGTGCTTGGGAAACGTTTAGTTAATAAGGGCGGGGCCCTATGAATGTGTTTAGTGCTCTTCTAAAAGAATCCTCTAGTGCCTTCTACCATGTGGGATACAAGTAGGCAGCGTCCATCCGCCGGGAAGCAAACTCTTCCCCAGACATCAAATCTGCCTTGCTCTTGGTCATTCCAGCCTCCAGAACTGTATGAAATGAATTTCTCTTGTTTAAAAGCCACTGGGTTTCCGATATTTTGTTACACACTGAGACAGATAATGACCTTCTCCCACCTGAGCCTTTGGACTTCCCACCCGCGCTGCTCAGCACATTCTGTTCCACAGCCACGCAGCTGTCTCTTGGTCTCACATCTTCTGTTTTCTGCTATGTTTTGCTTTCTTACCACATATGTCGAACGTTCTATGTATTTCAGTTATCTCTTGCATTTAAGTATACTGTGTGTCTAATGTAAGATTTTTGTCTATGTTATTCACTCTCTGCCACCCACAGCACCTAGTATATAGTAATTATGTGATAAATATTTGGCATATAAATAAGTGACTATTATGCTATTGCTATCATAAACTTACTCATTTATCTGTGTTCTACTCTTCCTCATTTCTTCCTCAGCACCAAGGATAGTCACGGGTACAGAGAGACCACAAATGCTCTATTAAGTGCCTGAATAAAGAGATAACCTGGGTTAATAATTTCTTTTTCAGAATTGAGTTGGATGGAACTTTCACCACAATATGTGACATACTTTTATAGTACCATAAAATGATACTACTTTCTGCACAATGGAAGCAGAGATTTTTCACCAGCAAGTGGAATGATATAATGTATCTATTAATTGTTCTGATAATACTGAGCATCTGAGTACTTGTTTTCAATAGGACAAATCATAAAATTCCACCACAAATATTTGTACAGTGCATGGTATTCATCAGGCATTACAATAAGCACTAAGCTTCATATAAAGTGAGATAAATGTAGCTCCAAAGAACTGAAACAATAGGAAAGACTAAAGAGTCGAATTCAACTATTTCCCTGAAATACATATCTCTCAGAAATTCCTATCCTGTCCTTTGGCTGAAAGAGAGGAAAAAATAAAACCACCAAGTGAAATTCAAAATTGAAATCTAAACTATGGTAGCAGATAAAGCAGAAATAACTTAAATGAAGCTGAATTGAGTAAGAAGGCCATGCCACCTTGTGGGTAGAGGAAGTATTTTACCACCCTCCAGACCTAATGCTA
The DNA here is from genome assembly GCA_004027295.1 of Dolichotis patagonum. Lineage (NCBI taxonomy): Eukaryota > Metazoa > Chordata > Mammalia > Rodentia > Caviidae > Dolichotis > Dolichotis patagonum. Next base: position 70,410 of record PVJX010000193.1, on the reverse strand, counting down.
TAGAAAGTGATCACTTTTTTAAATTGATGACTAAAACACACACTACTTATTTTTTTATATCAAAACTGTGGAAACCATGTATTAAAATCAAAATACAATGCATTTTAAACTGCTTTGATAAACGAAGCAGACTACGAGTGATGAGGTTGTAATATATAAATAGAAATTTCTCTTCTTTATAAATGAACTTGAAAATGTATTTGAAAATGCAGGCGTGTATTCTTTCCTGTATATTTGTCTGAACAGAAGATGTAGGCTAAGAAAATAGTAATTCTACACATATGTCAATACAATACAATGTCAATGCAAATAATCAGAGATTTGAACACCTGCTTAAACTTGTACCAATTCATAGCTTATAATTTAATTAGACTAAATGTATTATGTGATGAGAAACATGATTTTTCACAAATATAAAAAGTATTAACCAGGAGCTTATAGAGTATCTGTTACTTCCAGATAAACCTATTATTGTTTTTCAAACAAGAATTTGAAGAAGATTAAAAACAAACATGTGTGCAGGGTAATAGCCATATGAAGCAACATAAGACTTTTTAGAAGGTGAAATATATGATTAATTTTTCTAATAGGGAAAATTGTCCTTTGTCTCAAATTAGCAACTTAGAATCACAAACTTTAATACTAGAAAGTACCTTAAATTAGGCAGTGGGACCAATGACTCATTCAAATGAGTCCTTAGGCAGCTAAATTATTTCACCTCTTGTTTGTATTAGAACTTACCAAAAATCAGCAAAGAAAAATCTCTTCTGGAAAAAATAAAACAAATAACAAAACAGTAAGTTGTATAATAACAAATGATATTAGAGATCATTGGTCCAAAGTTTACAAATGGTATTTGTGAAATTCCACTCCTAAGAGATATTAAGATGTACATAGCTCTTGGAAAAAAAACTAGAAAACATGGTATTAAAGTCAATCCAGGATTTTTACCTGCAGAGACTTTCACAACCTTTAACATGTGAAAGTAAATTTGAAGGCTAAAGTATCTAACATTTCCCAATTTACTTTTTCACAGAATTCACTTTACTTTTGCAGACAGTTTTATAGGTCTAAAGTAAACACTTTAGAAGCTCTGATCTAAACCAATTTCTTATTTTACAAAGAACAGACAACATATTGATATGTAACTCACCCAACCCCACAACACTAGATAATAGCACAGGCAGAAAACTAGGTTCAATTTTTCCTAATCCCTAAATTCAGTGATTTGGTTTTTGCATGATGTCACACTGCATTCATTCTTTCCAAATTGTCATAATTCAAAATTACTGCTAAGAAAGAAATTCACTAAAAATATTCTTGCACCATTTTACAGGGTGTTTTACACAATTACTGCCCACTAGCAGATTCAACACCCCCAACTCAGTTCCACCTCTGAAGCTGAAACTTCCTAAACCTTTGTGGTTTCCTCAAAGTGAGACCACTAGATATGAATAGTAATACAAATTAGTTTGATTAACTATAGCATTTTTGCTCCTCTTGGGTTCAAACCCAGATGTGTAGTCAAATTTGTCGGCTTTACAATGTTCATTTTGAGAAAGTGCCCTTGACTATAAATGAAGTGATTCAAATATTTAGAGAGAAATGTTCATGGTTACTCAGTGATGTGATAAACCATTGCATTTACCAAAAATAGGTACTCATATGCTCCAGTTCTGACTTTCAGATGGAGAGTGGGTGGAAGGGGAAGAAGTGGGGCTGTGAGTTGATGCAGTAGAGGTGTGTTGATCTTAGGGTCATGGAGCAAAGGAGTGGGTAAGTTCCATAATGTGTCTCTCGCTCCTGGGCCACGGAGGCATTGGCTGTGAGACAGCTTCAGAACGTCTTGGATGGGGGAAAGTGGTTTTTCAGCATACTGCAATCCTATTCCAGTTCAGACAAACATTTACCTCTACCTAATAAAGCCATCTTTACTGCTTTAGAAGATCGGCAGACACTTACATTGCTCTTTAGCAAAAAAAGCGCTCCAAACTTGGTAAATTATATGAAGAACCAATAATACAGAATCCTGGGAACTAGGAACTTTGACCTCAGTGGAACATCTAAGTATCCCATGATCAGGACAGACTCCTACCCACTGATGCCGTGTGCCCCTCAGAGATGCCCTTACTGCTTCTTGTTCTACGTATGTCTAACCTAAGCAAACTCAAGATGATGCTAGCAACTCCTCGCTATGAATGTAATTACTGTGCACTGAAAACATGTATTAATAAAAATTAAAAAAATTGGACCTCAGTTTCTCAGAAGGGACATTTTAGATACATTGCAAAATTTTTATTCAGTTATCTGCAAATGGACATGTGTTGTTTCTGGGTCTTGGTTGCTACAAATAACACTGCTATAAGTACTTTTTAAAAGATTATGTTGGCAACATTACTGGAGCTGGCTTTTTTTTCTTTTTTACACAAATTTAAGACTCTTATTTGGGTGGTATGGGCCTAAAGCCTTGCTGTTGGAGAATATGTTATGGTTTTATTTTATTTTAAAGCAATTGCAATTGTCATCTTCATAAAATGCGTTAGCTGTACAATTGCTCAATTTTCAAAGTGAAATTTCAAGCTTTATTTTTAATAAAAATAAAGCAAAATAAATAGAAAAAAGAAATACTGAGTATTAAATTTTTCTTCAGCCCACTGTCTGATTCTCTTAAGGTCTGCAAAGATATTTTTAGGCTTTGAGAGCATATAAAATTTCATGGCTGTTTTAATATACATACAGGCTTGAAACAGATGAAAGCTTCCATCTGAATGATATAGATTCCTACTCCCACACACAGTACTCAGACAAAACACATGAAACTAAGTTTAACTATTCCAGATTAGAAAAAAAAAAAAGCTAATTCAATCCTGCCAGGATTTAAAACTGAAATTTTAAGGGTTTTTAGTTTTTGCAAATCTGTTCTTTAGCTTTTGAACACATAGCCCCGTCAGGCATTCGCACAGGGAATCAAATCCCAGGACTTGTCTGGCGTTTATGATAGAGTCAGTCTTCCTTTATTCCACATGGGTGTAATCTCGAGGAGTCATGGGGGGAAAAAATCAAATAGGCAGATAAATGGGCATTCTGGTAAAAGAAGGAAAGTTCCTTTAGAGAGTACTAATTTCTGTTTGTGGACCAACAAGCAAACTGTTAGCCAAAGAAAAACATGACAATCAAGAATGAACTCTTTATCTGTAGGTGGTCAATCCACATAAGCAAGAAGGTGGGCAATTTTTATTCAGAATTTATTATATACTGTGAATTGTACAAAGTTTCTGTTTGTTGGTTTTGCTATGCTTTTTGAGACAGGGTCTTGGGGCCAAGGATATAGCCTTATAGCATAAGTCCCTACCTGCCAAGCACGAAGTCCTGAGTTCAATTTCCAGTACTCCACCCCAGCCTCCCTCAAAAAAGCAAGGACACGGTCTTTGTCTGTAATTTAGGCTGGGCTTGGACTTACTGTGTAGTCTAGGCTGGCCTCAAACTTGTGGTGATCCTCCTGCCTCATCCTCCAGAGTGCTGGAATTACAGACATGCTTGCCAGGCCCTAACTGTACGAAATTTTTAAAGACACTTCAATTGTATCACAATTTTATGAGCTCATAAATTTGCTCATAAGTGACTTTTCTATCTTGTTTTACAGAGTAAAAATCTAAGATTCAGGGATTGAATAATTGGTCATGCATACACAATAGATAGGAAGCCAAACTTTGAAAGGCCCAAAGCCAGTTAGTATTGTAAGACTAACTCAGTTTACTTTAACACTGGAGAAGTCTCCATAATCAATGTAATAGAGTAAGCATGAAACCTACTATCTGGCAAAAAAATAAATGATTTCTATACACTTATTCATTATCCAAAACTTGTGAGACTTTCCCAGCTGCTAGGGAGGCACATGTGAATGGAAATATGTATATGTACAAGGTCTCAGGATGAAGAGAGAGGTGTTGCTTCTTATTAGTAAGATAAAATCTATCACATTTCTAAATACAAAAATAAAGCATCAGATTTGGCCCTGCCAACCAAATTCAATAGTTCCAATGCAAAACATCTACTTATTCCACTTCCGACATGAAGCTCAATGGCTTTTTTTTTGTAATCTAAGTGATATCCTGAAATGAATTGAATCCAAATCTGTTCACAAAAATACTATGATCTTGTCTCCCCCACTTGGAAGAGTGATAGCTCATGAGAACGTGTCGTGTGAGAACTTGCAGAAGTTTCAGTGTGTATTTTCTATAAACCTGCAATCATAATATAACATTTGAAAAAATGGATGGATACACTGTTAAAATTTGCTTTCCAGTATCAAAGAAATAAAACTCTCATGAATATTTCCAAAGCTGTTTTTTTCTGTGTTATTGTTTTCTGTGGTACCCTTACAGTCATGAAATAAAGGATGACTTACAGGTGTACGGAAACAATTCTCCAAGGGTCTATTATAGTTCTGTACATCTTGAAGGAATATTTTTGACCTTTGTTCCACAGGATCTTTTCAAGGAATTTTGTATCACAACCAGGCTTTGAATATAGAGACCGTGCTTCTCTCAAGCAGAGAACAAGTTTGCTTATGGTTTTCAAAACTGGAGGTAGAGTCTCCTGCTGGAAATAAGAGCAGGTATGCTTACTGATCGTGACAGAATATTTTAATTCCTTAAGCACAGAATTCCATTCCTGTAACATTCTCACTGTGTATGTACAATCACCCAGCAAAAATTGCAGTGCAAGGAAGTGGCTCAAAAATGCTGACACTTTGATTTCTTATATTGCCGAGAATAACAAACTGTTCTTTGTCTCTAATCCAGGAGTCCTGTGTCTTCTACCTGGGTCTGTGAAACCATGACAGGCTAACTTGTTACTTTATAAGTAAAGTATAATCTCAGCCCTTTCACAGTTCTTGACTGTGAAGGCAGATGTATGACCTTTTGTAAGGATTTAAGCATTTCAATAAACGCGTGTTTTATGTGTGTGTGTTTCACTGCGGTAGTTTAGAAAAATAGATAAGAAAGGATTAAACAGCAGTTAATGAAGGTAAATAAAGCAAGAAGGGAGAAATTACAGTGCCATTCAGCTCTTCTTTCAATGTTAGGTTTAAAGTTTTCTCTGTTATTTTGCCCAAAACTTCATTATACAGTCTCTTCCTTTCAGGTGAAAAAATTAACCTGTAAACATATGTGCTCCTGAGAGTGGAATACCAACTAGTGGTCATTCATATTTCAAGGTAATGAGAACTATTCCCTTTGTCCATCTAAGTGGAAGAATCGACAAGAAAGAATGAAACATTTGATGTTTGTGGAGGAATAAGGAAAGGGAGGTAGAACAAAAGAAAAGAAGAAATAGCACAGGTAATACTTAGCCACCATTGTCTCATCTTCGTTTTGGCAGCAATAATGGAATATGAGTGTACGACACACTTTTTTAAGTCAACGTTTTGTCACTATAAAGGAATACCTGAGACAAGCTAACTTTATTTTAAGAATAGGTTCACTTAGCTTACCGCTGTGGGGTTTCAGGGCATGCCATCAGCATAGGCTTCGTGCTGGGGAGAGCCCCCCAGCTGTTTGAGTCATACTAGAGGGCAATGGTCAATAGAAATGAGATGACTGTATGAAGTAGCAGGTGATAACTGAGTGAGGCAGGAAGCTAGAGATCTGGGTGGCACCAGGCTCGGGCTTTTATAAAAGTCCTCTCCTAAGAACCAGTGAGGGTCCCAAAAGAAATACATTAATCCCTTTTGTGACCACAATCCCAACTGACCTAAGGATATTTCTCTAAGTCTTAATCTCTCAAAGATCCTTACCACTTCCAGTACCTCCATGCTGGAGATCAATGTTCCAACACATGAACCTTTAGCAGAACAACTCATATGCAAACCATAGCACACACCTAGAGGTAAATATTCCCAAAAGCATCACAAAAATGATATTGGATAGTCACCAAAGATCAACCACTCCCATGTCCCTAGAGATCCTCCAGTAACCATAGATAGAAAGGGACTAGAATTTTGATTGAGATGATGTCACATTTCAGTGTGATCTCCTGACTGTCTGAAGATGATCTGAGCCATGAATTTGGAGAGTTAAAAAATGTGTTATATCAAACTCTACTTTTAAAATACTGACATAACCGAGAGGTATAATTTTAAGAAATATGACTGTAAACATTTGTTGCTTTCATCTGTAAAATTAGTCTCAAGAAGCTATGTCTTCACAAAGCTAAGATAGCTCAAACTTCATGAAATTAAGTCTATAAGCACAATTGCTAAATGAGTCACTTAAGTTTTTTCTTCCATCTGGATAGAAATAAAACAGTATTGCTTTGAGACTGAAAAATATTCCTAGAAAAATAAGTTTATAGATCTGTCATATGAACTTTATCACTTTTCCTATAATTGAATGAAACAAAACTATATTTCTTTTTATATAATGAAAAAAATCTGTAAAATTATCTTTAAACCTATTAACTTATTCCTTTATACAAAAACAATGCTGTGTGCATAGTAACCTTTAGTAAATATTTGCTAGTTCAAATTAAACTCAATTTTGTAGAGAGGAGCATGTATTTTTGTTTTATTTTGTAGACAATCCACTACAAACACAGGTACACACAGAGTATGTGGGGACTGAGTTCCGTGTTCAAACTATCCCATTTTTTTTTCAGTTCAAAAGTAATCTGTGTGATTTAATTTTTCTTGAGGTTTTCTTTTTCCTATATATTTTATTAGTGTGCTTTAATTATACAGAACATTGGATTTCATGGTAGAATTTTCACATATGTATATATAACATACTGTGATCATATCCGTCTGCCATATTACCCTCCCTCCCCATCCCCTTCTCATCAAATACTCTGCTGCTTTTCTATTCATCCTTTTACTCTAGATTTCACATACGAAAGAAAGCATGCAATACTTGTCTTTCTCAGTCTGGCTTATTTTGCTTAATATGATGATCTCCAGTTCCACCCATTTTCCGGCCAATGACATGATTTCTTTCTTCTTAATGACTGAATGACACACTCTGATGATACATAGAGATAGAGCGGAGAGCAAGAGGGAGAGAGAGAGAGAAAGAGAGAGAGAGAGAGATGTATCATCATACACATAAAGAAACATGAGAATTCAGGTATCTCCATGGCATGCTGACTTTAGTTCCTTTGGGTATATACCCTAGAAGTGCACAGCTGGATCGTATAGTAGTTCTAGCTTTATCTACCTATCTCTTAAATACAAAATTTCTTTTAGTATTTTGCCCTACCAAAATAAAGCATTGAAAAATGCTTTTAATTAACACTTCTTTGATTCAATGTGTTGTGTTTTGTCACTCCCCATCACTTAGCACTGTTCTAGGCTTGATGTTCTACTTTATTTCTTGAAAATAAAATGGAAATCTTCAAGGATAAAAAATTATTTTCCATGCTAAAAAATACTATTCCATAGATTAGGGTTTTCATGTCCATTATGGTAAAATGATCTTATTTAAGACAGCAACAATGTGCAGGTATCAAATATGGATCTGAGAATCTCAGTTCGATGACCTTCTACTACTTATCTCTGAAAACATGTGGCTGGGTAATTCATGGTGCATAATGGAATTATTTCCTAAGAAGGGAAAATCTGAGCAAGGAACAGTGACAGAGAGAGAGAGAGAGAGAGAGAGAGAGGGAGAAATGGGGAGAGAAACAAAGAAACAGAGAAACAGAGAAACAGAAACAGAGGGACAGAGAGACAGAGACAGAGAGACAGAAAGAGACGGTCACATATCAAAACAGTAAGCAATGCTTTGCTTAGAGAACCCAATGAATATGTAGATTTTGTACTCTACTTTCTTGCAGTGTGATCTTCAGTGACAAAGTCTCATAAAATTTTCTCATTTACATTGTTTTATTCTATAGACAACCTACTGCAAACACACACACACACAGAGTACACTTGTAGTTATAAGCATATCTCAAGAAGAATTCTTTTTGCTGTTGCGCTATGAAAGTGAGTGGGAGAGATTTTTCTGTTGTCCATAGTCACAGCTATGGTTCAAAGACCAAGGTAAGACAGGAAAACGCCCTGCAATACACAGCTGACCCCCAACAAGCTTCTGACCCCTGGAATCAGGGGCATTAAAAAAGACAGAACAAGCCCTATTGCTAATAACCACCCCACCCCCAACTCACCCCCATGGCAAGATAAGAAAACAACTGAAGGTGAAGGGAGAGTATGGATAGCCCCTTGCAGAGAGTAGCCTGTTGACACTATTTTCTGTCCCTTTTTCACCGCCCCCTACTGTATACAAATTAAAGGAGCTAAAGTTGAAGATGGAGAGCGTATCCAGGACCACAATTTGACTCCTTCACTTCAAACTCCTTAATTTTTACATCTAAACTTCAATGAAGAAGGGAAAGAGCTTTGAAGTGGATATGAGAATGAAATTTCTAAACAGGTCTGGGCTAATTTTTAACTAGTAACTAGTAAATTATACAGGATGCCCAAGGTGATAGTAAGGATGAGAAAGGAAGAATTGTTATAAGAGAAATTAATGCTGGATAAAATGAAACTATCGTATGTATTTATACTTCAGTAATGTAAGATTCCTCAATTAACTATGATGCTTTACATGGTTCAAAAGATATATACTAAACTGTGTTCAACCCACAAGCAATCATTGCACATTAACAAAAAACAAAATGATTTCTCCAGATTTCTGTGAAATACGATAATTTCACAAGTACATTCCTCTGCCTGCAACCTTGGAGGAATTTTCTTAAACACTTTCCACTCTCTTCATTATAATGATGCTAAAAACTAGCCAATTTCTGGAGTTTGCAACTAAAAGAAGGAAGAAATACATGCCTTTGTATAGAACAGGACTTAGGTGGATTTCAGGAAGGTATATCTTAACAATTAGACACCTTAAATATCTGATCCCATTTGATCTTCAAAGGGTGATAATAGACAAATAGATACAGATAGAGTTGATTATTAGAGTTAAATGTTAGAAAATTTCAGCCAGAATAGCCCACTCTGGTGAATTTAATGTTTTTCAAAGCAAGGATGTTTATTTTTAAAAATATAACAGTTTGGAGGATATAAGAATTTCCCACTATTATATTCACATAAACCTAAGGCATGTTGCCAGAATCAGCTACAAAATCAAGTACAAATCTGGTGTGAAAAAAAATCTAAGTTTTCTTTCTTGACAGTTTCCTCAACCAGAAAATGATGGGTTTGGTGTAAATGTCCAAGGTACATTTCCAACTCCTGCAGTCTAAGATTCTCACATGATAAAGTAGGAAATATAACTTACAAAGTTCTGTTGTTTGTACAAAGCAAATTTAAATTAGCAAAGTCTAAGGTTATGTCCACACAATGTCACCTACTTAGTTGAAAAGTGGGGATTTCAGTCAAATCATAGGTTTGCCATTACATCGCTGACAAATGGCAGCACGAAAAACCATACTCAACCTTACTCTACAATTAAGACAGAGTGTGTTTAAACACAGCTGAAGATTTCTAGTATTTCTCAAGTCCCACGGTTGTCTTTCCAATATAAACTAAACGTCAACAAATTCCCTTCTAGGAGTGCAGCGGCCATGGGCACCAATGACATTTCCTCTAGACTGTATTCCACAGGGCGACCTCTGAACTTCAGCTTTCAGGAGTTTTGCAAATGTAAATTAACTTCACTGAACACTAAAATATGAACAGACCTTATTCGAATTTCTTCTTTTTGCATAAGAACACTGAGGCTCAGACCCTCAAATCTTACCCTACTCTAGCACAAATTTCAGCAGTGTTGGCTCCTGCATCTTTAGCTTATACCAACTCTTTAGAAAATTTGAATTCTCTCCCTCCACCGCACACACAAGATATGTAGTCCAAGTTGGCTTTAAGTGCACAGTGATCCTCCTGCCTCAGCATCCTGAGTGCTGAAATTATAGGTATGCACAACCATAGCCAGCTTGTGTTTCTCTTGCTTAAAACTGCAGCCCAAACTACGGAAGCTATCAGAAAAGAAAAAAAACTTTTCCATGAAAACAAGAAATGATACGTTGTGGCAAGGGAAAAAGATGTAGGAAGAGGAAGCATGATGAAAAGACGATTTTGTGTGTGCGTAGTTTGATAAACTAATCAGGTGATTTGTCATTTGTTGAGCTGAGGGCAATAGAAGCATAATTTCAGACTCTCCAAGGCGCCACATTTGATTTAAAATAAACCAAAATGGACTTTAAAACATAAGATCCTGAAAGGATACTTTGTTCTTTTTCTCTGAAGTAAGTCCAAAATCAACAACAACAAAAATGAAACTGCTAATGGATGGAATGTCTTAATCTGGATTAGTTTGGTCACTATTTAATTCAATTTAATTTAACTCAACAAACTTTTACTGAGTGTGTGATATGTGTAAAGCACTGTCTCTGACTTTTCTGTCTCATAACTGTCTCTGAACTTTAGAAGTTGGCTGAATAGAAGGTGACAGGGTATGTAAACTAGAGTTTGGGGTTATATTTGGCTCTTAAAAACTAAACTCTTTGCACTTTCTCAACTAGCTAGTTTCAAGCGGAGACATGGTATTAGAAAAGTACCTATCAATAACAAATGAAAGTCACTGCTATTACTTACATTATATTATTTATATTTTATCGAGTTAATGAGTCCCCACCTCAACGTTCCAGTTTCAGCTTGCTCTGAGTCAAGCAGGTGTTAAATACAAATCTTCTGGGGAAAGTTTTAACCTAAACATTACTGTGACCAAGAGCATTACTTTATCTAATCAATGTTATTGTGGATTTATAAGCATGAACAACAAAAATCAGAAATGCTAATATTAAATTTATTTTGAACTTGCAAAATGGATACTAATGTTTTTATAAATCTATACCAACCTTTATTCATTAACACAGGTATGCAGATCTTACCATGGGATTATTGTATTAGAGTTTTGCATTTAAATATTAACGCCTTAGAGAAGTAATGTTAGAATGGTTTAGCACACTGTTCCCCATAAGACATTCAAAGACTCTACTGGGTGTTGTGATACATGCCTGTAATCCCAATCCTTGGGAGGCTGAGACAAGAGGATTGCTGTGAGTTCAAGGCCAGCCTAAACTACATAGTGAGTCTGTCTCAAAAAAAAAAAATTCAAAGACTTTATAGACATAAGTATTTGCTAATTAAAGCTTGTGGTGCAAGAAGGCCTATGAAGAATAATCCTCATTTAAAAGACAGGAAGAGGGCTGGAGATTTAGCTCAGAGGCACAAGCACCTGCCTAGCAAGCGTAAAGTTGTGAGTTCAATCCTCAGGACCAAAAAGAAAAAAAATGGACAGGGAGAAAAAGAAGCAGAAAGTGGTGGTTCATCAGGTCTGAAAATAAGCACATGGCATATTCCAGGGATGCTTGGGACTAAAGGAAAGAAGCCACAGAGCTCTCACTTCAGGATCCTGATACCTTGATCGAATTATCTGCCCAGTGTTTCACTGTTGAAGATGTAAAAGTCCACACTGCCATGAGACTGTAAAGATGACACTTATTTTTGAACTGGCTATTACCAGACCTGGTCCTTCATAGCCCTGAAGATGACAGAAGAACTCCAATTCCAACTTCTCCATCCCTCTCCATCAATTCAACACAGAGGGCTGTGGACCCGTCTATCACATGGCACTGAGCTGGAAGACCCCATCTTAATGGGGGCAAGCTTTAAAGAAAAGCCTTTCAACCTCTTTGTTCCTTACTGGAGGTATTTGTGTATATAGCACCATGGAACTGCACAGTTAGAAAAACCAGCCAGATCTTGTCTCTGTCTCCTTGTAACTGTTGTATGGAGTCACTACACCCAGAACAGGTTCCATGCCCTTTGTCTAAAAACTTGAGGTGATAAAACCCACATCACCATGTGATTAAGAGAATTAAATACTAAAATATAAAAATATATTGAAAAATTAATGGGCTGATTTTGTTTTTCCCTCCTCAAATAGAGCTATCTACGGTAAGATCCAGGTGAGGGTCAGTGTAAGGATACATGTTTGTGTTTGCATAAGGCGATGTGTTGTTTACAACTGAATTCAAATTTATCTGTGAAAGATTCTACGTAGAACTCTGCTTATATTCAGAAGCCGAAAACTAAATCAGGTCATGAGGAATGCACTGTAACTCATCTTGAAACTTTCTTTGTTGGCATAATTAGTTGAAATGTTATCACCAAGCAGTGTGATGGTTCAGCTAACTGGAGTTTAAAGGAAGGGGAAATTACTCAGTGTGCAGAACCTGAAGTCAAGTTAGGAAGTGTCTCATAGGCCACATCCAGGGAGAACCACTGACTCCTTAGAAGCTGTTATTTTCTCAAGTTGGAAAAGATGCAACTGTCTGCAGTATCTAAACCAAAGGGGTTGTGACTGTCAATTGCTACTTTCTCAAGTGACTTGATGTCTTCAGTTAAAACTTTTTTTTTTTGTTTTTGCACATCACTACATAACTACCTCTCACTTGGTTTTTTCCATAACTCCTCACAAAAAAGAGACTTTTGATGAGAAATAAAACCTCAAGTTATTTTTGCCTCACCAGATCTAGAATAAAGCACAATTATGAATGAAAGTAAGAAGGAGCACCAAGAATCAAATCTATTTTTTTTTTATTTTTGAACTTTCACATAAATCTCAATTTTCTGGTTCTTGTAGAGCTTAAAGGTACTTAAAAATTATGGAGGAGAATTATCATGTTTTGAAGTCCTATAATACTCTCATTCTTTTGTTTTCACTGGTTTTAGTCTGTTTTGCTTTGTTTGATTTTATTATTTGTGAAGGTACGGACACCTATTTTGAGGAAAACAAGAGACATTATGATAGCCATTGTTCATTTCTTATTATCGTGTTTTGAAGTCTTACAATACTTTCATTCTTTTGTTTTGATTGGTTTTATTCTGTTTTGTTTGATTTTATGTGTGAAAATATGGACAGCTATTTTGAAGAAAACAAGAGAGATTATGGTAGCCATTGTTGATTTCCTGTTGTCTTGTTTTGAAGTCCTGTTTCACTTGCATTGTTCTGTTCTGATTTGCCTTATTCTGTTTGTTTGGTTTGGTTTGGTTTTATTCTCTTAAAAATAAAATTTTAAAAAATTACAGAAGGCAAAATATTTGAATTCCTTGGCTGGCAACAAGACATACATACTCCTTACCAAAATTTTCTTAAAAAGAAAAAAAGAAAGAAAAGCAATTTTGAAATTTCCCAAACAATTCTTACCAGAATTCTGATTACAAAGCATGTAAGCATAAAAATCTTTCACTTGCCCTGTAATAATTATTTTTTCTTCAAGGCATGAGCTCCAAACTAAATAAAATAATTGTTCAGTTTCAAGGTTATAAAATGTCAATATTCTGATTTATTAGTCTTTTAAAAAAAATACATGAACTCAAGTCTCACTCAAACAAGTTCCCTAGTTCTTTTGTTTGAAATAATTATAGTTCAGTTCAGCACTGAGTTAAGGAATAACGATAGGCAAGTCATGCAGGGCCCAAGAAAAGACAAGTCAAATAGTTCCTCCCAAGAATTGGTCATGCTGGGACTGGGAGGGACTGACCAACAAGCCAACTAGCCCCCCCCAAACAATCAGTTGGTTCAGAGAAGAGGCTGAGTGGATAGCAACTGAGGTACAAAAAGCAACTGAATGCTTGCATTGTTTGGTTGACTTTGCAGGCCTGGGCCAGCGGTCTGAGCATCTATAGGGAAGGTAATATTATGCAATATAGCAATTATGGGGGGTTTCCATCTATCTTGTTTTTGAAATCCAATATTGGTCTCACTGCTTTGTTTTGTTCCAATTAATTGTTTTGCTTTATTCAATATTCTGTTTTGACTGGTTATTCTAGTTTTTTGTTTGATTTTGTATATCTGATGGAATGGACAACTATTGTGAAGATAACATGATATACTATGGTAGCCATTGTTGTTTTCCTATTATCCTGCTTTGAGGATCTGTACCAATTTCACTGCTTTGTTTTGATTGGATTTACTCTGTTTTGTTTTGTTGGGTTTTATTATTTTTAAAATAAAATAAAAAGGAAGAAATAACAATAAAGTTAATTTCATATCAACTTTAGAAAACCTTGCAATTTCCTTTGGTTTGTAATTGAAAGGCACTTTGAAGCCAAACTTGGCTTTAGATTTCTGGGAGGTTCACTTGGGTGGGCAATTACTGAGAAGTAAGACGCTAAGTTTTACACAGTGCTGTTTAAGCAAGGGATAAAGAGAGAAATGACCAACTGCTTTGTGAAGAGTAAAGGAAGTGCCCCTGGTCTCTGCAATTTAACACAAGAAGTCACTGTGGTGTGGCCTCCCCTGTCACCCTGACACTTAAATTCCTGGCAATTGAGCCAATAGATCATGGAGACTGGGCAGAGGAAGAGAGAATGCAGTCAGTCTCCCCACATAGGCCAATTTCTTCTCTTTACACATCCGAGTCCTTTACCAAAGCCTGTTTTCCCAAGAGGCACACCCATGTCTGCTGCCAGGAAGAGCTTTTTCTCACCTCTTTTATTTTTATTTATTTATTTATTTATTTACCAACTTAAATGTCTTCTCAGAAGCTCACTGAGTTTTTCTTTTGAGTCTCATGCTTCCCTGTGTTTTTTCCTTTATTACTCTCATTACAATTGTAGTTACACACATAGACACTTGTGTGGTTATTTCTTATGGTTGAGGTATTATTTTCCAGGTTTTCACTACTAAAACAAAAATGTCTGATGCAAGCTAAATTGGTAAAGAAGCAATGTTTACTTAGCTCACAGTGTTGGAGGCTGAAGGTCCAAACAGCAAAGCACAGGTTCTGCAGATACTGGGCCGTATTACATCATGGGGAAAGTGCATGTGTATCTCCATGTCTGTATAGTCTCACATCTTGTTGTAATAAAGCCTCCAGTTTTTGATCAAGGGCCTCCAATCCCAAGGAATTAATCTAAATGTAATAACTTCCTAAAGGTCCTATTGGTAAACAACTTAGATTAAGTTTTCACCCTCCAAATACTCTCAATGTAGGACTTTAGGGATTAATCCTATGCATGAACTTGGGAGAATAAACAATATTCAAACCACAGCAGTTAGTTGACTTCACTAGGTTGTTTATAAAGTGAAGAAAAATGTGGCTGCTGAGTCCTATACTCCCAGCCCCCATGCAGAGGCTTTGCTATAGAAGATTCCCCCACAGCATTTATGGAATAGACAACTCTCTGCTTGCAAATATACCGTTCTCATATCTTAACTGCTTTTCCCATCTTCAAGTCCCATCTTGTATTCTAACTACCCTTGGGTGGGTTATACCTTCAGCAGCAGCAAACTATTACCTATTGAAGGCTTATATGTGATGGACATGAAATTAAAGGTATCACAGACATTATCTTATACAATCTTCTCAACACTGTGAGGTGTGTGAAGTTAGCATTTCTATGCTATGGGGAAGAAATCAAGGTTGGATTAAACCTATCAGTGAGGTACACCTTGGTATGGGGGTTCAGCAAGGAGCTTGGAGACAAAGGAAAAGATAAAAAGAGACAATGGAAGCAGAAGTGTGCCAATGAACATTCCTTATGTTACAGTCCCTCCAGAGTCAGCCCTGTCTATTCCATTTGATAGCAACGCATATACCGTATGTGTTGCTGCCGTCTCTAGCATTAAACGCATATTTCACAGTTGAATCCCTTTGCTGGTGCTCAAAAGAAAGAACATTGCAGATCAAAAGAGAATGTTGAAAAAAGGATTTGACTCTGAAGCTACTGTTGTTTAATAGCTATTAAGTATGTTCTTTCTGTCTGAGTATACAGCATTTTAGCTAAGACATGTGTGGGTCAGCCTAGATAAGCGTCTGGCCTCTCCTAATCGCAAGTCTACAGTTTTGTGTTGCCTATATTCTGTCAATGACTCTCACTTCCTTTCAAACTGAAGATCTGTCTAGCAACTGAAATTGTTCTTAACAACACCTAAAATGCCTAAACCAATGGTGTCATAAAGCTATTTTAAAACTTCTGTTCATATGCCATCAATATAAATAAGTAGAAATTTGGCAATTAAAAAGTTAATTTGCTCCATTACTACAGCCGGGCTTTCCTGGCGTCTCATTCCCGTGCTTGGAGCTATGATGGCAAGCAGCTCTTCTGGAGTTTGTCATGTAGCACTTTAACTCTTCAATGACAACTGGTATGTTTACAAGATTGTAGAATAATCCCTCCTCTGTACTGAGGTTACTCTCTTCTTCTCTGTATTTCTGTCATTTCTGTAGAACTGCATTGATAAGGCACAGTGGTAAATCATGGCATTTATATACTTTGTTATACTATGATTTTTTTAAGAAGGGGGGCACTGCTAATGAGAAGTAGAAAAGAGTCTCACAGGGTTTTTGTTGTTGTTGTTGTTGTTGTTTTGTACCAGGAATTGAACTCACTACCTTGTGCTTGCCAGGCAGGCACTTGTGTCACTGAGCTATATCCCTGGCCCACTCACAGGGTTTTCACTAATAGGACTGTAGTCATTTTGGTGTAACTTGAAATTGTTAGATTAGAGACAGATTTGAAACATAAATATACAGGTATTTGAGAAATAATAATGGTAAAATTGGATTACGGGATAGACACTCTTTTGGGGCAATACCTTGTTATTTCTGAATTTTGTGATTGAGTTGGTTTTTTGTTCATTTGGTGTGTGTGTGTGTGTGTGTGTGTGTGTGTGTGTGTTTGGTACCAGGGGCAACTGAGTTTTAAAATGTGGGGACAAATGTTAGTTACTATGTTCAGCGAGAGATGTGCCTAGAAGGAAAGAGACCCCAGGGCTCACTCTTCTCATCATTTCATCTAAATCCAGCTGCCTGTCACCACAGAGAAGCAGAGAAGCTTCAAGCACCTCATTGTGGACCAAATGGCAACCTCTTCTCCTTCTTATTTTGTCATATTTTCTCTTATAAAGTTCTAGTTATTGAAAGTATTGCATTTTGATGGTGCAGGCAGCAATTTTGAAGATAACAAGAGGCATGATGGTAGCCATTGTTGACTTCCTATTATCTTATTTTGAAGTCCTGTATCACTTTCATTATTTTTTGATTATTGGTTTTATTCTGTTCTTTTTGGTTTGACTTTACTATGTCTGAAGTATGGGCAGCTAGTTTGAAGATAACAAGAGGCATTATGGTCGCCATTGTTGATTTCCTATTATCTTGTTTTGAAGTCTTGTATTGCTTTTCATTGTTTAGTTTTGATTGGCTTTATTCTTTTTCATTTTGCTTGGTTTTATCCTCTTTAAAATAAAAAAATAAAGTATTGTGCTTCATAAAAGAGAAAAAAGAAAAAAAACAAAACAAAGATACATCACCCTATCTGATTTTGCGTAAGTTTTTAAGAAAACTTCATTAGAATGCCAAAGGAAAAAAGGTTAATGAGCAAATCACTTCCATTGCTACAATTTAAAAACTCATACATGAGTCCATATACACATACACTAAGAATGGGAAACAATAAATTAGCAGCGAAAAAATGGGAAACATGTTCACAATATTAAATTCAATAAGAGAAATTCAACACACTAGAGCCTTAAGTGTGAGTAAGCGTCTTTAAATATTTTTATTTCATTATTAATATTTTTTCAAAAAATAATAGTTTTAGCACCAATTCCATTTTTCAAAGCTTGCATGGTTCCAACACTGAGGTTATCTTGTTTGGCATTAGAATAGCTCATGTCGACATTAAAGCTGGAATCTTAGAAGTGACATAAACAGGCCTTTTTCTATAAAGATAAAAGGCTAAGCTTTAAAGGATTTTATATTTATAGATAAATGTTTCCATAGTAATCAGTACTATAAAACTTGCTAGTGTCAGCACTCTTTTGCATACAAAAATGGCTCATATTAAAATAAGCTGGATTTGGAAAATCAAATGTAAATTCTTTTACCTTAAAAAAAAAAAGAAAGAAAAATTTTTTTTTGTGAGAAGACCAGAAATCTTTCTGAATTTGTTGGAAGGTACTCTACTTTTGGTCACATGTGCCATGTACTCCCACAGAACACACAAGGGATGAAGGCCTGACCTTTCCAGGCAGTGAGGATTGGGATGAAAAGTAATTTACAACCAAACGTTCATTATTACAACCTCAGATGATGAACTACAAGCTACGCATTTTAGATTTTCCCAGTGTGTAAGGTCAGTTTTGTTTTAGAAAAAAAGAAATTTCCATAAGAAAAAACACAAAATTGAGAAGGAAGCGAGATAAAAAATACAAAACTATACTTGTATGGCCTTAATAGCAATCAGCAAGGAATGGGATAAGTGTCACCTAAAATAGTACAGAAAACAGGTAGTAAATCAGCTTTTAATATTTGTGGCTATGCCAACAGAAACAAATCTTCACTCAAAAATGTGTACAAGAACATTTGTACCTGTCCTGTTCATAACAACCTGAGTCTACTGACGGATTAGATGAATAAATTGAGATGTACATGCAATAAAATACTCTAAAATGAGAATGAATGAACTATTGTTATGAGCAAATACACAGACATAACACTGAGCCAAAGAATATAAGCATGCAAAATACGATGTGGTGTGTGGCTTGATTTACAGTCCAAAAATGGACAAAACTAATCTACGGACTAGAAGTCAAGAATGTGATTACTTTGGAAGGAGACAACACCCAGGAGTGTTTGGGGATCTGGTAGTTTTCTTTATTAGACTACTATTAGTGCTCACTTTGTGGAAATTCATCAAGCAGTGCACTCCTGACTTATGCCCTTTTTTGATGTGTGTTACACCTCAATAAAAATTTTAAAAATGCAGCTTTGAGGTGGTCCAAGCATTGTCCACTCCATGTATACAAATGTTTCCATTGTAATCAGCTCAGTTTCATCTTTTTTAAAAAATTTTTTTATTTTAAAAAGAATGTAACAAAACAAAACAGAACAAAGCAGATCAGAACAAAACAATGCAAGCAATACAGGATTTCAAAATAAGACAACAGGAAATCAATAGTGGCTACCATAATGTCTATTGTTTTCTTTGAAATAGTTGTCCATATCTTCACACACAATGAATTCAAACAAGACAAAATAGTATAAAACTGATCAAAACAAAAGAATGAAACGTTATAGACCTTAAAATCAGACAATAGGAAAATCAACAATAGCTACCATAATGTCTCTTGTTCTCTTCAGTTTCATCTTTAGTAGGTACCTTTTCATCTCTCTTTCTCTTGGTCAGCCACTATTTGATAATTCTAAGAGACTGAATCCAGAAGGCAAAGAATATATGGGTGTGCACCCCCATTTCTGACTCTAGTTACCCACATTTTTATGATATCTATGGAGACATATATTCAGTTATCTGGGTGCTCCAAAGTTACCAAAGTGTGGAGTTTTACTGGAAAGAAAAATAGTTTTAAACCAAATGAAACTATTCTGGACTACGTGGCATTTGTGTTAATATCTTGGAGAGGGGTAACTATAGCCAAGAGAGAGTAGCTGCAAAATAGACTTTTTTTTTTTTTTGCCCTGGTTGCTATCAGGTTCTCATGAGACCAAGCTGAGCTCTGAGGCATTGGCAGGTGGAGTTCCTTGTTCCCTCAGTGGATAACCTTAATTTATCATTCTCACGAATTGCCATGCGAATTTCCCTATGAGGAAAATGAAGCAGCGACTTTTGAAAACATTCCATTCCAGGAGTTGATGCTGTTCACTCTGACTGAGAAGAATAATCCTTTCTCTCCTTTTGTGAAACTCTTCAGCCTGAGAAGTACCTACATTGAAGAGGAAGCAGTGAGGAGACAGTGGCAAAAATGGGAAGTACCAAAGTCCCTGAGTGACTGTGTGACCTCGAGTATAATACTTCACCTCCAGGAGCCTTAATTCCTTCCCTATGAATGGAAGCAATAATAGAGCATTGCTTCATAGGATCATAGTGAGGATTAAATGAGATAATAGTAGAGGCAGCATGCCATTATGTTCTGGCATAAAGCGCAGTAACACTCAATAAATGTGAGCTATTATTGCTATTATATTATTGCTCTTGAAAAGTATTCCACTTAATATCTGGATTTTTCCATTGCATGGGGCTTGTTAAAAAAAATGGAACTCTGGCTGCCTGTATGAGAAGGTCATCAAACATCACATATAATCTTCAAATAACCACAGGTAACACTGGCAGTTATTCTCAAAATGAAGTTTGAGAGCTCAGGTATAGAACTGTGACAGGCTAGGTATGTGTACAGGAAGCCAGCCTCTGACGGACCACAAGAGAGAAGCTTTCCAAACCGCAGCTTTTCCTGCTGTAAGAACTGTCTCCTTTTTGGTTTCTCCCATTCTTCCTCTCTGCCCCTTTATTTTTTCACATCTGTGCTTGCTTTCTGAGATTAGCATACGTTTAAGAGTCAGGGTGCTGGGGACTAAGAGCCTCAACTTAAAGGAGTTAGTCAAAAAAGAAGAATGAAAGAAGGCAATAAATGAAGGGAGCATATGTTCGCAGGATTCATTCGTATGCACACGCAAAAATACTTTGGACGGTCTCTTGGGATGGGCTGTGTGGCAATTTGGTTGCCTGTATTCAAATATATTTAATAGTTCTCATTGCATTTCTAATCATGTTGCTCATAAGGGAATTTCTACCCTGAGATATGACAGAGAGGCATAACAGGCATGAGGAATAAATATTGGCAAAACAAAGAGTAAAATATTTTACCTGCAACACTGGCCTTCACCTTTGACAAAAGCAAAACAAACAAAAACAAAACACTAAATATGGCCAGGAGTTTCCTTAGGATCCAAGAAAATGCTAAGAACTAGGCTGGCAGTTTTTCCAAGATTTCTTTTCACTTCTTTTCTCTACGTCCCTTTTTGAAACAAAATAAGAAGTGTAAATGCCAGCCCTCCATGAAAAAGATGGTTGTTTTCTGTTTTGTTTTGGCTAGCTGAATATTGATGGTCAGCAAAAAGAAATGTGAGACCAAGCAAGAAAAGCACTCTGGCAAGATTTTAGTTCTTCAGTTTGGTATCATCAAGAAATCTAGATAAGTTAGACCAGTAGTAAGTGCTGTACTTTATGTCTAGATGTCCCCCACCCGAGTGCCATGTGTTCCTATGTGGGACTTTTGGGAGTGTCTGGATAATGGGTATGTGATACTGGGTTAGTCCACTGAATGGTTTAGCATAGATCTGAGTGTGGAAGATGGATTTACTGGAGATGGAAGTCTCATCATGGGTATGGGTGGAACCAACCAATAGGTCTGCAGCCCGGATGGAGTAAAAAGGGAAAAGGAGAAGGAAGGCCCCTTGCCTCTTGGCTGCTACTCTACGCGCAGTTTTTCCTCTGCCAGGCCCATCTGCCATGCCGCCCTGTCTCGGAACCAGTTGACTATGGACTGAAACTGCTTCAAGGTGTGAGCTAAAATAAACCCTTCCTCCTTGAACTTGTAGATGTCGGGTGTTTTGTTCCAGCAATGGAAGTAACTAAAACAGGCAGATTTGACAGGACCTATGAATATTAACAAGTTGTACAGAAAGGGGCAAGATTTCCTTCTATAGCTTGTCATGATTGAGTCGTAGAATAAAATCACTTATCAAAAGAGCACCACGTTTGTTATGATTGGAGTCTGGATGTCCCCCCAAAGCCTCATGTGGTCCGGGAGGTGGGCTTCTAAAGTATGTGAATGATTCATGGTCCAATGCTGGGATTGTGATTGTGAGCACCATGTACCACTCTACCTTGGAGCCAGCTAAGTATGGACTGAAACCTCCACAAACTGTGAGCTGAATAAAACTTCCCTTCCTTCACTTTGGGTGTTGGGTATTTTGTCTCAGCAATGAGAGAAAAGTAACCAAGACAGCGTTTCATACTCAGGGGCTAAGTTTATGGCTGGTGGGCTCCTTAAATCTTACCATGACTTAGTAGAAGTTATAAACGTGATGCTTTAGAAGCCCTCAGCCAGTAGCAGTGGCCATTATTATTACAGCCTTATGGGAAGTACCTAGACCAAGAAATTCTCACACAAATCTTTACCATGTGATGAAATTTACCAAAGCAAACCAACTGCTTTTCTAGTGATAACAATACTTGCATTTACAAGAAAACACAGCTAAAATTTGAATTGGGAAAAAATTCCATTCGAGATAAAACAGGTTAACACTATGTAAATGTACAGGTGGAATAAATGGCCTAATGGTAGCTTCACCCAGCAGTTTTTTTGGACTTGAACTGCATAAAAAAGAAGTGCATGCCAGGAATCCAGCACTTGAGGAGGCAAAGGCAAAAGGTTGACAGGTCCAAGTTCCACCTGGGCAACTCCAGCAAGACCCTGTCTCCAAATAAACCAAAACAGGAGGTCTAGTTTTGTAGCTCAGTGTAGAATGAGTACCCTTGGGCCCTGGTTTAAATATGTATTGGGGGTGAGAGTCAATAGAGAGAGGAGAGAATCCTCTGCGTACAAACTAAACCATGCTTTATGCAACCATTCACATGCATGTCACACAGATAGCTCCTCCACAGGAGAGGACAACACAGGTCTGGCTGGAAACACTGAGAAGTACACACTGTGGCAGGTGAAATATTTCATACACAGTCCAGGTTTCCTCACATGTGTTGTACCCAGGGCTGATCAGACCCTTGGATCCTGTAGGGAAGATGAAGGGGAATAAATAATGACAAAAAGACAAATTTCAGTGCGCATGGGGGACTGGGTGGGGTTTGCCTGTAGTGGTCTGGCTATCTACCTCCACTGTTGGCTTGCTTTTATTGGCTAGCAAGAAGCACAGGAGAAGGGATAGCATGTGTTTCATGGAACATTAACTATAGAAAATGGGTGGGAAAGGACTAAGTTAATGAGGAACCAGATTTTCTTTAAACCTCAGTGCCTGTATTTTGACAACTGTCCTCAGCAGATGCTTCAGGAGTGCTGGGTTATCAGCATTCCACTTATAGCTAAGGTGCAAGCAGCCTTCCTTATATCTCCTTGACTTCTAGACTGCAGTGGGCGGGGGAGCGCTTAAATGCAATCATCAGGCATCCCATAATCTATCACATAACCTGGTTCCCAGTAATATTTCCTTTCACTTTCACTGTGTAACCGTTTCCCTCTTCGGGCACATTTCCAATGCCTCTGGAAATGCAATGCAAATACATAACTAGGCAAACGAGCAAGAATCAAGCCCTTGGTCTTGGAAAGTTTCTACAGTTTAGGTCAAAAATTTTGGCAAGGGCTGCAAAACTTTTAGAAATATACTGAAAATTGTCAACCTGTCCTCTGAAAATGGGTGAGTTATGTGATAACAGAATTCTATTTCAAGAGTTGTGTTTTAAAAGTTATCAAGTTTAGCCAGATCATAACCCACAGATTTGCAAGAAGAAAGTCAGTGCCAGGGTATCTTGCATTCAAACTGAAGGAATACTCCATTGCAGGAAAAAGAGAAGTTTGAAATCCACAGCTTTTACATTATGACAGCTATTGCTGATTTAATATCATCCTTCTTAGAAGTCCTACCATGCTTCTATTCTTCTACTACCATTGGTTCTATCACATTGTGTCTTATTGGGATTTGAATATGTGTGATAGTTTAAACAAAATTTTTCTATCGAAAATGAGATATTATAGTACCCATTGATCATTTTCTGTTATTCGGTTCAGAAAGCCCTGTAATTCTTTCACTCTATGCATGGCTTTATACTATTTTTTTATGTTTGATATGATTGTATTTGAAACTATGCTCAACTATAGCAGAGTAAGAGATATTGTGATAGGTACTGTTGATGTCCGGTTGTCTTAATGTAAATTACTGTGTTGCCTATGTTGTCCTGTTCTGATCTGCTCTGTACTGCCCTCTTTTGTTTTATTCTCTTTAAAATAATAATAATAAAAAAGAAATCCACAGCTTTTGAGGATAGAGTGTTAGAGAATGGGCTTCCTGATTTATCTGCCTCCCTGATTGCAGGCCAACTCTAAGGAAGGGTTGAGTAAAGATTCTGGGATAGATTTTGAGAATATGAGAACAGAGAGTCCTACCTTCTGCTTTCCTGGAACCCAGCTCCAGAGCTGCAAAGGTCCAGACAGATGATCCCAAAGCACCTCACCAAGTCTACTGCAGTGCAAAGGCACAGGACAGGAGTAGAATGCTTCTCAGACATCCCAGAAAACCTCAAGTATGGTTCAAGGAGCTCAGGGACTAGGAAAAAACTCCACAATTTTACAGCAACTGTCTATATGGAGAAATGTGCGTGTACCACGTAATGATGAGGGCATCTCAGCAGGTGAGAATGTGAATGAATTGCAAAGAAGAACACAGACAACTTTCATCACTAGATCTCAGCACTACACAATTCCCCCAAGTCTTGAAATCAACCCCAGCAAGTAAAGGAGACCCTGAGCTGACTGTAAGTTTTTGCCATTTCTTCAAATGCAGGATCAAATTCAGTTTTAAATAAACAAAACAGTTACATTGATTGAGACTGAGTTTAGAGATTGAAATTTTATCTATTGCAGAGCTATTTTAAAATCAGCACAGGAAATCATGAGCGCCTGCAGTCTTGGATTCCACAATCTATAGCAGGCTGGTTTTTTACAGAGGGTGGAGAGAGATTTTTCTGCCATCTATACCTCTTGAGGCAGATCAACTGGACATTCCAGCTTCAGAAGGAAAGAGTCAGGAAATGAAAGAGACATTTGCATTTTCTTTTTAAATTCGAAATGCATTTTCAATAATGATCTCTCCTTCCCTGAAAGGTTACACTACAGTGATATCAAGTCATTTCGCGGATTGAGGTATTCCAATAGACCCTGAACAATCTGCTTAGAACGGCTCTGAGTTTGGAAGAGGAAAGTGTATTAGAAGGTTTCTTACAGGTTTTTTTTTCCCATGTGGGTCATGGTATAAACTGCCATTCAGTTTGTCCACATGTGCTCTTACTCCTTTTCAGTTTCAGGAGTTGTTTCCTAGTTTCTTATGCAGAAGTCAAAGTTACCAAGAAGAATACATGCCTACTATCCAGCATAAAAAAGGAAATCACATCTCTTTTTAACAATTAACCTATATTTCTGCTCTCTTTCATGTCAGAATCTCTCAAAAAAAATTTTACGGGGGCTAGGGATTTAGCTCAGTGACATAAGCACCTGCCTGGCAAATATGAGGTCATGAGTTCAATCCCCGGTGCCAAAAAATAAAAAAATAAAAAATTTTATGTACATTCCCTCTCCTGTAGAACTTAGATCTCTTTAGAACTTAGGGCAGAAGTTGGAATCCTCTTAGCTTCTCTAAATAACCTAATAAGATCTCATCATTTCCACAAGTTTAAATATTTTAATTTGATAACTTCAAAATGATTATCTCTGATCCCGACCTCATTTCCAAGCTCCCTACTTATATACAACACTGTTATTTGTAGATATTTTGGATATTTCAAACTTTAAAAATACAAAGTGATTTTTTTATTTCTTCTCCAAATTTGTTTCCATATCATAAACAAATCTTCTCAGTAAATGGTACCACCATCCACTCAGTTACTCAGCTGGGAAATATGGGTGCCATCTTGATTTTAACATTTCCTCGTGCCCCACATCCATATAGTTGCAAGTCATATCATATCTATCTATAAATAAATCTCCATCAGGTTGCTCAAGGTTTTTGTTTTTTTGTCTCTTCTGCCACCTGGGACTAGTTTGTGTTCATATCATTGCCTGTACTGTTTAAATTTAGTCAATCTTGTCTCTTCCATTCTTATTCCTCTCAAAGGAATCCATATAGCAACATAATAAAATATAAATGATCATATTAAAATATAAATCTTGCCTGATGTCACTGCACTGCTTCAGTGTCACCCCACAGTGTCACCATTAGAGTAAAATCTAAAGACCCTGCCATAGTTGGTCTGCAAGGAATTATTATCTCTCCAGTCTCAATTCATACTTCCCATGTTCTTGTTCAGTGTGCACCAATCATTCTGGTCTTCCAGTTTTTTTAATGCACCAAGTCTTTTTCCTATGCTTGAAATAACCTCAAATAATTTTTTCTGTCTGAAGTTCTCTTGTCTTTTAGATTCCAACTTCTTAAAGATTCCTTTTTTGATCTCTTTATTTTCTATCTTAAGCCCCATTCTCTTAATTCTATAACACAATAAAACTATCCCACTTACAAACTCCAATTCACAAATACAATAAATTATGACCATCATGTTTATTGTTATATTCCTGCAGATTAGCATAGAGCCTAGAACATAAGAAGAATCCAAAAGTATTTATAATGGATTAGCATTAACATTGCAGAAGTCAAATTCATATACTCATGCATGTACATGTGTATGTAAGGGGAAAAAAGAAAAGTTACAAACATGCAATTATCCATACTTATATCCAACAATACAGTGGCTATGGCATAAGCACCTTTCCATGTAAAAACTGTACGATGATAACATCCTGCAGTGCATGGTCACCTCATTCATCTGCCTGTGAGATTTGTATAAAGAATGATCTCCAAAGTTCACCTTTTGTTCTGTGACACTCACTCGAAAAATGTGTAAACATTATCAAAAAGAATAATCAACCAAAACCTGATAATGTGCCACATTACAGCAGTGGCTCAATTATATAATTGTTCTGGATCTTTGAGATTGTGTTTTGTATGTTTATTCAAATTTTTCATTCAACTAGCTTCATTTGGAAATGGTTTGCTTGTTTCAAAGTTGGGGGTCAGTGTTTAATATGTTCACATGTTACACAAAAATACGTGATCATTCTCTGATGGCAAATTTCCAACATTCCTTCTTCCCATGATATTACTTTCTGTTGGGTATAAAATTTAAAATAAATCTCTCTCTAATTGATATAGATTCTATTGGTTCTGTTTTGCTGAGAAACCTTAACTAATAAGGTTTCCATTACCAATCCATTTTCAACTTGAATCTGATTTTTAAGAGTACCATAGAAGCCACTAACAAGACTCTCTCTCTCTCTCTCTCTCTCTCGGCTTGAGACATTCATAAACAGTAAGAGTAACTGGAATCTGGGTAAATGGAAGGAGTCTGTTCTCAGAGGTGAAGCACATCAGTCTCTGTGACCTCAAGGCTCAACTTGGTCACCCTTCTTACCAACTCAAAGTCAACAGATTCTGCAAATGACATTGTAGCAGAGAGCTCAGCAATGCAAGTCCTCTGCTCTCCAGTCCTCTATTGACCAGTTGTATTATTGACTCTGGACAGGTCAAGAGCTTTTCATTGCTTTAGTTTCCCTATTTGTTTGTATAATGCTTATTTCTCCAATATCCTATACTCCTTCAATAAACAGGGGCCCAAAGGGGCAAGTGTGGCTATTGGTCTGGAGCTACACCCCCAGAAAGTCTCCGTTTCACATGCCTGCACCCATTACCCTGCTTTGCCACACAGGAAAAGCCTGAAGATTACCAGAAGTATGTTTGGTTTGGGTTGTTCTTTTAAAGATATGACTACAACCACAAATATGTGCAGAATACTGGTCGAGGATTCTTGAATCATAAAGGCAAGTTGTTCCCTCTTCTGGTCACAGTCTTTGATGGTGATGAAGAATGTGTTTACTTAAGTTCACAAAAGAAAACTTGGTTTGCCCTGTTTTAGCAGCAGATTAGGATTTTCAAAGAAATACTGGTAATGTAGGTCATTTTTTTCTTAACAAGCTTTGAAGCCATGCTGAAATCTTATCAGTATGTCAAGACTTAAAACTTCCACCTGTACATCTCTCTTCCTAGAACTCTTTTGACCAGCTGCTGCCTCCTCCTTTGTTGATTATGTGTGAACAGAAACGTAGTATACACTCAGCTCTAGGCACTTGAAACCACTAGAAGCCATTTCTTTCTCCTTATGGCCTATCTGGTAGGCAAATTCAAAGCAAACATGAATTCCTAGGGATAGATTATAATGTATATTATGTGATTAAATTGTGCTGGCTCACCTGCAATGAATTTGTACTCAGTCTTTCTCAGAGCCCCCATTTTTCCAGCAGTAATCTTCCTAAAGGGAAGACTTGTTCACTGGGCTCTTTTTAAAAAGCGTGCAAATCTCAGCATCGCAGCCATTTAATGCCACACATGTGATTGTAAAGAGAGCACAACAGAATGAAAATATTGTGCTTTCATCATTCATCAACAGGAGGCTTATATGTAATATACCCGTTGCAGGCAGGTCTGGTGTGTATATTCATTTATTAAAGAAACAGATCAAATTTCTTCATACACATAAACCATATAAAGGTCAAAAGTCAGCAAAGAAGTTAAGTTGTGAAGAAAAGTACCCAAAGAACAACGTGCCCTCCTTTCACTTTTGACCATCACAACCTTGGTCCTCTAGCTAATTTCTGCATGAACCAACCAACAAACACTAGTTTCAATGACAACATTTCAATAGAGTATGCATGTGATCCTATGTTAATTTCAGAACATTGTTTATACTATACATAATTCCTCCTAACTCTCCAACTGCATTCGACCCAAACTTCAGATGAGTATAATCAGCAGGTGGCTAAATTTAAGCATAGTCCTCCCCACCAATAGACTTAAACCAATGAACTCAGTCCAGAAAGATCTAAACATCAGGGTTGATGGCCAGTGGACTCAAGTCACATCTCTGATCTAACTTAAAGTTTACAAATATTTTCAAAAGGAAAAGCTTGGAACATGCATGGCATGGAATTTATTTCCTGGTCCATAAGGTAATACTTTACTTTTACTCCTCTGAAAAGGTGGAACAAAGTCTTTTTAACAAATAACACCCAAGAAGAACTTGCCACAAAAGTGTGATTTTCCCAGTTCAATGTCACAATTATTCAGTGTGTTGAGCACTATATATCTTTTAATTTTCTATAATCCCTACCCATAGTATAATGTGGAATTCCATTTATTCTATTTTAATAGGGATGAAGTCATCCAGGGTGGAAACTATGACCTGATTGAAAGTACTGAAATGCTTCTATGTCTCAGACTGGGCTCTGGCACATGGAGAAGTATAAATTAAACTCTTCTGCAGACATTTGATCTCTTGCTATGAAAAGGGATATTGTGTTTCCTCTGTTTAACAGTATTCTCTGTCCACTGTGAAAAGAAGCCTGTTTGCTTAAAAAAGTGTGGCATATTTTTTCCACTATGAGTGGCATTGCAAATGAAATCACAGCACGCACTGAATACAGTTCCAATAGTCTATATGAATTGTACATCTATCAAGCTAAGCCAGTGTTGAAACTGTGGTCACTTAATACAAAATGAATAATTTAATAATATGATGACTGATCACAACCACATCTCTGGATGCTAAGACTGGCAGCTTTTGTTGAGTGCCCACCTGCAGACAGCACTATGCAGAGCAAGCTGAACAGAAACAGTTGTGCCTTCTAATTCCAGTTGATCTTGCTGCACACCAGAGGCTGCCCACACACAAAGTTAAGGTATTGCCTTTACTGGTGGGACATTATTCTGAAAGTGCATGCATTCTTCATCACTTGAGCAAAATATTCTCCTCCATTTCCATCCACAGAGCCTATGTGCTTTATTAAAACCATAACAACGCTTGGTGAAAGAATAGGGACTAAAAATTCTGTGATAGTGCACTGTGAAAATATCCTAAGACAAACCTTTCATTTGCATCTAGCATGTGGCAAACATTGTGTTGACCGGATGAACCAAAGTTAGCGTCTTTAGGGAAAACCTGTAGCCAGAGATTTTCAAATTCTGCTTTGTCGGTTCTTTGGAAATATTTCAAGTGTCACCAAAACATCGCTTTGTACACATAGACTCCTTGCCATCCCAATGCCCCTAACTCTCTTCTGCTATAGCAAGGAGGCTGGTGAGTTAGGAAGATGTTGCTTTAGCTGTTTGGCGGTAGCTAGCATTGGAAGGACCCGGAGCACAACTCTTTCCCTACTCCCCTACACCCCAGAGCCTGAAAACATAGTTGCTCCTAACCTGTTTCTATATTGGAGTTTGGAAAAAACTGTTCATTTACTAACTAAACGGTTTGAAAAACATTGCTAGAAAACATGTTTCGGTGCCTTAAGTGAGTTTCAGTTTTTAATGGCTTCTATAGAAAGTTGGTACAGGTGAGGACGACCGCACGGCAGTTGCCATCAACCTAAATGATGACTTTTATTGTCATAGCAGGCAATAAAGTATATTTAGAAAAAACAAGAGCTATCTTTTTCTTCACTGAAGTACCAATAACAAGTTTATTTCACTTAGTGGTTTAAAAAAATATTATACCCTGGCACACATTTTTTTCTGCCCCAACCTAACTGGCAGTCCTTATTTTAGTAAAATAATACGGAGAACCTATAAAAAATTCGGCACTGTTACCGTTTTACATTGCAGTCATTTCTTATACTGAAGTGGCTTGCAAAATTATACAATGTGTAACCCCAACTATTTCCTCATTATTTTAATGCTCAGTAAGTCCTGCACTATACTGCTTTATGTAATGTTTAACAATGGATGGTGAGCTGAAAAATATTGTTTGACTCAGTTTACTTAATCATTTATTGCAGTGTTTTCCAAAGTTCCCTGAAGATCAAGAACACTTGGAACATTTGACAAAAACAGATTCCTGGGCCGCAAAACAGACTCACAAAACCAAAATTTATAGAGGGCATTCTTGGTCATTTAAATACTTAGCAGGCACTCAGCATGATTCTTATCATTTAAAAAATGATTTTAAAAATGGGAAAGATGTAAACCAATTTCAGCATTCTCTTGAATTTAGCATTTTCCTGCTTATATAAGTTCATCCACTGAAGAATAATGAATCAACTTGAAAGGTTAAAACTTGGTAGTCTTGGCAAATGCACACAACTGTAAACCCCTCTAGATGAACTAAAGTGATTAGTTTGGGATCTGAAGTTAAATATTTTACTTTTCCAATGTATGTAACTATAAGAGTACTTGCTTTGTCCAAATACCCCTTCCTTTTAATGCATTTTAATGGGAAAATAACTGCCAGAATATGGCAGCTGAGATGTTTATTTAGTTTTGAAAACTTTGATTGTGTAATTTTTTTATTGTATTCACTACCCTCAGAGGTGCTTTTGAGTTTCCTTTAAACCCAAGGTTATCACACTCCAGACACTAAGGAACTGGAGTTACCACATATTTATCCTTTGAAAATCCTTCTGTCATATGATTGGTGTATGTCTTTGTGGGTGACAAATGACTTCTCTTAACAAATGATACATGAGCTTCCCAAGGAAAGTGAAATATTAAGTGACTCTCTGGTGAATTCAAACAGTACAGACAATAAAGTGAGGAAAGGTCAAGCAAATGTATATTATGAATGTGATGAGATGCACTTGGAGGCCCTGAGTGTACAACTGACCAATAAATCACTTTGGAGTGTGGCTGGTGCAGACTGGCTAACTTTATCTGTCTCCTACAGTCACTGGATGGGGTCCTAGGAGATTCCCCCAGAGAAGAGATGAGGCCCTAAACCTACCCTCACCCCACACAGAGAATGTTCTTGACTTTTGCTGCAGAAAATATTTCAGGACTTGTCAGTGAGAGACAGGCAGATTTATTAAGCAGAATCAAAAAAAGTAAACACTAAGAAAGAAGCATGGATTCTCAAGGATTGAGGCACATTACAGTCTGGGGTTGGGGGTTTTACGTGGTCTTGGGGGTGTCTTCAGGACTGCTGATCTAGGCTGTGTGTTCCTAGGGTCTGTCTGGTTGCCATTAGTGGACTAGGTTAGAATGTGCATCATTCGCATATCTGTGAAGTTTAGAAATATGGTACCCAATTAACAGCACTGTTTCCTTGAGGGTGGAAAAATGTGGAATTTATGAATCTGGTATCAAAAGAAGAACACAGGTTCAATTTACAGAAGAGAAGCATGGGCTGTTGACAGGTTTATTGTATCTTTTGAGACTCTTAGGAATTTCAGAATGAGTTGCCTGGAAGAGGAACAAAAACGATAAATATATTGTAATCTTTGAAAATTGCTATTTTCAAATAGCAATTGCTGAAGCACTAAAGCTGCAGTTTTCTTAAAGTATGAATTTAAAATTATGATTTTCCTTGTATCTTTTCTACCTGTTCTGATTTCTTCTCTCCTACCTCACTAGCCCTCCAAACCCTTCAAATGCTTACTGTCTCCTACAGGATCAAGAGTAAAACACTTAGCACAGTGCAGGGCAGCCCCAGAGATCTGGCTGTCTTCTTCCTCCTTCCTGCCTTTCATACCTAGGAACTTGATGACACATCAGGAATCCCTCCTAATTTCTTGAACATCCTCTGTGAGTTGTAACCTTTGCTGGTGCAGTCACTCAACTGCGAATCCCTGCCCCAGCCCTTGACTTCAGGTGTCAATCTAAGGATCATCTTCTCCAAGAAGCCATCCTTTCTCTGTCCCCCATCACGGTCACTGAAAATATCAATGTCATGATATCATCCCAAGTTTTAAACTATGAGCTTCAGGACAAAGGAGCAGAGGACAGGGAGGGTTTATTGGCCTTTAAACCCCCAGTGCCCAGTACGAAGCCTGTCCTATGAAAGGTTATTGATAGAAAACAAACACAGAAAACTTGTAAATCAGTTCCAAGAGCGTTTGCAAGGAGTTCAAAGGACGAGATTGGATTGTGGCTGCCATTGTTTTTCTGTTGTTTGATGTCCTTCAAACACGACCATAGTCATTTTTTATTACAGCCTTGGAAAGAAGGCTGACAGCACAAAAAAATGCCATTTATTTCTAATGGAATGTATCTGTTTGGTATGAAAGGCGATTCTTTTTGTGCCTGTTACATGTACATTTAAAAAATTAGTTGCACCTTTTCCTTTTAGAGGTACTTAGTAACCATGTTTTTCAGATACAAAGGCCTATAGAGCAATGCCCACTGCCCTGTGAATGGGGCCTTTGTTCTCAGCACTGTTTTGGTAGGAAATGGTTGCTATTTAGGTCTCCAAGAGGGAATATAAACTATGCTCACCTAATCAAACAGACCAGTAAATACAGCAGTTAATCTGACAACTTCAAATTCCTGAGTTGCATTCTGAGAAACAGTTTAACACCAACAATCATTTAAAGCCTATGTAAATCATAAGCCTTTGGTTACTAAGAGGGTTATTGTCTTTTATTTCCTTTCATTTTATTAATTACTGCAAATGCCTGGCTCCAAATCACATTTTAGCATGGAGATTTCTTGGTGGTATAAAAGGAAAGAAATCACTTTGGAAAACATAGCATTAAAGCTTAAAAATAAAACATGCTACCCAGATGTCAGAGAGACGGAGAAGAGTGTGAATGCATGTATAAAAGCCAAAGATGACTCTTTCGGATTGGTATGCTAGAAAGAGGGGCTGATCCTGAGGACAGGAGAAACCCAAATATATGTCTGTGATATCCATTGTTCCCAGCTCCTCAGACGGTTACTTCAAACTAATCTGCCCTGTAGCTATGGAATAAAAAGCAGTACCTGTTTGTTCAAGTCATTAGCAGTTTTATAATCCATTCGCCAAGTAACCTTGAAGAGTCCGGTCACCATTCGAGGGACAAAAACTCTGAAACAATACATGTGTGGAAAAAATAAAATATGCCCAAACCTGAAACGCGGTACATGATAATATTTTAAACCCAAACAAAACGAGCAAAAAACATGTGTTTGTTTGAGGTTTGAGATATGAATAATCACCTTTTGGGATTCAGTTTGGCAACAATTGCAATTGCCTCTTAAAATTTTGTCTTTGAAATATTTTAGGGAGCAGTGTCTGATAGGCACCCAGCATGTATTAAAAGTGCTGTCTGAACTATTCCATCTCTTTTGTAGAAAAAAAAAAAAATCCAGCGTTTCTGGCTTTTAAAGGAGCCTTTGTCACTTCTAGTGCAATGTTTATTTTACTGTCTCCTGCACTGCAGAGGGCATTTCACCTATAAAGAGTGATTATAGAGCATTGGGACAATTTGAATACTCTAATCAATACTAGTTAAAGTAGGAATAAAGTTTTATGGCACCAGCGTTGCTACCCATCGTGGAAATTATTGTTAATTTATTGAATCAATAATCTTAAAACAATAAATTATGATGCCCTTTGTTTTACTAAGCCCTTCTCGCAGTGTGTAAAAAAGCAATGGCTTTATAAATACTGCAACGGTCTGAAAGGAAGATTTTTTTTCCTCCTCCTCTTCCTCCTCCTCCTCCTCCTTCTTCCTCCTCTTTCTCTTTCTTCTTCTTCCTCTTCTTCTGTGAGTCTTTGTGGTCCATTGTGCAAGAGATTAGACTCTAAAAATTAAAAGTGTGTGTGGCAGGAGGGGGTGAGTTTGAACATGGGTAGACACTAAAATAATAATCGCTTCACTACTTAAAGTGTCTGGGCACAGAAGTTGGGTTTTTTTGGGTTTTTTTTTGTTTTTTCGCATTAACCTAGTCACTGCTTATGGTGACTTGGTTTTGTTGTTTGAGAATTATTTCTTATTAATAGTATATTTATTACAAATCAAGGGGCAATACAGTTAGCCAATATAGGCTGGAGACTGATTAGGCAAAAGAAATAGCCATCCTCAATATTTTTCTCTAGCCATAGTCTCATTTTTAATCTGTCATCCACCAAAACCCTTAGGGTAAACAAAACTCCCAGACTCGTTTTGAATTTTGAATCTTCTCCTATCCCAACTTAGCAAAGATAAGATAAAATGGCTAAAACAGTGTCTGACCTCATGATTGACCCAAAACAAAATACAATGTTCCCTCTCTGGGGCTGTCCTAGTACTGCCCCTCCACCCCACACACAAGTTTAACAGGTCGTGAGAACCGTATCCTTGAAATCTTTATTAGTTTTCTCATTATGTTTTTACCTTTCATAGCTATCAAAGTATCTTTTGGGTACCTATTCATCCTGTTACAAAATTGTACCCAAATGCAAACTCTCTGGCTTTAAAAAAATAAAATATAATGGGGAAAAGAGCACATTTGGGGTAATATCTGCAGATGAGACATTACTGTAGAAGCAATGTCCCAGAAGCACCTAATATCCAAAGCTTTCTGTATAGATTAAGCTCCTCTAATGGCTCTACAGCTACTATATACAATTATCTACTCACTAACAGCATCCCTTAAAACAGACGTAAGGGATCTTTGAAGCCGAGCTCTGCATACCTTAATTACGGAACCAATTTGGGACACTATTTGTTCCAACATTTTTTAAAGGCCTTCCCTAGATTATAAGAACACATCTAATTCAGGATTATTTTTTGTGCTTGGAGACTTCAGACTTGAATGCAGGCCGCTGGAATGGTCCCCCAGTGTGCCCATGTTTGTCACCACATTCTGCTGGGGGTTTTATAGCTTTTGTTACATACTGACCTCAAGCTAGAAATATTATTCCCCGGAGCTAGACTTGTGACAAAACCATCCCTTCTGTGAGAACAACTCTGACAATAGCACTGTAATAATTTAGCATCTGAAGAGCCCGGGCCAGAGAACTAGGAACCGAAAATTTATGCGATTTTCATCAATCATTGATAAAGTACTTTAAGGAACTTCCAGTGAGTTCAGAAAAATCATCCTGGCATTCTGAAGAGTTCAGGATCCATACCTGGAAGAAAGGAGGGAAAAGAGACCTAACACTTGCTGAACAACTCTATACCTCATAAGCGCTGTGAAATTAACCAAGACCTTGGCAGAGTTCTTCAGTCTGATCCACATGGGTGAGACTGCAACAGTAAGGAGATTCCTGGGCTGCGTTACTGAGATGGCTCTGGCTAAGTTAAGGATTGTAGGTTTTTTCCTCTGGCATAGTCCCAAAGCAGCCCTTGAGCTCCTGGATTCTGCCTGAAGACTAAGGAAGAATCATGCCCATAAACCTCCATCACATACAATTGCTAATCAGGGTTGCAAGAAGTTAGGACTGGATGCAGTAAACATAAAAGAAAGGTTATCATGACTGGATTGGTTGCCATACACCATGCAATGCCACAAGGACACTTATGGATGATTTTTCGTTTTCACAACTCTTTGGTAAAGGATTGCTATCTTGATTTTAGGAATAAAGAATGGAAAATCCAGGCAATTAGAGATTTGCCCAAAGTAACAAAATAGCAGAACCAGAAAGTAGTAGATGTCACAATTGGGCTTAAATTTATCTCTTTTATTTATAAAAAATAGTCAAATCTTGCTCTCATGCATATTCCACACTCTAAAATTCTCATAAGGGAAGAATCAATATCCATTATGTACATACAGGATTCATATATCTTAGTGAATTCATTCATAAATATGAGGGTTCAATATTGATTTAATGTTAGTGGGTCTATTAATATTAGAGCAAGTTACATTAATTGTATTCTTTTAGCATTAGGCCTTTAATAGTCCTACTTTTCTCCACAATGCTCCACAGAATGAATTCTCTTCTCATGTTAGGTAAATGCCTCAAGCAACCTAAAAAAATGGAGAGGCAGGTTCTAATAGGGAGTTATATATATGCAAAAACAGACAGAATTATCTGAGGGAAATTCAAGGATAGTCATACACCTGAACTTCACAGAGATGAACATATAGTTTAAAAATAAGAAGGAGATAATACAGGGCCAGAAATTGAGTTATACTACGGCTTCATGTTGTGGAAACTGGAGTTCAGGGTTCAAACCTCCCTTTCACAATTAAGGGTCTCATCTCCTCTCCCCATGAGTCTTGACTGCTAAAGCCTGATAGTTGAGAACCTCTCCATGAATTTATCAAAGGAGCTATCTCTGCCAAACCTACCCCACCTTCCCAGAAAGCAGCCTACATACATGGACTGGTCTCCGCTCCTTGCCTTACTTAGAGCTCTCATTTCATGCGATAAGGCCCTGTGGCATCAGAGTTCAGTCTCTCCCTCCATCTACTCCTCTTTCCTCTTCTCTCTTGCAGCTGATTTGCTAAAGAACTACCCTTCCCGTGCATCTCTATCTCATAGTGTGTTCCAGAGAACCCTAACCTAAGACACCCCAAAGTTATAGAAGTTTAGCAAAGTCTGGCCATAAGTCACTCAACCCTTCTATTTTTGCATCATCTGTTCTTGTCATCACAAACCAAATCAATTTGCCACTCTTCATCAAACACTTTATCTTTACTTTATTTATTTATTTATATCAAAAATTGAACTTAGGGCCTTGCACTTGCCAGGCAGGCACTGTGCTTCTGACATCCCCAGCCCTATAGTGTTTATGTTTCATATATATAATTTTGGTTTATCCATAGCTCTAGCATTCTCTTTGTCCTTCATATGTTACCCATCATTAATCTTTGGGTGGAATTTTTGATCCTATCTCATAGATGGCATGCTATGCATTTGGCTAATTTTGATTCTGGTGCCTATCCTTTGTAGATGGAGGATATCTAAGATGTAAAACATAGCTATTTCTGCTTATGGAAAAGTTCATGGTGTCTATCTTAGTAGAAAGGACTGTGAGTGTGATCACTTTTCTTAAAAGAGGTGGTATACTTGAATGACTAGCCTCTCCATTGCATTCAACCTTTAATTAATGTATCAACAATACCTAGGACTTAATTCAACAAGTACCTATTGAGCACTGAAAGGAAAGTTATAGATCAATGCTATCCAACTTCATTCTTGACTTGGAACTTTAGCTAGTTCTAAGAACCAGATGCACACAAGATTGATTAACAGGAGAATTCATAAAATTTTATTTAATTTTATATGTACATGGGGACCCTCACAAAAGAGTGAAAAGGCCAAAGTAGAAAGCTCCAATACTTTCAGATAAATAATAAGAATTTTTTTATTTTAAGAAGAATAAAACCAAACAGAATAATGCAAATCAAAACAAAGCAGTTAAAGTGATATAGGACTTCAAAACAGGATAAAAGGAAATCAACAATTGCTACCATAATGCTTGTTGTTATCTTCAAGATTGCTGCCCATACTATCAGACATAATAAAATCAAACAAAACAGAACAGAATAAAATCAACCATAACAAAACATTGAATAAAACAAAGCAATAAAATGGAACAAAACAAAACAGTGAGAACAATATTGGATTTCAAAAACAAGACAGAAGAAAATCTCCTATAGTTGTTATATTGCATATTGTTATGCTCTAAATACATGTTTAGACTATCAGCTTTAGGCCTGCAAAATCAGTCAAACAATACAAGCATCAATCTGTTTTTGTTCCTCAGTGGCTGTCAACTCATTCTGAGTTCCTTTGAATCAGTCAGTTGCTTGGGAGTGTGGGATTCAGCTCTACTTGTCTCCTAGCATATATGCTGGCTGGCTCACAGGAAGGGTGTTTCCTGTTTCTCCTCCCAGGCCACAGTTACCTCTGGCTCACAGGAAGGCCAAATTGAAGAATAATAAATTTGTGAAGAAATGACCAAACAAGTGAGTCTGAGCTAGGAACAGTATATTCCCAGAAAAGTCACTAAGAGATACATGGAAGAGCATAAAGCTAGTTAACAATGAAGTTGTTTTACTAAGTTTATTTATACAGATCCAGTGCAGCATCAAATTGCCAGAAATATGCTATTGGTATGTTGTCGCTGTTTCTGTGCTAGAGAGTAATCCACCAAAAGGATTATTCTAAAAGAAACAGAAAAGTTCCTAGCAAGAATAGGCTTTCCCCCAAGCCATGGCTTTCCACATTTATCGTCCTATCATCAAACATTGCAGGGTTCTGCCTATCTCTAGGTAGATCATCTGTTACACCTGTGGCCACCAATACCACCAAGATATGTATCATCCCCTGAGCTCACAGCCTACAAAGACCAGCACACTACTGGGTTTGGATGAAGCCCACGATGAAGTGAACTTGTAGCCCAAGACCATTAGGTGATGCTAATTGGATTAGAAGTCCCATAGAGTAGTACTGCATGTTTTCCCTTGGTACTGGAGCAGTTCCAGAATCTCCATACACAGGCATGCCTGCGGATGCCATCTGTTAGGGCTTACCTGATGTTAACTTTCACTGGCCCAGCACTAAGTTTTGGGACAAAATCTTGTGCTTAATACCCTGCTATATCCCCAGTGAATGGAATCTTGTATGATGAAATGCTGCCTGAGGTTTGGATAGTGCTGGTGAAAGCAGTTCCTTGGCTGCCTCAGCTTATACTATGTTGAGTTTCATCTGAACCTCAAGGTGACAAGGACCTGCGAAGCCTCAACGGTGATAGGGGCTAAAACACAAGTCTGGTCTCTCTTGGGTACGTCTTTGCCTGGTATTAGGGAAGTTCTTGAATCCCATCTGTGACCATTGGTTTGGCTGGCAATAACTGTGCTTCCCATGGTTGTGGGATGGTTGACTGAGATAGTCCTTTAGCCAAAAAGTCTGGTGCTAAGCTGGGTAGCACCTGAGTCACACAGCTACAGAAGCACAGATTAGGAGAAGTACACGTCCCAAGCTGTTCCAATGATAATGAGGCCAAACAGACCTGCCCCAGCAGCACATAGCTGTCCACCTTATGCCAGAGCTGGTCTGGAGACTATGAGCTCTGGC
Organism: Dolichotis patagonum; assembly: GCA_004027295.1. Classification (NCBI taxonomy): domain Eukaryota; kingdom Metazoa; phylum Chordata; class Mammalia; order Rodentia; family Caviidae; genus Dolichotis; species Dolichotis patagonum. The sequence goes on along the minus strand of PVJX010000193.1, from coordinate 30,989 downwards.
CTATGTGTGAGATCTTTGCCATGTACCCAGTGCGTGGTTTCAGCACAAAACTGGTGTCTGAGATAAACTCTTGCGGTAGCATTCACACCCTGCACCCCAGTGGTGCTCTTGCTCCCTACTCCACTGCTAGAGGAGAGGTGGTGGAGCTCATCAGTCACCTAGCCTAAGGCAGGCGCAGCACTCAGTCTATGGAGTTTCAGCCTGGTGGTAGTAATGGTGGCGGGTATATCACAGGACTTTGCCCAACATGAGGTTTTACTGTACCAGCCTGGGTAATGAGTTTCAAGTCCAAGGCTTGGGTTTAGTTCTCTCTTCTTGCCTGAACTGAGGTTCAGCTTTCTCTATGCTGAGCTGCTTAGAGTTGGGAGAGTGTGGATAGGGACAACTGTTTCTTTCCTGCATTCTTCAATATATCTTTTCATTTTGTTTTACCAAAAGTAGGCACTATGGTGTCTCATGAGATGTCCTTAGCTCTTGTAAAGATAATTTGGTGTATGACTAGCTCTTCAACTTGTTGTGTCCGTGGGGAGAGGTCACCTGAGGATCTTACTCAGTTGCCATCTTGCTCTGCCTCTCCTCCCTCACCTTTCAAATAAATAACCAGCACTCAAGTTCTTGTCTTAGGTTCAGCTTTTGGGTTTAGGGAATAGCTTGGAAAAATGTACTTAAGCTTCAGTCTCAAGCAGTTTACACAAGACCAAAGATATCCAATTGTTTATTCAAAGACACCAAACCACCAATAGATAAAACAGATTTGAAAGAACACTTTTTGTGTATTAAGAATAAAACTATATCAAGAAAGCTCTTGCAGGAGACACTTGGGCCTATGCTCCTAGATACCAACTTACTCTCCGGATAAGGTTCTTGAGTGAATATAATAATAATAATAATAATAATATAACCAATATTCCCCATGCAAAGTTCTAGAAAGCTACACGTCAGCCTGTGGGGATTGGAAAAAGTTTGTTTAGTTCACTAAGTTATCTCACTATGAGGCTCAAGGGGAATTGAGTTACCAGGAGTGTCTGCCCTACTTCCCAGGAAAAAGACAAAGGAAGACTGATTCAGTAACCTGGATAACCATGGCTGTAAGAGCCACATTAGCATAAAGTTAACTTCCTCTAAAAATCATTTAACCCTGCAAATTTGATTTTTGAAAAAAGGAGGGGCAAGCTCTCCACATAACGGTACATCATCACTCTGCTCTGAAGAATTTTAGAAGTCATGGTTTAATAATTACCATCACAATCAAGTCTCTTCCTAAACATAAAAAAATACCTGCTGCACCCAAATTAGATAAATATGTCTATCATGACATTTTCCATTGCAGACCACTTATCCTGGGTGATGATAAATTTATACTCAATGTTTATATATTATAGCTGCTATTTCAAGGTGAAACTGAGGAACGAAGTGGAGGACATGAAATTAGTGGCTGATTTTACCATTTCTTTTTAATTGACAGGTAAAATTTTATATATATATATATTTATCATGGACAACATGAGAGTGTGAAATATATATTGTGCAATGAATAAATAATGCTAATTAACATATGCATAACCTCACAAGATTATCATTTTGGTAGTGAGAATATACCCCTTTGGCTAGCATTTTTCAAGAATACAGTATATTACTAACAATAATCACTATGCTATATAAAAGACCTCTTGAACTTATTCCTTCTTTCTATAATTAACTTTTTAATCATATGTTCAAATTTCATTTGAAACCTACTAAGATAGTCCCCAGGATTCCCAGCACTCGATTGTCTGGTTCATCATCTTTCAATTAATCTTATTATCTGTCTGCCTTGCATGAATTAGTCTTCTTTAAGATATATGAGACTGACTTAAATACTGACTTTGACATAAGCATCTAGGTTGTGTTTGCCCTCCTTAATTTTAAGGAATGCTGTGCTGTTTATACAAGGGTTCCATCCTCATCTTCACTGGCTGGGATTTGGTTTTGTTTGGAAACGGGGTGACAAATAAACAAAACCATCTATCAAAAGCCATGAGGAAGTAACAGTTTACACTATATTCTCTATTAAAATTTTATCATTACTTTTATTCCTTATATGGCCAGCAGTGTGTCCACTGAATCTTCTGAATGCGGAGGACTTAGTGGTGAAATCAGATCGACCCTCTGTTACCGAGGTCAGGCAACAAACTAATGGGCCAGTTTATGAGCATATGGTGTTTGCTCTGTGAGCCTGCTGTATATTCATGCTAGATTGTTTTTTCTTCCCTCCTCTGAAGCCAAATACTGCTATTCAATGACCAGAAAAAGCATAGCCCTTCTCTTGCTATTCATCTATCAGGCTTTCCGCAGGCTCTGATTTCACAAGGTTTCCAGGTAGAGATGCTTCTCAAAGCTGAAGATGCTATAGAAATGATGACGTGGTAGATGCCCTTAAACTGCACCTGTTTTATGTTCTACTGGATTTTTAAAATTTATTTTTAACCAACACATAGAAACATAAAAATTGTAAGTGTCAGTGCAGTGCTATGTGATATTTTCAGGCATGCGTACATTGTGTGACATTTAAATCAGATGAAACATATCTTTCTCCTCAAACACTCATCATTTCTTTATGGGGAAAACTTCTAAATTTTTTCTTTTAGATTTTGAAATACACAGAATTTTATTGTTATCTTTGGTCATCTTGCTCTGCAGCAGTACTCCCAAACTGCTCAGCTCTAACTGTAACTTCGTACACATTGACTAGTCCTTCCCTGTACTTCTCTCTCACCCCTCTCCCCTCCCCAGCCTCTAGTAGCCATCATTTCACTCTCAATTTCTATGAGATCAGCTGTGTTAGATTTCAGAGTTGAGTGAAATCATGCGGTACTCGTCTTTCTCTGCCTGGCTTCTTTTCACTTAACATAATGATCTCCAGCTCCGTTCATGTTTTTACAAATGACTGGATTACACTCTTTTTTATAGCTGAATAGTATTCCATTGGGTATATCTGTCATATTTCATTTATCTATTCATGTTTCCATTTCTCTGTTCCATTTCTTTCCATTATCAGAATCCATATGTCTTTGGCATCAACTACAACTAACAGTTCCAAGAAGAATTTTATAGATAATTTTGACTTGACTTTTTATTTCTTAAAAAGAAGGAGAAGAGATCAGAATCTTGGAATTTGTGCAGGAATCCTTCATTTTCGTTGATTGACACCTTATCAAGGGTGCCTTTATTTGGGGGTTAAAACAGCCTAGAAATGGCAATGCTATTGCTGTGAACTTGTCATTTTGTTTCTGGAATTGTGCACTCCCTGTTGTTGGTCATGCATTAAAGTTTCTTGTGGGCTCATCTGATGTGAGTTGGTCTATGTTTATACGTTTCATGGATGACTCTCCGCTACGGAATGCAGTTTTCTGGGTCAATCCACCAAATAAACAGCAAGGGTATGAAGTTCCAGAACATAATGATAGATTGTGTGGTTTAAATTTAACACAAAATTCACAAAGAAGTATATTCTAACTTAATTCACTCATTGATTCATTCGTTGTTAAAACTTTTGTTCATTGCCCCTTATGTGATCCACATTGTGCTAAGCCCTGGGGGGATTTAAGGTAACTAAGATAACTTACTCTTTAAGAACACATAGTGTAGGGAGGAAGGCTGGTAAACAGTTACCAGAGAGCTAAGGGCTGGTGCAAGATGCACAAACGATAATAAATGAGGATGATGGATGATGAGGCAGCTGTATTTTATAGTTCCATGACAAAATGAACTTGATTTTCATGGCTTCAAATCCACATGGCCTTCCTTGGACAGATCTTTTCAGTAAATTTAAGAGACTTCAATAAGATTTTCTACCTTTTAAGGCTGATACCCAAGTGTAGAGAAGAAAAAGAAAGTGATAGATTTTTGCTCACATGGCTGCCTGATGGGCCATCATCATCAGAGTCAATTCTCTAGCGAAACTCACAGTGTTTATCTGCAACTGCACACATGGCTCTGGGTGCTTTCTCAGGGACTCTAACAGGATGTGAACATATCTTCCTAACAGAAATGGAGGAAAGATAAACTCTCTCCTACTTTAGATTTATTCTACTTTTGGGGGGCAAGTTTTAGGAATAAAGAACTAGAGTCACCTTGAAACGTCTCCTTATGCAGAAAGACAACATTTGAGAAAAAATAAAAAGGAAAGAGGGAGAGAGAAAGGAAGAAAGAGGGGAAGAAGGGTGGAAGAAAGGAAGAAAAAGGAAGGAATGAAAGGAAAAAGTGAGGAAACATAGCTATAGCATTTTTTAACTTTTTAAAAATTTTCTAAAACCAAGTGAAATAAAACATAATAAAGCCAATCAAAACAAGACAATGTAAATGACACAGGATTTCAAAACAAGGTAATAGTAAATCAACAATAGTTACCATAATCCCTTTTTTGTCTTCAAATAGCTGCCATACCCTGTCATAGAAAAATCAATCAAAACAGAAACAGCATAGATTCAATAAAAACAAAACAATGAATTCAATACAAGACTTCAAAACAAGATAATTGTAAATCCAAAATGGTTACCATAATATATCTTATCCTCAAAATAGCTTCCCATGCCATGAGATACAACAGAAATAAACAAAATAAAGCAGAATAAAACCCAACCAAACAAAACAATGAGAATAATATGGGATTTCAAAACAAGATAATAGGGAATTATTATATTATAATAATTATAATAGGGAAAATGGCCACCACTTTCAGAATGACATCTCCTATATGTGCTACACTACATATTTTTATCCTCTGAATAGATGATCAGACTACCGGTTTTAGGCCTGCAAAGTCAGGGAAACACTAAACACTACAAGCATTAAGTTATATTTTACCTCATTAGCTCTCATCACAGCCTGTGTTTCTCCAGATCAGGTGGTAGCTTATGAGGGTTGGAGGGACATTGCCTCTTGTTAGATCGCATCATTGCTCTACCCAGAACTGCCTTGCAGAGGGTTAAAGTCCTTACTACGTGCTATGAGACCCACACGATCTGGCCTCTCAACCCTCTGGATCATATATCCTACTTCTCTCTCTCCTGCTCATTATGTGGGTTTCAGTTGTACGGGCTTTAGTTATATGGGATTCTGTCTCCTGACCGCTCTGTTGGAATGAATGATCCACAAAGACAAGGATCACTGTTGCCTGGTCACTTGCATATCCAAAATTCTTAGAACAGTAAGCATTTCCAGTGTAGTTGTTGAGTGAATAAACCATGCCTCACCAACATAAAGTTAATGTAGAGTTGCCTGCTTTTCACTCAAAGTACTGCATACAGTTCTACCACATCACACCACAATCTTAATTACCAGAAAGAGTCCTTCCCTGAATAAGGAAAAATGCAAGGTATAAAACTCCTGCCTCTGTGTATTGCACAGACTTAGACATGTATTAATATCTCTCATATATGAGAAAACTGTTCCACTGGCTTCTACTTGAAGGGAAGAATCCAATCTTCATACTGAGGGAAAAATTGCTGATTTATCACTTAGATTATTGGTTCACCAGCTTTTAAGGGCCTAAAAATGGTTAAGAAATAGGCAACTTACTCCTTCTCAAATTGGATCAAATCTACTACTGAGTTTCTTTGGGGATCAATGAAAGCTATCAGGAGATGATATACTTGCTTTTAACTCCATCTAAGAGCAAATGAGTAACTGTAAAATAAATATAAATATTTCCTTTCAAAATGCTTTGTGAGTTAGTAACTGAGCCAGAGCTTTCTCTGGATTCATCAGGAATCTTTCTATATACATCAGAGGTATTGGTGGGATAAGGGCTCACATCAAGCAGGACAGCTGGAAAATGGAAAAGGTAAATTAAAAGAATAAATTAGATAACTGACTTCAATTGGTAAAAATCATTGCACTGAAACTTTATAACTTAATTTTAAAGTCTTATGGTAAATTTATGGGGGGTTTTGTCCAATATTCTTGGACCAAATTCCAAATACATATGAATATTTATCACTCACTTATCTAGATAAAATCAAATACATTTATCTCAGAATATAGTTTATACTTCTCCAAAGTTCTTCCACAGAATCCTCACAACTTTGAAGTCTGGTTAGTAGCCATGAAACCACCCCCACACATACATTCTCCTTTCACATTGGCAAAGCAATTTCAAGCCCTAAACACAACCCTGTGCGTTTCTTTGGCAGCCATTTATTCTCCAAATTCAAACAAAGCTGATGAATACTTTTGTAATCAGATCTAAACCTGAAGAGCTTGCTTTGCTTTATTGTAAGGAGCGAGATTCTCAATTTTTCACATAAGTACAAAGATTATTACAATTAAAGATTGAAGGAAAACTGATGCTGACTACCAAAGAACTAACTGACCTGTTTTGTTGTTGTTGTTGTTGTTGTTGTTGCTTTATTGTATGGTCTTAATTAATTTCATTTTATTCAACATCTACTTTGTTGGAGACATAGTGCTAAACATTAGACAAGACACAGGCCTCCTTTCAGTAAGTGCAATGACAGATATAGGTACAGGATCTTCTGTAAAACACGTTTGGTGGTCTTTCTAGAAGCAGAGAAAACCACCCCTGGGTCAAATTTCAACGGAGATTTAAGGTGCACAAAAGTAGTAGCAAAGGCACTCACAAATTGCATTGATCTAATTTTACCTATTGGGGAGGGAGACGAGAAAAGAGAAGGGAGTGAGAGAGACAAGAGAGAGAAGAGAGGAAGGGAAAGAGAGGAAAGAGAGAAAAGAGAGAAAACCTGGTATCTAAAAGAAGGCTGGATCATCTGCACGTGACAGTGGATTCTTGGTTTGTTTATCTTGGCTGAGTTAACTTGGGGTAAGCCGTAGTCTCATACTGAAAATAAAGAAGAATCAAAGTTGGGGTAGTGTGGAAAAGAGCAGGGAAGCTTGAGACTCCTGTTCATTGACTTCTCAGTTTAAGGAGGAATCCAGAATATAAGACTCAGAGCAAGATGATTGATTTCCAGATGGACAAAATGGTCAGAGACACAGCCGGGAAAGAAATCTTTACAAGAGAGCAAGCAACCCTGTGTTTGTGTGTGATCTATTTTGCTCCCAGTTGTATAAACATATTCATTGAAAGAAAGAAAGAAAGAAAGAAAGAAAGAGAAAAGAAAAAGGAAGGAAGGAAGGAAGGAAGGAAGGAAAACAAAGAGAGGCAGAGACACAGAGACAGAGACAGAGATATGAAGTAAGGGTTGCTCTGATCTGAATTTTGAAAGTGAAATTAGTAGATATGAGTTCAACTCGGCCTAAAGACATTCTTTTTAATAATCAGACTTAAAATTTTGAATGATGGTATGACATTTTAAAAAGAAGCATTCAGCTTGTATTTTGCTTGCCAATCTCAGAAGCAATCCTAACTTTGAAAAAGAGCTTGTGTTCCGGTTCCTTTCATCCCTTGTTAGTTTGTCTTCCCCGCTGCATCCACTCTGCTTGTTTCTATAACATATGGGGTTTTATACAGTAAAGCAAAGCTGTGTTTGTTAAAAATAAAAAATAAAAAATCTGCTGATTTTAAATCCCTGCTTTTATTCCATGTATGCTACACCCTGTTATATAAAAAAATTACAGATCACTCTATTTTGCCTAAATTTCACAGTACAGAAGTCCCTTTATTAAGAAAGGAGAGTTAATGAAAAGAAAAGTAAGGCTACTGTTTATATGGCTGCAAATATCACTGGGGAAATATTTCATGTTTACATTTTGCTGAACTATTTATAGTGGGGACGTAGTTACAGTAAAGCCCTCTTTTCCCCACATAATGGATATCTTTGTGCCTGAATTTTATACACTGACACAGTTTACAGCTTTATTCAGGCCGACCACATTTCATTCCTCGTTACTTTGTCCGCCAAGCCCCGCTATATTACAGCAACACCTTCTGGCAGAACAGAGACACTGAAAATCCAGAGAAACAAAACAGCGCCTGCCTGGCAGAGTCCTGACTAGTTAGCAGGCGAATGCAGTTGCAATTTAGCTACGCAACAAATCCCTCCGATGAAGAATGCGGACTTTTTTGTACTCCCACTGTGGATTGTTGAAAGCTCCCAATTTTGAGCAACGGAGTTCCTTTCTCTGAATTAATAGCTAATGCCTGTAGCTGCATTTTATCTACGCTTTAATTAGTATTGTTGATTCATGCACCGTGTAGGAATCTTCTGAATCATCTCAAACAGTTCCTGCCTGGGGTACGGTATCGATAAATGAACTTTGGAGTCCCTCTGGTGGTCAATCCCATCACATCAGTTTTACATGAAACTGATTTCCTTCCGTCTTTCCTAGTCCAAAACCTCACTCACACACCCTCTTATCTCAGGATTTACTTCCCTTCCTCTCTCACCATCCACAATTCCCCACCCGGTCTCAAGGAAGTAAATAAATACAATGTGAACAATTTCTGCACATTACTAGCATTTGAGTGTGGGTCTATTTTACCCATGGTTGTAAATTTTGACAGTACCGAAAACTAAAAGCATTGTCAGTCCTGTTTCCTCAGTTGGTAATCATAGTTCTGGCTTCTTACCTGACAGAGATTTTGGAAATTCATTTCAAAGTTTAAAGAATATCTTTATAGATGTGTGTGATGCTCGATAAGGTACTGCTTTTCGATCTCTCGCTGTAGTCTCTTAAAGCATTTCTTTAATTTTACTAATGCAAAAGCCCCAGTTTTACAAAAATTATACTCAGACTGCACAGTGGCTTGGAGTGGTCACTGCACTGTCCTTTACCTTGGTTTCTTCTTTATTGATATAGAAGCAAAGTCTTCTGGGAAGGCCCTTAGGTGACAGGGGGGACTTTCAGATAAAGTCTTCAGTTGTGCTTAGAGGACATGAAGTTAATAGACAGAAACAAGATATCTCCTTGGCACTGAATGATGCCCCCTTGGCATTTCTGTCATTGTCTATGCTTCTAGTCAATGGCCTCAGAATCTCAGCACATTCAACATTCGGTTCCCTTGAGTTTGTGATTTTTCTGAATGGAAACGTGTCTTCTACCTACACTCTGATAGTCATCCTTCAGGGGTCTGTTTGCTTTTGTTCTGGAAAGAAGTATATATAATGTACTGTTTAGAAAAGGAAATGAATGTAGTGACTTTATCGATATTGAGATACTCAGTGCTTCCAAATCTTTCCAAACATTCCATTTCCTGATACGTATAATGCACTATCTTTCCCTCTGTTGTAGTCAGGGGTTGCAAGGAGAACAATTACGTACAGGACTCATAATTTATAGTATTATTTATAATGGTGACTTAAACACAAGAAAGTGAAAGAAATCTATACACAACACTAAAGACCTAGAAAATCCAGCCAAGGGCCTGGATCCCACAGCAGTGTTCTGCCTAAGTGCAGACCTAGAACCCACAACAATACCTCCCAGAGTCCAGCTGGAGACCTAGAGCTCAAGACAATGACTCATGCCTGTCTGTTTTATAGATCTGTGCTGGGAAGGCCCAAAGGTCAGCGGTGGAAGCTAGAAAGTCCATGCCAGCGGAATGAAGAATCTGGGCCAGTAGGTTGAGAGTTCACCGGAGCAAGAAGCAACACTCAAAATAAGAACCAGGGCTCCTCCAAAAAGTATCACAGCCAGTCTCAGCGACAACAAGGTCTCAACCTCCACCAAGGATGAGAACAGTTGAGTACATATCGGGAAGCCAGCATGACAACTTCTGGAGATTAAACAGAACACAACTTTCCCTCTGGAGCCAGGAAGTAATGCTCAAAGTAAGGCCCAGAGTTCCCCCAAAGTGAACCACAGCCATTCTCGGTGACAAGGTCCCGAGCTCCTCTGATGATAATGACTGAATTCATATCAGGAGAGCCAGTATGATAAGCTCCTCCAGGAGAACCAGTGGCTCCAGACAACAGCAACACTTAGGAGAACCCACAATGCTAGCCTCTTCCTTCCTCTCTGTCTCTGTTTTATGCTGGCAGCTCTCCTCAGGTGGGCCACCTACACTCAGCACCATGCTGATTCAGTTCAGCTGGTATTAGTTAACCGCCAGTTTTTAATCCATAATGCCCTCTTATTATAATGAGCTTGCCTGGGTATCAAAATGCTTCCTTATATGCAAGCCATCAAATCCAAGGTACCCTCCACCCATTTCTCACATTAGATGAAGAGGTTTAAGTACAGAACTGTGGTTTTACAAACTATCATAGCAGACCATGCTTTTAAATATCATAATAACCAAATATAAAACATCATATATATGTACTTTATGATATTTTAAAAATCATCAAGCAGATGTAACTTTGTCCGCTGATTGCTAAATATATATACTGTGGCATTTACTGAAAGTCAGTATGAACAAGAAAACATATAATGAATAATTTTCAATTATGCTATCTTTTGCTGGTTTTCTTAAGTGTTACACCACATCAGATATTAAACAAACAAATAAACAAACAACCAGCATGGGTTGGTCTATCAACATTATTTCCCTGCAGCAGTGCCTGATTTCCAGTATAATTTCATATGTTGGTGGCTTCAGGATGCTTGCTGTTCTTGAAGGGGGCACATTTTAATATTTCCGCATTATTTAATATGTTCACATTTTAATATTTTTAAGAGGTGTAAGCAATCCCATGCTGCACACAGAAGATCAGCTTCATTGTTCTTTGTGTTTTTAATAACTACTTTTGAATGATAGCAACCAAATCGCCAGCATCCCGTCCCTCCTGTGAGTCAGGTGTTCTGAATCTATAACATTGTGACTCAGAGACTTTCTTAAATAACTATTTCCTCTGCTGTCATATGGTCCTAATTGCTTTCAATTAGGGGATCTGACAGACAACACCAGAAACATGGGCTCTTAGCACCATCTATTGTTCACAAACAAAACAACCACAAGGTAAATATCTGGGGAAGTCCTTCTAGAGGTAGGACTTCCAAAGAGAGGGTTTGTATTAGTTTTCTATTGCTGCTGTAACAAAGAACCATACATTTTCTTGCTTACAACAACACAAATGTATTACCTTTGGGTGCTGAAGGGTAGAAGTGTGTGGCTGGTCGCAATGGGGTCAGGGCAGCATTTCCTCCGAGGGAAGAATCTTGGCTTTTCTATTCTGTACAGGACACATCTTTTAGAAGTCATCTGCATTCCTTCATCTTCAAAGCCAGCTATATTTCATATTTGCGCCATTCATTTGTAGTCACACCTTCCTCTGAACTTGATCTCAGCTGGTAAAAGTTCTCTACTTTTAAGAACTGGTGTGACTACATTGGGCCCGCACGCTCAATTTATCCAGAGAATTTCCTCATCTCATGGACCTTAAAAATCTGTCCATTCAGAAGAGAACAAGAAATCAACAAGAAGCAAGAGCCCCCTCCCCTGCGAACCAGTGCCATGTGCGGGCCACCTCTGCCAGGGGACAGCCAGACCCCAGTCCCTTCCAGCATGTGAGCTGGGAAACAAGAAGAGAAGGGCCACCTCCTCGCCTCACCCCTTCCCCCGGAAGCAACCGGCTGATTCAGAGAAACACAGGCTGCTATGATAGCTACTGAGCTGAAACGCAATTTGATGCTTGTGGTGTTTGGTGTTTCACTGACACTGCAGGTCTAAGGCTGGTGGTCTGATCATCTATTCAGAGGATAACTGTATGCAGTGTGGCATCTATGGGGAAGCTCCTTCTGAAGGTGGTAGCCATTGTTAATTCCCTATTATTTTGTTTTGAAGTCCTGTATCATTTTCATTGTTTTTTGGGGTTCGGTTTTATTCTGTTTCGTTTTGTTTGATTTTGTTACATCCTATGGCATGTAATGGCAGCTATTTCAAAAATAGCAAGCTATATTATGGTAGCCATTTTGGATTTACTATTGTCTTGTTTTGAAGTCATTGATTGCATTCATTGTTTGTTGTTATTGGTTCTACTCTGTTCTGTCTTGTTTGATTTCTACTAGGTCTGAAGGTATCTATAGCTGTGTTGAAGACAATAAGAGGCGTTATGATAATCATTGTTGATTTCGTATTATTTTGAAGTCCTGTGTCACTTACACTGGCTTGTTATGATTGGCTTTGTTCTGTTTTATTTTGCTTGTTTTTATTCTCTTTAAAATAAAAAAACCTGTCCATTGAAAAGTCTTATTTATATCTGCAAAGTCCTGTTGTCCATTAAAGTAATGTACTTACAGAGTCCAAGGACTAAACCATAGGAATCTTTGGCAATAGGTGGTAGGCAGCATTATTCTGACTGTCACAGGATATGAGTTAAAGCATTAATTGAAACCCTGATCCAAATATCAGTATGGTAGTGTCAGTGTGCTGCATTGGTATATTAGCATTTACACTGGGGCCAGGAAGAGGAAAGGTGAATTACAGTAATTGAAATAGCTGTCATTTTTTCTCCTCTTATTTCTTATGAATCCGGACTACAACTGGTTAATTATCTAGTTCTTACGAACTCAGACTACAGTTTGTTAATTGTCTCTCACTAACTCAGAGTAGGTAAGTATTCTTAAAATGGTCTTCTCTTAAGAACTCTCAACAAAGTCTAACATTCCTTAGGAGACAGGTATTATTTTATAGTTGAAGACACTAAAGCTCATTTTCTGACTAGATTCTGAAAGAGCCCACTTGGTGCTAAGAATATGGAGAAATGATTACTGCTAGGTAACAGTGAGGGAGGAAATGGATCCAACTTTTCAGAAGAGAAGTGTCAAAATGCTTAAACACATCTTGGTAAGTCTTTGACCCAAAATATTCACTCTGAGAAATGTATTCTAAGGAAAAGTTTAAGAAAGTGGACAAAGAGTGACAGAAAGTGGTGTTCAGCTCAGAGTTGTTTATAATAGTAGTAAATTGGAAATAACCTGTGGCACAATCTGCTGGTATTCAGCAGAATCCATTTCCCCTGCCTCCCTAACAGTCCGAAGTGTATTTCCCAGGCTTTTCCACTGTTAGAGATGATTACAGGACTGCGCTCTGGGTGATGGAATTGAGCAAATGTGATGCAAACAGCTTCAAGTGCAAATGAGTAAATACTATACCTCCTGAGAAATCTTTTCTCTCTTGCCCCAATGAAATGCAGAAAATCCAGTAAGGAAACCCGAAACCCTAACTGGTGACAAAGCTACTAAGTGAAAGGAACCTGCATTTTCCCGTGGAATGCCCATATGGAAGACTGTCCCTGAGTGTATATGTCATGCTTTGGGTGAGCAAGATACAAAGATTTACAGGATTAAGATAGTGAAATTTTAATCTTTACCCAGTGCAGCAGCTGAAACCAACTCGAACATAAAACTTAAATGTCCAATGATAGAGAAATTAGTCAAATAAACTTAAGTGAATTTCTTGCAAGATAGACTTTCTTTGGATGAATTATTGATCACAATCTGGGCAGTAGCCAAATCAAAATAGAGATAAAAGCATGTATTTCCATTCTGCGTTATTATCATCAGTTTTAATCCCAACCATTAAATGCACGCACTGCACTTATTCATTGCAAATTTTGTGCAGAGAGGTTGAAGTCATTCTACTTTGTATTTCAGTTTTGCCTTTATAAGAGGTAGCAAAGGAAGAAAAAGGGAATGAAAAAGGAAATTCACTTGTATCTTTTAATAGTAAAATGAACTAGTAACATTATAGTTAGTAGTTTGTTGTGGAATTTTAGAACTGGAAACTTAAGATGAGTTAAAGATTGGTCCTTTTCTTCCTTATCTGTACACTGAGATAATAAATGATAGCTGTATCAATCAGTCATGTTGAAGATAGTCTTAGGTGATGGCCATGAAATACTTTGCTTACTGTTATACAGACAGGAGGTAAAAATCACGCAGTTTCGTGCAGAGAGAAGGAATGTGGTAATATTTTCCCCTCAGCTGTACAAGTTAAAATGCTTTAGGATGCTAGCAGTCTTCAAAGACATGTGAATAGATGGAAAGGAGACATAAACACATGTCAAAGTGCATTTTTGAAATAGGATCTATTTTATTTCATCTTCATGACATTTTTATTAGGCAAAAATTCCTAAACTTTTTGTGTTTTGTATGCGAATATGATATTTAAGTGTGCTCTTCAATTATAGCTCTAGGGTTCATTATATATTCATGCTTGGTATTATTCACTTTCCTTCCCTAGATTCTCCCTAATAAGTTCCCTAAACTAACAATATGAACATTTTAGAGGTATAGTCTATAGCCACTAAACACAGAAAAATTTTTTTGATAGTTCCATTAAGTGGCAAGAATCATTATTTTAACATAGTATTTATAGCTTCAAAGTATATGTGACTCACATTTTGAATATTAAGCAAATTAAGTACTCCTTTCCTCAAAAAATTATTAATATACATGACACACATAAACAAGTCCGTACAGATTAATATAAAGTCTTGTGCAAAGACAAAGGGTTTTTTATGTTTCCTTTTTGTTAGTATATGCATGCAATGATTTGAGTCTTTAATCTTAGCATTAAATTCAAGCTAGATTTCTGACTTGAATTCATCCTTGACCATGTCACTGTTTAAGCTTGCCTCAATTATTTGATTGACGACCCCTACTTTCTTGCTTTATCAAAGGAGGTAAATAATAGTATCACCCTTGTCAGATTGTTTTTGAGAATTACATAAGTTGTTACCAAGCACATGAAAAGTTCTCAGAATACTCTAAATCCACATGGGCTAGACTCAGAATATCTGTGTTGGAATCTCCTCAGTGTTACTTTCCGGCTCTAAACCTGTGGGCACATTTTAATATTTCACTATTTCCATTTGTTCATCTGTAAACTAAAGATAAATAAGCTAAATATAAAAGGACCCCCACAAGTACCTTTACACAGTTCTCCAGTAAATGTTATTATGCTTGTTGCTGTAGAATAAAAATAGTGGGAAACTAAAGATGACTCTGTAGTTTCTAGATAAATGAATAGATAAAATAGCAATGAAAGATGTGTCTCCATTGTATTAAACTTGAGTATCTGTTTGTGTTTTCAATTAAATGATACAGGAGTCATAACTAGATGACAAGGAAAATTCTGGCTGAGTATTTTGTTACTTGGTTCTAGGCTGCTGTTGATGGTAAATGACAGTATTAGTCTGTTTTCTATTATTATAAAAAATATGCAAAGCTGGTTACTCTATAAAGCAAAGAGGTTTCTTTTGCTCAGCATTGTAGAGTTTGAATGTCCAAACAGCACGACTCTGGCTCGTGTGGCTGCCTCATATCATAGCAGATGGCATCATGATGGGAATGCACGTGAGAGGGAGGACATATGGCGAGACAGGAAACCAGAAAGCCACCAGAGTGGAGATGTGTGGCTTGGACTTTCACTCAAGGATTTGCTAGTCATCTCTAAAAAGCACGTGTAATGACAGCTTCCAGCTCTAGCACCTTTGATGTCCCCATTAACTTTGGCGTCCAGGCTACTCTTTTCCTGGATAACTCTGAGGACAAGACAGCACAATTGGGGTACTAGGGCTTGATAATTCATGTCTAGCGCCAGATTGGGCTTGAGAGTGGAATCTTAGCTGCAGAGCGTCCGGCTGAGACTGACTGAGACTTTGCCAAACTACATAAACATCTGAATCTCAAATCTCTACCTGTCCAATATCACTGTCTCCCCTTTCGCAAGTGTTAACCTTGTAAACTACTTGTATTCCTAAGTCCATCTCAGCATCTGCTCCCTGAAAGACCAATGAATGTCATGCTGCAGATTTGATTATTAACAGAAGTTGGGATCAGAACTATTTATTAAATTAGGTACTTATAAAAAGCAAAATGAAACAATTCAAGTGAAATAATTCAAATGTAATTATTCCCTTCCTCGAAATTTAAATGTGAGTGATCGTCCTGCAGATAATTTCTTATGTCTCTGTGAAGGCAGATACAATTGGCACACAAATCAGTGCTCTGAAATCTGCTGTAAAATGTCAGCCTAGACGGTGCCCAGCTCGTGTCTGTAGATATAAAGTGAAATTTATGGCAGCACAGACCATCCTTCCATGTCAATCACTGACTCAAATAAATGATCTCAGGATGGATTTGGTCATGACGATTAGCAGCTTTTTGGAATCTAAGCAGACTAAATAGCCCCAGGATGGAGAAAGAACACGTGTTATACAAAAAACAGAAATTAGCCTATCAGTGGAGGTGAAGATTTAGATCAGAAAATAGAAGCCCCTCCATCTGTTGCAAACAAAGATATTGAGTTCAGTTTGTTAGAAGCTTTCAATAGCTCCGAAAGGGATGAGAGAGCAAAGGTAGCTTTCAGGACCCAGGATTGTAGGAAAGCTTCCACCAGTGACTCTCAGCCACCTGTGACCATCAGCTGTAGCAGGCACCTCTCAGGAAGACCCCAGAAGGCAAGGGAAGCCACCATAATGATCTCAGCCACTGCTGGAGAACTTTAACTCTCCTTCCAGACCTTGTGAATCTCATGTAAAAGTCTATCATTAGACAGACTCTAAGCTAGGAAGAGATTTTGAGAATCTTGTTTCCAAAGTTTCCCTTTGCAGGAGGCAAGTGAAAAGAGGCCAGGGATGGTGCCGAATTGCGAGTGGACAATCCTGGGCTCCAGTGTGTGTTCTCTATATGTTCTGACTCTGCTCATCTACCCACCAGAGTCCTTCTTGCTGCTGATTCTTTCCAGGTTATTAAGAATTTGCCACTGGCCACAGCCAGATGTCTGCTCTTTGCCTACCACAAATGCACAGGCTGCAGAAGTCTAACAAGGATACAACTAAGAAGGGAGCAATACTCTGGGACGTTTCATAAAGGTTTATCACCTGATTTCTGTGACCTGATTCTTCTCCAGGCTCACAGGCACGTAACAATTTCCTCAGTTAACTTACACAATATGATTTTACTCTTCCTGGGCAAAGAGAAGTCCATTTTGAGAAAATGTTATAGCAACTTTGCCTTGGGCTACCTGAAATTTGAGTGGATGATTCCTTGACCATGTGTAATTGGTGCAGAATTCACTCGCTCCTCCAGGCCCCAATCCCCTCCCCCCATCACGATGCAGATACACACCAAACACTTATTTTTGGAAATAAGAGAGGAGAAATTATTCTATAAGGTTTAAAAGTAAGTTTCTTATCTTTATCTGTCCCTGAGTTCATATTCTAAAACAAAATGGATTAAATTGCCATCCACGCCTTTTGGAAGAGGACTACTGATATGGAGTGTTATGCATATTTTAGAAATATATCCAGGAATGCACAGTGCCAAGTTAAATCTCTACTTGGGTAGTTAGCTGGCAATTAAGTCCTCTTGGGAAATGCCAAGTTCACTATGGGTATTTTAAGAATATAGATACATGTGATGAAAGAGAAGGTGAACTAAACCATGTCAGCATTAAAAATAATTTCAAATACACTTATAAATCATGTAAAAAATTCCAAAATATGTTTCTTTCTAAACTCTTTTCAGTAAATACTTCAAACATAGAAAGGACCTCTAGAAACATGTGCGTTTGGAACCTAGACACTAAAACTAGCAACACAAATTGTAATGTTTTAGGAAATAGTTCAAAACACTACATCTAATTTTAAAGAAAATTAACAGCAGTTTCAAAATGTCTTTAATGCTGCACAATGAAACAACAAAAGCAAGCCCATCTATCTTAAAAACAAACTAGTGAGGACTTGGAACATATAATTCTTATTTGTAAGCAACAGAAAGTATTCATTTTGAAGTATTTAACTTCTTAAAACACCAAAAGACTGTAGTGTCTCTCAACCAAACTCAAGAAATACTTATCCTTTACACTTAGCTGTCACGTGCTTCAAGATAGACTGATGAGGGCAGTTTCCCTTGTTGAAGCTGCCCTTTCTTCCATCCCAAAGGTCAACATTGTGGAATCACTTGAGAAACATACAGTCGCACATATTTCAATTTGTTTTTCCTGTTTTTCTTCCAGTGTAGTGATGTCTTACAAGTTGGAATCTGTATCATCAAAATGTAGGTGAAAAACTGATTCTTGCAAGAGAACTCCTTTATATAATTCAGTACTTCACTTTTAAACAAAACCCTGTGTATTCCTGTATAAATTGGGGCAATTGCTATTATGCAATAATAAATGCAACAATAAATAAAATGAACCCTTGGTGGTAATCAGAAAGGAATCCCTAATAACAGTCAGACGGATCCTGTGTATCTGCCTCAAGAAATGAACCAATGTTCCTAGTTTTTAATTGAAAGTTTCCTAATTGAATTCATGATTCACTTACTTATAGGATAAAGAAACTAAGAAAATATTAAGATTGTTTGAGGACACAGATCATTTATTTATGAGCCTTGGGCTTGTTCAGCCTAATAGAGCATGGATACTCAAAAGTGACTCAAGAAAATAGTGTGACTCTTAGAATATGCATGAAGAGAAAAATGCTAGAAAGACTATTTTAACTTGCACAGATAAATACTGTATATTTCAACACTCTATTAGTGAAAATCCATTAGAGAAATTATCTTGTTTTGTGGTACTAGGAATTAAACCCAGGGCCTTCATCGTGAGTAAAATCACCAGCCTGCCTCCCTTCTTTTCTTTCTTTTGTTTCTCTTTTTTCCCCTCTCCTTTCCTTCCTTTTTTCTTTTTCTTTTCTTTCCTCTCTTCCCTCCTTTTCTTTCTTCCTTTCTTCCTTTAATTTTTATTTTGAGACTAAATTGCTAAATTGCCCAAACTGGCTTGTTAACTTGTGACCCTCCTGTCTCAGCCCCCCAGAGTGCTGAGATTACTGGCATACACCGCTTCTTTTTGAAGCAACTATCCACAAAACTTTGCAAACATACTGTGCTAGGACTTTCTCCTGCATGGAAGTGAATAGTAATTAGGTCAACACCTGAATGTAGCTTAAACTAACAAGACATAAAAGCACTTTCTCTTCAAATTCTGTTAATCACCTTTTTTGACGCCTTCTTTCATACCCTACCCTTGGCCTCACCTCTTGATGGACCATTCTTTCATTTCTCCTCTGTTCACACTATCATCCATCTGTTCTTTCCCATCATCTACATACATGTGCTGAATGTGACAGCTTCCAGTGCTCTTGGTTTTACTGTGAGAATCTGTTAGTCACACATTTAGCTCCTTTGTGTCTTAATTGCCTCTCATTCACACCTAGAACAAAGGGAATTAATTTCAACTAACATGAATGTGCCCAATTGCTTTGATAAAATTGGAGGACCTTCTCAACTTCTTTGCATTTTCCAAAGGAGGAGAAAAATGTGCCTCTATGTTAAACTGAAAGGCTCAGTCTCCAACCCACCAAATAAAATCCCATCAGTTATCTCCAGTCTCATGAGGTTGTGAAGTCAAGATGGATAAATAGAAGAAATAAGCTCACAGGCTTTTCTTATGACTGATGAAGTGAGGAATCTCTGACAAGTTTTCAGATACCCTGAAGCTACAGCTGTAAACCCACCTAATGGAGGAAACTTTTTAAAATTAATCTTACCCATTCTTCACATACTAAAATAAATATCTGGCTTACACTCATCCTCCCATCTCAAACACAATCATCACCCTCTCAAGGAAAGAATCATTCTGTTTAATACACAGACTCTAAGAATTCTCAGAAATTTGCTGGTAAGGACCAGTACTTTAAAGATAGTCATTTCTAGTCACTGACTAGAAGGCACAAAAAACCTACAGCAGGAACAATGTTCCTTTGTACTGGTTAGAAAAAATTCAAACCCCAGAACTAGTTCACAATGGGAAGAAAAGGCTTATGTGGATTTTTAGAAGGGAAAAAGTAGTTGCATCTGCTTTTCAAAAAAATAACACAAAGTCTCAAATAATGAATTACCTAGAGTGATTCTGGCAGTCAAAATCAATAAGGACGCTCCTAACCACTAGGCTCGAATTTTAAATGTTTAGCAAAACGCATGAGCTGGGAAGCACGTTTTGTCTGGGAATGTGTGCTTCAGCAGCTCAAGGGATGAAAACCTGAGTATTTTAGGAAATGCAAAATAAAGGCAAGATAAAAATAAAAATAGCAAGAGGTGCCCCAAAAAAGCTGCAGAATACAACATGAATTTCAATTTGTGGAGGAAGGTACAGTGACTATCACCCTTAAAAGGTTTGTGTTTTCCCCACATTAAAGAATGTAGGGTTTCTTTTTCTGATGGATTGGTTTTATATCTTCACTAAGAGATGAATTTTATTTGAGGACAGATTTTTGTTCTTCAAGGGGACAAATTCACTCCTTTACCTTTAAAATGTGCAAAATGCTTAACTGTAAGACAAACTATAGCAGTACTAAATGCAGCTCTCAGTTTTCAGTTTATATCCAAAATCAAATTAAACTTAGTGAAACAGCAACATTTAGTGACCTAGAAAACGTGATACTTAATGAAAAAATCCACCCAACGATGCTCATTTATGACTCTAGCGAACTTGTAATGAGACTGGATAGTTCAACTGAAGTCAAAGGGTGGGTGAGTGAATATTAAACATAGACAAACTGGTCCACGCGTGTAAAAGTGCAGTGATAGTCTACTGAAACAGAACCTATTATCTACCTATGAGTCTCTCTATCTGGAGAAACATTTTACATTTTAATCTGGGTATTTAATTTCTAACACTAAAGAGGTATATGTGCATGTATGTGTGTGTGTGTCTGTGTGTGTCTGTGTGTGAATAGAATGTGTATGCAGGGAAGGTACTCACACTGAATGTCCTACAAGAAGAGATCTGAAAGAAAACTATAGACTATTCTTTACTCATAGCTTCCAAAAAGAAGAGATTTACCCTAAGGAGCCATATTTTGTTTGCCATATCTAATACTGTTTGGAAATTTATTAAAAACTTTTTGCCTTAATGTAACTTTAAGTTTCACTTTTTCTACCCCTCAGAGTAATGCTTCATGTCTGTTTATTCTTAGACTAACTGATCATTTTATTTATATGAAAATAACTGCCTTCAACCTTCAAGGGGTTTCAAAGTAATGGCTGGAATTTACCAAAATAGCCTTCACTTTACGCCCAGGAAAATTTAAATTCAGGGAAAACTAAACCAACTGGAACATTTCAAGTTGAGAAGAATAATTGGAAAGATAGAAATTACTGTTTTAAATCATATTAGAGGCAATTCATCTCCTGTGTGTTCCGGGCTAACAATGAATTGACTCTTAGTATATGGAATCTCAAGGAAACCCAGAGATTATTTATTAATAATCCTTTCTTCACCTCTTTTTTTTAATGCAAGTAGAGAACTTACAATTACTAAACCATCAGCTAAACAAACATATCCCATTTTCAGAAAAAAATCCACCTCACTTCATGAGACCATTTTTATAGGAAACAAATGAGAAATAATACAAAATATATGTGCAAAGCTCCTGATAAAAACACTACCTAGCAGGAGAAAAATTAAATTCAACTGCCTTGGTTACTTTTATGCTATAACTTCTTACTAATTCTATTAGGAATACTCCAAAAATGTTTATAGCTACTATTGTGGGGAACATGTGGTATTTGTATATATCACAAATATCTGATCTATATTTATTTAAAAACAAATTGTACAGTTTTAAGAATAGGGAAAGAAATACATATACTCAATACAAATTTCCCATAGGATATTATTCTCAAAATATTCATGATATTTTTGTTTATCATAACCATTCCAGGAATGTCCATGTAGGTAACGTGTCTGTCAGAAATGATCAAGGAGAAAGGGGCCTGGTCAACAAAAAGTTCCTGAAGGAAAAGAAAAAAAAATGAATATGTTATTACAAATTCTCTCAAGCTGAGATAGAGCAGTTCTTTATATAGAACTTGTAAGCAATACAAGTATCTTCATAGGTTAAAAAAAAATAAACATTCTCCAAAGTTTTATGCTTGGAAATGCATTCATCATTCACAAAAGCTAAAAAGCTAACAATAAGGGAATTCCCAAGACACAGCTGTGTATATGAACTAAGTGTTTCACAAACAGGGAAATTAAATGCTTCTGCCAAAATTAATTGAGAGGAAGCTATCTAACACACACAGGCCATCACTGAGCTAAGCAATAATCACTCACTCATTTTTTCTTGCTTTAACTAAATCTGTGGCATCTAAATTCAAGGAAACCAAATCCTTAGCAGAGCCTGCTCTTCCATTTTATTTTCTTGGCATCCCTTTTGAGAAAAATCCTGGGTATAAAGTATGATTAATCCCTTGATGAGAGTTTGTCTTGTAGAGGTGGTGACCCTCTTAAAGAGAGACTTTTTGTTTTCTGTATTCAAGGGCTTCGATCTTGAACAAAGCAATGGCCTGCTCTTCTAGAAATTTTGAGCAGACCTTGAATGTACGATGGTGATTATAATTCTTAGATCATGAGCCATCTAAGGAGTTTTCTTAATGATCAGCTTACCACAAGCTTGTATGAAGAGTTGAGGCACTGAATTCAATTTTTCACCTTCTATAACCATAATTTTTGGGTGACTCCCAACAAAAATAAAAAACTAAATTCCCCAAGATTACTTAATGCCTGTTCCATATTTTCTCCAACCATTCCCAAAGGTATTGACAGATTTCAGTTCCTAGAAAAGCGGTGATGAATGATATTATTATCACCTATCTCCAACTTCTTTGTACAAGGGATTACCAAAAAATATAGTGAATATTTCAACTTTAAAAATGTGTTCCACTAGAAGACACATTGCCATTAACCCCTTGCAAAATACTCCACTTCAAACACACTTAACCTCTAATTCTTATCATTTTCCGAAGCAGGCCTGGAAATCTTCATTTGTGTCTTCACAAGATGTGATTGAAAATATGGTGAGTATTGCTGCCAAAGAAATGCCAAAGAAATGCCACACTTGTAAACTCATTATGGTCATTCATGGAATCTGGCACTGTGTGACTTCCGGCTCTTCCCCAAAATGATCATGATCAAAATGATCATGAAAAGTAAATTCTTTGAATTGATTCTGGGCATTGAAGAGCCATAATAGTGCAAGTAGGCCCCCCCAAAAGGGGTGACAGAACTGCTTCGGAGAGTGTCCAGAATGATGGGAATAAGTGTGTTTGCAGTGAAGGGGAGTATTTTGAGGTAGAGTAATAGTAATGTGTCTTTTATTGCAATAAACATTTTAAAATTTAAGCATTCACTGTATTTTTCAATCACACATCACAAATCTTAGGCTTCTAATATGGCCCCTACAGCTGCTTTCATCATTTTTTATTGAAATTTTATTGCAGTTGGACAGATAAGTGTGCAATCATAACAAAAAGGAGAGGATCTCCCGAAAACCATTACCCAGTTTCCTCCAATGGTAACCACAGCCTACTGACTGTGCTACAAAGCAACTCATCTTACTCACATTTTCCAACTTTAACTTATATCTGTGAGTTTAATTCTATACCTATGCATTCATTCTGAATAATAATAATTACAGTTAAAAGCTAAAATGTACTGAGTACCTGCTAGAAGGTGCAACTAAAAGGTCAAAGGCATGGAACTAAAAGGTATTGAGTCCTTACTATTTGCCTGACTTTGTTGGAAGCTCTTTACATGCATCATTTCAATTAATGTCTCATGCATAAAGACATATTCTTGTGCTCATTTTACAAGTGAGAGAGGGTCAATGATGCAGCGGTGGTATAGTGGCTCCACTGTGGGGCTGATTTGCTTAACCGTCACCACCATGACATGCATTTCTGATACCAGAGCATGTCTTAGTACATGGCCCAGTTTTGTGGTGCTGCACTGTGTCCTTGTGGAAATGAGGCTGAGAACACATTTCTAAAATAGCTGTAAAAGTCAACATCTCTTGTAGGGTGGTGACATACAACATTGTATGATGCAATAATGGTGGACTTATGATATAACACATTTGTCAAAACTCATAAAATTCTACAATACGAAAAATGAATCTAATAGAAACTAAGTCCCTAATAGACTTCAGTTAATAATAACGTATCAATATTAGTTCATCAATTGTAAGAAATGTATCACAGCATTGCAATATGTTAGTGATAAAAGAAATCTGGAAAGGGTGGGAGGAAGTGGATAGGAACACTCCGTACCTTCTGCTCAGTTTTTTTTAACCTAAAGCAGCTCTAAAATAAAAATCTATTAATTTTTTAAAATGTTAAGATGGTGGCTCCTGCAGATGGATCTGACTAGCAAAATAACTGAAAATATCTCATCTTTGGAAATTGATGCATTGGTCACTGAGCATTTCTGCTTAGCTACCTGCCTTGTGTTATCAGGTGTCAGGAAAATGGTGGCAAAAACTCAGGGACTTAGTGCCCTGGGGATGTGTGTGGTTTCCCGCGCCCCCACACCTTCCCTGCACCAGCGTCAGCAGCTGAGCAGAATCAGGACAGAGAAAGTAAAGTGCTTGTAATTCTTCTACTCTGGCCCTGTGGAATTGGAACATACACTCACTGCATTGTCACTCGGACATTAAATTTTAATTTTAAATGCCAAAATATCCTTCGAGGCAGAGAAAGGAGTTCAACATGGTATCCCAAAAATCTCTTTTCCATTTTCTTTCTGGTGGCTCTGAAAAAAATTTTTTGCTACTGCTTTAAAAAATAAAGAAAAACATTGTTATGTTCCTATGAAAATTCACAAAGAGGATATTGGATTTAATTTTTACCACAAGCAGAAATAATTATTTCTGATGGAAATAATATTAGCGATGAATAGTAGGAAACATATCATCTGTACTTTTATATTGGGTGAAAAAAATTCATCCCGCGTCTTAGGAGTATTGTACACCCAGAGCAATCAGGAAAATTGCCAATGACTGCCCGCTGAGGGACTTGTTACTTTGACAAACATGCTACGCTCCCAGGCAAATTGTAAAACCACACATTCTCAAGAAAAACCAGAGAGACAAATTAATCTTAGCAGCTATTTAGGGGGTGATATCTGAACATGCCTTGGTTTCCTCTGCCTCAAATCACAATCCAATATTAACTCATAATCTTTTGCTCTGGCTTTGGTAATTGTATCCTTTGAAGACAATCTATGAATATGCATATGGCCTTTAGGCACTATAATTGCCATTTCATTCAATTAACAGATAATTAAAAATGTGTGTGTGTGCGCGCACACACATGCTTTTCCTCTTCCTTTTATCATCAAAGTGTGCCTGGTGTTTTAAGGACAGAGTGTAAGAAGCAGTCCACCTCAGTGGCAGATCTCAGGAGAATCAAAAGCAAATACAACCAGCCTCTTTCTATCTCTTTCTATCTCACTTGGTGGCTCTCTAATTTGATCCTTCAGGATTGAGGTTCAATAGCGTACTAGTCTCCCATAACTAGTTAAATGGTTTCCACAGTACCTCACACTTGCCAGGCAGGCACTGGGCCACTGAGATATATCCTTGGTTCTGCCAAAAATGCTTATAAGAGTACAAGTAAGCTATTTATTTGTTAGAAACAGGAACGGGGTGTGGGGGATTAGGCTTCAGGCTTGAGTATAATATCCGTTACAGGGATGACTCTGGAATTAAATTAATGTTAGAGAATAAATGGTGACCCTGCAAAGAGGTTATTTTCTAGGATTACAGAAGAGGGCACAACAGTTAAATAGCTATATGAAGGACTAAACTTAGTGGTAACATTTTATTAACGTTGTGAGGTGGATGCTTGGATGATGAAGGTGTTTTTCTTCATAACGTTTTGGATTCTATATTGCTTTCTCAAGATTCTTTTTCAAAAGTAGATGATTCATGTCAGATGCTCTCTTATGAATCATTTTTAAGCAAGGGAGCTTTTAAAAATCCCACTGGTGAGGAAGGGGAGGGATGAAAAAAGACAGTCTGATGCATTAATGACAGATTTCCCAGAGCTGAGGAATCTTAGAAAGCAAAGGAACTTGAAGGGGTTGACTCATGTAAGCACTTTGGAGGAGTGATTTGTTCAAGAACAAACAGTCGTGGAGCTGGGCAGGGCCTGGCGTAGAAGAATCTAAATCCAGAATTCCCAACTCCAGCATGGTGCTTGGCACTACCTACAGCTTTCTTGAGCTTCTGTTTTATTGAGTCACTGATAACATAGGATTTCATTTTAGTGACAAGAAGAACACCTGGAAAGTAGATCTGAAAATGATGGTTAATGGAAAATTAACTTTTTCCAAGTTAATTTAAAAATTAACTTTTTCCAAGTTAATTTAAAAATTAACTTAAAAAAAAAAACTTTAAGAAGTACTAAGGGGACAGTCTGTCATTCCAACCCCAGATAGTTGGGAGCTATGGGAATTGAGGTTGCCCAGTGTTTCCTTCTTAGGGTGGCCCCTGTGTTAGTCACCCACTTTAATTTTCTACCAGGATGCCCTCCAACATCACTTTGCTATTTATTACTGTCATTTATTGACCTCAAAAACCTCTGCACATGCTGGGCATGGCGGTCCATGCCAGTGTTCTGGGAGGCCAAGGCAGGAAGATCATCGTGAATTCGAGGCCAGCATGTACTACATAATGAGTTCAAGGCCAGCCTGAGTTACACAGTGAGACCTTGTCTCTCAAAAACAAACAAACAAACAAAAGTCTGCATACCTGGCCTCACTTAGGGCAGAGAGGGTCTCTGGGGCTCCCCCCAACTCTACTTGGCAGGCCCTGTGGGGCCAGGTGCTGAGGAGAGCCTCTCTGTACCTCACCCAATGCTTCCTCTAGCCCATTCAAAAATACCTTGAAGGGGAGGGGAAGGGATGAGGTTTTAGTTGTTTCATTTACTTGGAACTGGAAGATGGTTCCATCTCGCTATTCCTTTCAGGAGAGGAAGACACTGTCCTATACCGGCCACCACCACTGTTACCATCACCTTCAGTTCTCCCCCGTCAAGAGTTTGGATAAATTTGGAAAGGGGCTACAGGTACACAGCCCTCCAGTGTCACAGAAAAGCTATTCACTGATGACTGATGTCTCTGTTCAGAAGCATGCAGTCTTAATGCACAGTGATGAGAAACTTATGCTATGATCTTTTCATTAAAAGCTTGGTTGGAAAGTTAAACAAAAAAACAACTAAGAATGAGTGAGACAACCTCCATAGGTGAAAAGAAAAAGACACTGAAGAAATCATTGTAATTGATTATCCTGAAAGATTGAAGCAGTGTAGTAGTATCAACATCAAACCCAAAAGTGTGAAGAGAGCCTGGCTCGGAAGGGCCAAAGACAAAATGGTCTGTATCCCCCATCTGAAGGGTTAGAGAGGCTGAGAGCTCGGAGAGCTCTAAGGGAAGAGGGACAAAAGGTAAGGAGAAAGAATGAAGGACAAAAAGCACACCTTGGAACTGCATCTAGTGAAGCAAGGATTTGGGGCAATTGAGCAATAACATTTTATAGTATGGAAAGAAGTTATAGAAGGAAAATGGATTTTTAAAAAATTTTGTAATGTCTGTAGTTGAAATATGAAAATATTTGTTATTTGCTACCAAAAAGGATTTAAATTTGAGGGAAAAGTTCTTAACATTTTAGACATTATTAAAATGACTTTCTTTTAGGGCCAGTTGCATATCCTGCTCTATTGATAGTGAAAAAGAACAATTCCTCGCATCTGTGCTGGGTTAGATGAAGTCCAGATAAACATCAGAATTACTTCTAATCCACGGTAGGACAAAGAACTACAATTCCACTAGGATACAAACCCAACTGAATTGGCTCTCAGCACCTCAATTTTGGGTTCTAGGAAATCAGCTACACTTATAACTGGGGAAGAAGTTGGAACCAACTCTGCACCTGTAGGACCTTGTAAGAGGACTCACATCCCTCAGTCAAGTTATCGGTCAACCAAGATAGCAACCAAGTTCCTTGGCAGAGAACTTACTGTGTATGAGGAAGCACTTATCTGAGAAGGCACCCAAGAGGCTAACGAAGAGCTGCAACTTGGCTGGGTCTCTTGCTGATCCTCCTAATTGTGTGTGGATGCCCAGAGGCTCTACAAAGGCTCCGAATATAAAGAATAAATAGTGTGTAGGAATTTGCTAATTAACAGCCTCCTGTTATTTCCTGTGTGGTAATTTTTACGGACCACCACGGCAACTTTCTCACACAAGGCAGAGACAGAAGGGAAGTACCAGGCATATAGTTCAGAAGAAATTAGCCATTTAGAAGAACCATTTCATTTCCAACCTACATAGGTCGAGTTTTGAGCAAGCTCAAGACCACCCGGAGTGCAGTGATATAAAGTCACTTCAATGTCAGAACGAATTCCTTTATGTAATATTACTACTGTTTTTCAAATGAATCTTGCCCTAACTTTGCAGTGGTTTCTCAGGAACCCCTCCATTTGATGTGGCTCTGTTATGCTGAGCAGTTTTTTGATCCGTAGCTTCAACTTTGGATGTGCAGATACATCATCTTGCTAAAATGTGAATTTTGACTCAAATAGGTCTAAGAAAGGCCTAAGATCCAAGGGTTTCTGATGCTGTTGGTCTGGTAATGATGCTTTAAGTAGCACGGTTTAGATTACTTCAAAACTAATCTACTAGGTATAATTTTAGATTTTGAAAGATACTCTTTAAAAAAAGAAATTAAATTAAATTAAACCCACACAGGAAA
This sequence comes from Dolichotis patagonum, assembly GCA_004027295.1. Classification (NCBI taxonomy): domain Eukaryota; kingdom Metazoa; phylum Chordata; class Mammalia; order Rodentia; family Caviidae; genus Dolichotis; species Dolichotis patagonum. The sequence goes on along the minus strand of PVJX010000193.1, from coordinate 2,541 downwards.
TGAGGATGATTTTCAAAGCTAAATAGCTGTCTCCCTGGGCCAAAAGGGAGCTGTTGTAAACTAAGAACTCCAGAGCAAGTTGGCAGACAAAGCAGTGTAGACCAGAGCCTGGCAAACCTGAAGGAGGTAGGAATCATCCCAAATCACCATCCCCAAGTGTTTATAGCAAACTCGAGTCTAATCAACGTCATTTTCAGGACCTGGAGTCAACAGACCAATTGCTGGGCCCCAGAGGAAATCAACAGAGCAAAAAAGGTAATGATTTCTTTCAAAGGTATCAATCTGGCCAAGCAGTGAAACTGGACCCAGCTATATATAGGAGAGAGGAGACAAAGTCCTGGTCTGAGAATATGGTCAGATCCTGGCCAAGTAGGCTGAGGTTCAGAGTATGGTGCTTGTTATACACAATTATCCAGGTCAGAGATTTAGTCAATCACGACAGACTGGGTTAAGGGTTAGGGAGAAAGCTCCAGCTTTGTGTGCTCCAAGGGCTCATGCAGGAAAACCCAGAATCAGAGATGACAAACCTTCAGAGCTTTCAATGGTAATAGCCCACTGCAGCACGCATGCCGTAGGTTTGCTACCACTGCAAAATGCTGGAGTTGGAGCAGCCAAGCTCATTGCATGCTCTTGGACCTCAGCTGTTGATTTGTTAGCAGGCCTGTTTCTAATTAACTCACAGTTTGGATGAGAGGGAGTCTGCAAACCTGAAGTCTTCAGCACCTGGAGCAGGGTGGTGCTTGAAGAAAGAAGGTATTTAGGAAATGATGACAAAAATGTTTCGTAAATTGAGTACAGCATGGGGAGGGGGTACCAGTAAGAAGTCGAACCTGGCTGTCACGTTGTGTAAAGTCAGGAATGGTTGGAAGACACCGTGATGATCAATGTAGACACACATTTAGTAAAACAGACTTTTATCATTAGTATGCTGCTTGGTTGAAGACAAGATGGTGGACTGGTAGTAGCAGGAGAGAGACCCTCTCTGAGAGAGACAGCTCAAATACCAGAATAAAACACCCTGGAGAGACCCAAACAGACAGAGATGGACTCTCACAACCCAGGGAAAAACTAAACCTCAAAAAACCACTGGAATATGAGGTCCTGGGGCTACTATTAGTGAAGATAAGATCACAAGCACAGCGCCCTCCTCAAGCCGCCTGAATTTCTGCCCGACCTGAACAAGCAATCCGCACTGAAGTGACTGGCTTGAGCCGCGGGAGCGCAGAGCTGAACAGCCCTGCGTGCAGCTCACCCAGACTGGCCCTGCATGCGACCCACCCAGAGGCACCGTGAATTCCCACGGCAGCCGCACTGAAGTCGGAGGTTGGGGAGCCCAGCAGTTCTCGGGGACGCGGTGAGTGATGGGACCCTCCCACGGGAAAGGGAAAACCGACTGGACGACATGTTGGATTTGGGCAGGACAGCCCTAACTCCATAAGGAAGTGGCTTCAGCAGGTTGCTCCCCTTGACAAGCGGATTGGTGGAATCTGCTTGGACTAGGCCATGCCCCTGGTGGGAACCCAGTGAGTTGCTACAATATTACTTCCCTGAGATCAGTGCACACTGATGCAGTGAAGGCCTGCAAAGGTTGACTGGCCCTGAAGGGAGGAGCCAGTGCACACTGCCCATGGATGAACTCTAATCTCTGATAACCTATTGAAGAGGGCTAAAGCTCCTAGCCTGCACCCTCTAGAGGAGCCTTAACCAACAAGAAAAGGGTCTGGGCATTACACTATACACTTGTATGGAAGGAACCAAAAACATGACGAAAGGGAGAAATAAGAAACAACTCCCAGCCCCCAACCCTGAGAACATTGATCCAGGAGAGGTAAATACAAAAGAGATTGAGGGCAGCAAAAATGCAACATCAAACACAGCATTAGCGGACATAAAGAGATATCTTCAGGACCTCGTATTAATTCAAATTAAACAAGAGATAAGTAGATTAATAAAAGAAGGGCTGGGCACCTCTCAAGAAGACACAGACAGAAGAATGGAGGAACACAAATGGAGAGAAAAATTTAATGAAGAATTAAGAAAAAACCTAGAAGTCATGAAGCAGATTCAAAGAGATTATTGGGAAACTAAAGACTTGATAGAAAGCTGGGAAAACTGCTTGAAAGAAACCAAAGATAGACTATCAAAAATCGAACACAGGTTTGCAATGTGAGGTCATGAAAGGGAAGATCTCTTAAAATAACAAGGGAGCAGGCAGTAAAGATACAAAGACTGGAAGATGACAAGAGGATCTATAACTTAAGAATAAAGTATGTGAATGAAGAAGCAGGAATCAAACCAGAGGAATTACAAAGGCTAAGCACAGAAATTATTAAGGAAAATTTCCAAGCATAGAAAAAAGAAATGATATGCAGAGGTATGAAGCATACAGAACTCCAGCCACCTACAACCCAAACAGAGCTACACCCAGACACATAATAATCAAGATCCCAGAAATTCAATATAAGAACAGAATATTAAAAGCCATCAGAGAAAAGAAACAGATCACCTATAAAGGAAAACCCATCAAAATCACAGCAGACT